>OY804522.1:11129448-11543448 GCA_963680855.1 Lepeophtheirus nordmannii | reverse complement strand
TTATTATTATTGTCTTCTCCGTTTCATCCTACCTGTTGTACGTACATATAACAGGGTCTCTATACAAAAAGGTACATGAAAGAATAATAATAACACATCGTTTGTATGTTGAGAAACACAACACTCAGTTTGAAGTTCACCATTTTTTTTAAACCTTTATTGTTATTCTCTTTACCTGCCCAATAAAATTCATTTACGTACCTACATAGAGATACATACATACATACATCAAAAAAATTCTATTTATGACATTTATTTATAGATGATTCGTCGTCTATGGAGTTTTGTTTTATTATTATTTTGTGGTCAAATCCTTTGAGTATTGTGATTTAATTACAACCATATACATATAAAATAAATCGTATTTTATACCCATATACTAACTATATCCTATGAATGAGTCTTACTCACAATAAATTTCTTCATGTCCTTTTTTGTTGCAGTTGGGGAGCTGAGCACCATTATGGAATCAGTCAGACTGTCTCCAGTCCTTTTATGGGTAAAGTGCAGGAGGAGAACCGTCTTGTTTTCTAGTTATATAAAAGCTCCTTGATGGCTTGATCCAAGTCCAAGTTATTTTATGTACAGTTACATATATATATAATACAAAAAACGGTGTCATATTCTCCTTTTTCACGAAATTCCTTTTCAGTTTTTGTGTCTAAAGATACATAAATATATGGAAGAACACGAGTTCTCAAAATCAGATAATATCTTCTCAACTATGTACCAATATTATTTCACACTGTGGATTCCAGAGTCCACTTAGTTAAAAGCTTATAAGCTCTTCCTACCCCCCCCCCCTTCCCCTCCAACTATTTTAAAATTTAAAGTTATCAATTATCATGTACAGACATTATTATTATATAACTTAATAGTATCTTTTCTGTGTGTGTTTTTTTTTTCTTTTCTAAAAGCAAAAAAAGAAAGAAAAATACCATTGATGATTGGTGGAAATGATGAATTGGCGGTTATTTTTCAAATTATCATTTAGAGTTGTATTTTATTGGTGTAGGAAATGGAGCGTCACCCTTATTCTGTTCTTCTTTTCTGTATACTGCAGTTATCTTCTTTTTTTTAGCTTCTTTGTTGACCATGTGGACGTGAAAAAAGAAGGAAAATATACGTACATATTATATTATATATCCATGCTGTGATGGAAAGGCTCAATGACATTAATCCTTGCTGTGAAGAGTTCATTGTCCTCGTAGATGGTTTTTACAAATCGAAGGAAAAAAAGGGATTCTTCCTTTCTACAGAACCCTTTAACCTCCCTTACTGCTACGTAAGGAACATACCGCATACGTAATCTTCCCACTAATTTATTTGCAACCTGGGAATGCATTCATGACGTCATAGCAGGAGATTTTCACTTTGTCATCATTTTATTATTAAAGGTACTATTATTATAATCAAACTTAGTTGCGAAAATTTTCACTTTTCCTTTCCTTATTTTTGCTTTTCATGCATGTAGAATGTGTACATAATATTATTTCTCTTCATTTACATGAAGGTTTTCAAAAGATTTTTTTTTTCGTTGGTGTGCATGTCCCTATGGTTTCGCTGGCTCAATGAAAAAAAAAACCTTGCTTGGAGAAGCTGCATCTTAGTAATAATATCTACATAATAACATAGGGATACGTACTCTGGAGTATAGGACACAGTAGTGATAAAGATAAATTCTCCAACATCAGATGCTAGAACGTGTAGGATGCAATGAATATATTGTATTTCTAGGAACTCAGGCTCTTACTATAAGTAACTATGGCTCGACCGAAATTGATTTTTCTGGGAGCAATACTCATAATTTGGGGGTTTTAAAACCGATAGCTAATTATCGGTTGAGTTTTTTATTTTTTCAAGTTAACCTTTGGAATCTTGGTGAAAGTAAGCCCAAATATGAGCATTGTATAACTTTGATTTCATGCTTTATTTAAAAAAATTGAATCTATATTGTTTTTATTGGAAAATTCGGCCAATTACCGATTAATATAGAAGTACCAATAATCGATTGATTTAACCGATATATCGGTCGAGCCTCAACAATTCTCCATTTTGTGAGGTTATGTAAGAATGGACGTTTTTTTAGAGAGAAAATGATTCCAAAAATGTGTAATTCGCGCGATATAATTTCTTTGGTGGTATTTTCTCTCCTCCAAATAAGTTCCTTGTTTGTGTTCATAGAACCTCTTCATTTTGAAGGGGATAATTGTTTACGTTTGAAGATCATAACATGCAGATTTATTAGAAATAAATTCTCAAATGCTCAAACACGCTCTGCTGACTTCTCACGTTCTAGCTAGAGCTGATGTACGAATTCACCTTTATAAATCAGGTGAGAATATACTAACGTTCAATAAACAAATAAAAGATAATAACAATAATGCTATGAAAATAAAGGATGAGAGTCCAAAGAGGACACTTTAATCAATTTTCTTCGTTGTGTTTTTAGGTCAAGAAGGACTCCACCCATCAAATCTATCGGATTTGTGCAAATCATGCACCTATGTATGTGAAAGAGTTGGAAAAAAAATCCTCTTTGGAATGTTAAATATCATTTGAAGAAAAGGATACATATCAGCTGTCGTGTCTACGTATTTACATGACGTGTTAATCCACTGCTATGTTTATGTATTATTGTACAACGTCTTATATACATACATACATTAAGGAGCTGATCAAGGGAGAAGTTGATCCGTGTTTTTTTTGTCGGGGGGAAGAACCAACTGATAACCAAAAAAACTTACAATCTTTACTTATAAGAACTTTTCTTGTTTTTTGTTGTTTTTTGTCCCTCATTACAAAGTGAAGTGTTTTATTTAATGTGATCCATCTTGGGGGCTCTGTGTGAGTATTCTGATAAGATAATAAGAACAACAATCATGACGATGAGAATATAATAACAAGAGTCTACTTATCTTATATAAACACCTCCTACAAATCAATTCAATGTATTAATGGAAGTGAACTCTTATTCTTCTATAATGAGTCTTGAATTACTTCTTGAGGAATGATAATGTACATATAATGGATATTATTTATTTTTTTAAAGCAGGATTGGAGGTGAGTCCGTGAAGAGTAGAATTATTCTATACCCTGCGCATAAGTGCAAACGGAGAAAGTTATTTAAATAAACATCAAAGACATCAATTATATTCTTGCCATTATTATACATATATGTATACGTACACTTTTAAAGATCCTCCTCAAAAACATGGGCATACATGGGTAGGTAGATTCCAATATGAGTTGTTATGCTCATGTCTGCCATAATAATCAATGAATCCTTTTTGTGCGTTCAATTTTAAGTAGCATTATGTTTATAAATATGCCTTATGTTGTGAGTTTTTTTTTTTTTTTTGTAAGTTTAAGTACAAAATGATGGCAAAATATATCTTTATTTAACGTCACAATGACTGCAAAAGTAAATTAAAATTTTAATAATATGTAACAGAGAGTTATACATGACTACTACTATTTGGCTTATATGTGTCGTAATCTAAATAGATATCGTGCAGATATGAAGAAACATTTTTTATTTAAATAGTCATAATAAATGTTATTTCGTGAGTTTCTAAATTAATTTACTCTCCAATCAGAGAGGGAGAGAGGAATAATAGAATATATTGATAAAACTATTAATTAATCAATAAGACATGAATGCTCTGATATAATCGAGGAATATGATGGGGAGATTGAGAGCAGTTGTAAAACGTTTTGCTTTTGACTCAATTAGTTGGAGCAGGTTTGAGTTAGATGCATCAAAATTTAACACAATATACTTCATAGTTCTGATATCGATTGCATTTATTTATAGATTACACTGCTCAGTAGTTTTATTCACAAATTCCAATTGAATGTGATTTATCAAATGTTGCAACTGTGTCCGTGTGTTCTACGGAACGATTATAACATATAAAAAAAAATGGAGTTTGAGTAAGAAATTAAGAAGTATACTAACTAAAGAATATTTTTTGAGGAATAAATAAATAGCCCAAGGAATCAGGGTGTTGAATGAATTAATTGTTAGTTGTCAATTTATTATTGTACATATGTACATTAAAATATTGTATGATTTTTGCTACATCAAATACATATTATCTATAAAATCTATTAGAAAAATATCGTTCCCTCAAAAAATGATGTTCCCCTCAAAATCAGTTTTTTTTTCAACTATTACGCATATTCAACAGATTTTGGACATTCATGATAATAAATAATAATAATAATAATAATTTACTACGTTCTTTTATTTATATTTCTGAGAGGAAGAGGGCAAAGAGCATAATTCATAGTCTACGGACTAGCACTGCTCTCCAAAGTGGGTCATGTAACATTTACATAAAATACGTACGTATTGAGTCTAATTTTGTTACACTTCATCAATTTGATTAGGATAATGCCTTTTCAGTTTAATTGATATTATATATTTATAAATCTTTTTTTGAAAAATAAACCTTCCTCTTCTACCCTCTTCTTTCTCCCTGGAAGGAAAAAGAAAAAAAGCTTCTTAAAGCTAATTAAATGATAATTAAATAAACAGATGTTTTGACCCCTAAATCAATTATTTAATGATATATGATGATTAGACGAGTGTCACTTTTAAATCCATCAAGAGACTAATAAATGAACATGAAATCAGATTAATCACACAGATCCACAGGGCGTCCATGTATTTATCTATCAAAGAACCACAGAGTGCTGGTAATTTAATAACTTTTGTATATATATATATATATATATACATATATATTTCTTGTGCTCCAATATAATTGAAGCTGCTATGTAAAGGAATTAGTTGTTTTTTGCCTTTTTTTAAAATTGTGCTTGCACAAAATTTTGAATTATATAAAAGGGTCTTGAAGCAAAGTATGTGCATATTTTACTCGTCATGGAATGAAAGACGTACACACGTAATTAATTAAAAATGAATCCGCATACGTTGAGTCATTTCTTGCTCATTTATTGTGCAATATATTAAAAAAATATTCATCAAGGACTCAGTCCTCTGCATCCCTCGAAACAATAAGACTACAAGAAATGCATATTCATTAATAGATTTAGTATATTATGTAAATTAAATCCGCTCTGTGCTATTTTAGACTATATGTTATTTGTAGATTAAATGTATTTTCTAACATGTTTTGATTGTTTTTTTAAAAAAAAAGTAATATAATATGTGAGTATATTATGTACTGGCTATATTCTTAATAGTATTTTTGAAAAGGATATTAGTATCTCTTGAGGCAAATCCAACCCAATGTGAAATAATAAGAGTTACTCTCTTATTTAATAGTTCAAATAACGAAAAATGAATTTCTTTTTGTGACATGGATTGAGCTCGTGATTACATTAATTATTATTATTATTATTATTAATAATAATAATAATAATTATGAGGAATAGAATGAAATAATATTATTAGTTATTATTACAACACTCAATGGTCATTTCCTGTTTGTCCTCCCATCTAATATATATATATATATAATATACATACATACATACATTTAACATTAGTGTACTATGACTCAGTCTCTCTTAGATTCTTCCAAGGTTAGAGTTACCTTCTTGTACATTACATATATATCACTCATAGCATCAATGATGATAATGATGATAATACTTAGTGCCACTATGTACTTTTCGAGTACATAGTAGACTATAAGAGTCATGCCTATGTTCAAACATTTGATGATACAGAAGACTTGGAACGTTCCAAACTTTTTGAGGGGCAAAGTGCATGGATGAAAGGATCCTTGGTTGTAACCAGGGAGCCTCAGGAACGTAACTATAAAAAATAATGTAAGACTCCTGTCTAGGCCAAGAAAGTATGGTCCTTCCTTTAATAAAACCTCATTTTATTTTTTACTCAATAAATAAAAATTACATATTTAAAACAGAAAAATAAATTTGAATGCAATGCATTCTCATTTGACATGCGAGACAATCAGACAAAGTCATGCCGTTAAGAAAAAAACAACTCAACTTTTAACTTTAGAAGAGTACTTATTAGCACTATTGGACGGAGAAACGACCCCTATTATGAGCACTGTTGTTGTCGAAAAAAGGGTGTAAGGAAATATCCTTTTTAATTATGTCCTAAACAACGTGATAATCATGGAAATCTAAAATACAAGAGGCATGGAGAAAGAAATAGTGGGATTTTTCAAATAATACATACATATAGTTAGTTATCAACAAACAATATTTTAGAGTGATCGACGCTCGCCGGGAATCTCTCTTTTTCGATGACTCTATATCAAATAACTTCCAAGTTTCTATTTTTCCTTTATTTATACAATAAAGACAAAGTACCAAGCTTTTGATCAACTACCCTTCTACTTTTTTTAAGCCAGACTTGAACTTTGCTCCTTTGTTTTGCCTCTATGATATTTATTGAAAGAATAACTTATATAAAGAATGATACGGGATGAATTTCGAGACATTAATGTCTCAAGGAAGTGTGGAATAAAAGTTTAGTCCAAACCTTCATTTTACAGACTCTTCATGAAAAGTCGATACACACACACACACACAAACAAACAGATGTACACATATCCTTAAATAGATTCGACATCATTAACATTCGTTTCACGCAAACAAATATCCACACACACACAAAGTGATAAACGAATGATCAATTAATACATATTATCTATGTATGTATGTGAAATCCAATTGATGGAAAGAAATATATACATAGGGATCGTAAACTATGTATGTATGTAAGTATGTAAGTAGACTATTAAGTTACATTCTACATCAATATATATTTTTTTGTATATTCCTGTAACAAGTGGATACGTCAAATTGATGAGATATCAGGACATCGTATATGTATGTACTATATATTCTCTCTTCATATGTTTTTATACCAGCATGTGTTGTGTGGAGGGAAAAGTGTATGTCATCTGACTTATGAGGAGAGTTGTACACTTGTATGTTTACAACTATGTTTATTTATGTTTTTTATACATAGAATAAAAGTACATTAAATTCGAATATATATAGAGTTGTATATATGTACACGTTTGAGGGTATAAGCTGCATTCAAGGGAACAAACTCTTTCATATAGACATAATGCACATTAAAACCATGTTCACAAGTCCTTGAGTATCGAGTCTTTTCAATTTGAGCCCCAAAGTTGGAGTTTTGTGTGACCTGAGTGTTGGAATATAAGTTCCGAGCTCTGATTTCGTTATCATCATCAATATTAAAGTTCAATCATGGATAACACTGATCAACAAATTTGAAATGTCAAATTTGTTCCTAAGGGGTATAAGTGTAAAAAAAGGTTATTCAGTTTTACTCACTGATTTTAAATCTGTAATTTTTTTTTTTTTCGAGAGTCCGACGGTTTTTGAGAAATGGAACCCTACTTTTTGAGCTTTTTTGACCCGTTTTCCAACTTCAACTTCTATTTAAGCCTAGAAGGAAACTCATTTTATGCATTAAAAGATAATGACTCGCTTGTATATTTAATACAAACTTCATTTCCAGTCTTTGTTTTGACCTAAAGGGACTCCTGGGGGCATAGGCGGCGAGAGTTGGCCCAAAAGTCAGCCACACCCTTTGTAATTAAATAACTCCTTGAATATTACATGAAATGGGTTAATAAGGAATGCATTAAAGTTCTGAGACCCACAGCTTTAAAACGAGATACCAAACGCCCGATAAGAATCCTTATCTAAGAAGAAATCGTCCTTCTAAATGTGTAAATTTTCATTCAATTTCGAGCAAAAATTCGCTAGATATCTAAGTTCACGGTAGAACTATCTAAGTAGTAGCGCACAGAAGGATTTCAGCTGATTTTTAATCTTTCTGCGTGTTACTACTTTTGTAGCTCTAAAAAAATTACAGATTTGAAATCAGCGTGCAAAACTGAATAACTTTTATTATACCTATACTCCTAAGGATTTTTGACTGTTGACCAGTGTAATGAGACATAAACCCCGGACGAACATTCTCCGTCCCCTTAGAATCATTTTCTTCCTAGTTTTATACCCTTCCACAACTATGAGATGGGATTTACGCGCCTGGCTTAAAAAAATATTTGAAATAAAAAGGAGGTTTGTGAGTCTGAAGTTACCCCCATCAACAACAAAATATACACTGTATATCGTTTTCAGTTATCGATTTTTCTACCCCTCTTCCCCTTATTCTTGTTCTGAAATCGTTGATGTGTTCAACTCGAATAAGCTGTCATTCAGCTTTGAACAATTCCTTACTGGGTATTAAATGATGATGAATAATTATACAGTTGAAAAGAATTGGTCAACCATGTAAAGACAACTTATTATGAGTTCTTTTTTTTTCTTTAATTCGTTCTGAAGAAAAAGTTGTTGCGGGACATTAATTGAGGTAACGACGTGCCTTATTCAATTTTAAATCTTTTCACGTGGATTTTAAAGTCACAGTTAAGTAAGACTAAGAGTCCTCAGCTCTGTTACTTTCATATCATATAAATTATAATCAAATGTAACAACAATTTATCCATGATGAAGAAAAGATGGGTGAAAACAACAACTACAACCTACTATCCAGAAACACATTTTTACTTGTATATATATATATATATATATATATATATATATATATATAGTATAGGTTTAAAAGGCATTGACTTCTTAGAGAGAGAGAGAGAGAGTATGTACAATTGTACATAGATTGATGTAGGGTAAAGAACCGTTTCCAGTCATGTATAAATACATTATGCATATACACAACAGCAAATTGATTTGACCTTTGGGGAATAAAATGGGTATTGATGGTGCAAGAAGGTGAGGGATGACTTGAGAAGACTCTTTGCCACAAAGGAGCGGAAGTGTCATTATGTATGTAGTACATAAGAAATATGTACCTATGTTTGTTTGTATGTACATAGTCGAAACATGAGTAGTATTTGATACATTATATTAGATTTTCCTTACATTCTTAAGTCATTTCTGGGCCTTTGGGTAGGAGGGGAACAACATAAATAACATTTGTATGTATATTCATACATATGTACATACATACATAGGTTATACCTAGGTAGAAATAAAACCTTTTTCTCTACATATGTATAATAAATAACAGAAGAATACAAACGTCTTACACACTTTTTTTGAAATTATTTCCCTTTCTTTTCATTCAATCTTTATAATGATATCATCATCATTTCATCTTAGTCACATATTCTATTAAATATATGTAGCTCATAAACTATATAATAATAATAATAATAATAATGACTATAGTGGAGAATACGGCCTTATCTAACTGAGCATCAGATGATGACGAAAAATGATAAAGGAATTGTGTTTTATCCCATGTATGTACATCCTTATCATACAAATATCTATTTATAACTCGGGAATCGATACTCCTCCGAAGCCCTAAGAGTCAGAGTGAACAAATATAAAATAGAGTAATGTTTACAAATAGGTGTGGATTTGTGCGCATCTCATTATTTTTTGCCTCAAGGTCCAGGGAAGCCCACAATATAAATGACCCATTTCTGAATACCAATATTGTCTTTTCTTGGCTAGGTTATAAATTAAGAAAAGGGTTTATTGCCCTTCTACAATCAATCTAAACTTAATAAGACTGTTGACACGAGGTTTGATATGGGGGAACATATAATTCGATACTTAATGTTCGAAAGTTCTATAATAATAATAATAATAATGAAATTAGATTGGCTAAAATGATACTTTCCCCTCAGATTAAGTAGTACTTTATTTCCTATTAAAAGTAATATAATGAAACGATATACTTAACACAAGGGTCTTTTTATAGGAGTCAAGGAGGCGGCAAGAGACCAAGATATTGAATATTTTAAGAAAGTCACCAATTTTTTGAGACGAAAAGCGAGAACAGTTTTAAACAACTTTTGTTACGGTCAATTATCTGTCTGCAAGGTTTAGCTGGCGTTTGTAGTTAATTTTATATAATAATTAATTATAATATGAAAGAAGTGAGTTTTGTTTGAAGAAACATCAAATTGCAGTACGATGTACAAAAATATACGTATGAACATATATAAATATTTTAAACGTTCCCTCATGATATGAGGATATTAAAGAAGAAGCAATAGGAAAGTTTGTAACTACCTAACCCATAAAAAGTATGTTTACTCTATGTGTATGGATTGTGTTTATCCATACTTTGCTGCATGATTTTTTTTTATGAAAAAGAGGATCGTGAACATCTGGAGAGGGGTGTGTTGTATATATAGTGTGGAAGTAAAACCCCTGGGTCCTCCTCAAACAGCGCTTCTGCCTTCAAATATTCAAGATGAAAAAAACAAAATATGTAGTCATAGAAAATGTTATACTATAAATGATCGATTACTTCTTCAATATCACGATTCCTACCAGCTGCAACAATGACATTTCAATCAGTAAGAGAGAGAGAGAGAGAGAGAGAGAAAGAGAGAGATCATCATCATCATTATGTGGCCATAATCACATTAAGCAAGCTGTATATGTATGTATATTCGTTATTTTACTGATCAATGCACACTGCGAGGACTCCTCCAGGGTTTCCAATAATTATTTTACCCCCATAGAAACTGTTTTGTGTTTTGTTTGTTTTTTTTCATTCAAAAATGTTGTCTTCTTCAGAAGAGACATGTTTTGTAGCCAAATTCAACTCGGATGATGAAGAAAAAAATCTAATAAAATGTGTATTATACCTATGTAGATAGAATACAAATACCGCTGCTACCTTAAAGGAACCGCATCTTGGGACAAGAGCCTCCTATTAATATGTACTGTATGAATACATATATTTTATATTTGAAATTTTATATAAATGTTGAAATAATAATAATAATTAATTGTAATAAAATGTATACATACATACAAGTGAATAAAACAAAGGTCAAATGGAAGTAATCATCATCATCAAAGGATGTATTTTGAAAGAAGTACATCGAATTTACAAATAATATTTCATGTTAGTTACGTATGTATGCTCTAGTGTCAGAGTTAAGAACTATGTCAAAAAAAATTGACTCGAATCCTACTTTAGTCCTATTAAGGAGTGACTTCAAACTCGAAGTTAAAACCTTTAAATTTCACCTAGACTTGAGCTCAAAGCCTCAATACTTAACTCCTACGTGTAAAAAATGCTACGTGAACAGCACAGCTACTGGAAATTCTTATACAAACTCGAGTGGACAACAAGTCTTATGAATTTGCGACTTTGAACTCGAAATGAAACGACTTGGGGCACGACGAGCTTTTTGGGATAAACAAAAACACACTGTATTCTCCCTTCAGCTGATTTTCATCATTTGACTGTTTTGATTTAAAGCAGCTGATTCTACGTATTATGAACTCAAAAAGGGTATTAATATTATTTCTGATTTTGACGCATAAAAAATATATTAATTCAAGGATTGCGCGCCCTTTTTTTTGAATTTGAATATACTACAAGTAGTAACGATTGGTTTGTGGTTGGTAAAATTTATAAATATATAGTATATCTAAATAATAAATTCTGCCATATATTAACAAGTTGGCAACAAGGAAAATACAGAAGGGTAGCAGCTACCAGTTGTTTTTCCAAATTTTTCCTTTCCCTTTTGTGAGTCGAGGTTGCGAGTGAACAAAAAAGCTCGACTTGGGGCTCAACTTATACTTTAAAACCGATTCGGACTTGTAAAAAAATGACAATTGAACAGCGAAGCTGCTGGAAATCCCTACTGGGCATTCGAATCTATATCAGACTCGTACAAAAAGACTGGTGAACAGCTCAGTGTTGTGGATATCTTTGTTCTAAAGTATGTAGATATATGTATAAAGCCGGTTCAACACTCTTGCATGTACATATGTGGTACAATACTCTTCGACTATGTATGTATACATTTGAATCCAAAGAAAGGAAAGACGTACATATGTATGTATAATTATTTTTGAACACTAAAATATCGAATAAAAAAGAAGAAAAAGGAAGCAATGAGTGACAGATGGTTTATGAGAAGTGAGGAGGGTAACTCGGAATTGTAAAAATTCTTTTGTATGGACTTTACTTATAAAGAAACAGAGTATAAAAAAATATCATCTGTATATATATCAACTATATGTATATATATGTATGTATGTATAACACGGAACAAATCCACTTTTTAAGCATGAAAATATGGCCAAGTCATGAATACTTGAATTATTATTTTTCTTTATATGTACATCATTAAGAGAAAATGTTCAACACTCGAGTGTAGTCCTAGTCAGTCAGAGTGTAGTCAGAAGGATCAAAATTATTTAATAAAATATGAATAAAAATTTGGAGAATATTGTAAGGAAATGTTTTTAAGACATCACTTATCAAATTAGTTGTTACATAAATACATACACATATTTACATGTACAGCATTTATCATTCATTCAGCTATTATTATTGTTATTATTATTATTATTAGTTCACATTCTTTAATGATGCTTTAAATATACATAGATTATCATTTTTACTACTATGAGGGAGTCCGTTATTAGTAAATTAAATGATTAAGTACTTCTTACAAATATATATATTATATATATATGCATATATACACGAGGGAAAAAGAATAAATCTGCGGTCACATCAAAGCAATCCAAATTATTAACGACTTTATTATATATACATAATATGCAGTTAATAATATAAATACACATAAAATGTAAATTTGATCAGCGTCATAAAGAACCGTATCATTCCAATGATTTACTCCTATGTATGTAAGTATTTAAATACATAATAATAGCTTATTTATTATAACTAATAGATACAAACAACGCACATTCAGGCAGCTATGTATGTATGTACATGTAAACAAATCCATTTTCTATCCATAATAATATAATTACAAAATTACATTGAATTTATATATTTATTATGTATATTCAATCCAGTAATTAACACATTTTTAATTGATATTATATACTTTCAAAAGGGATCCATGTACATACATAGATATGTATGTAGATAGACTATCCTCAACAACATGGATTCATCAAGGTCAAATGCCAGTAGTCAATCACCATGACCAAAGAATTTTAATAAACTGTAAGGTATTAATAATATCATTTGCAAATATGATATCCACAATTATTTCTAGACGGATTATAATATTTTATATTCATGTACGTCGTCTCTATGGCTCAAAGTTCTTGTGAGTAGGATGTACAATTTGGCCCAATCATACCAGTTTCCCTTTTTATCTCATTTGAGTAAACTCTCTGAGTCTTTATTTATAGCAGAAAATTCAAATAATCGCAATAAAAAACAGGCATCAAGTCTTTTGCAAAAGAGTCGGATCTTGTCTCTTTTAAGTTTTGTTTTTTTTTGGATAATTATCCCTCTGAAGCAAGGGCCACGATTTGCCATGAAAAACCAGTGGACCATTTTTTAATGCTCTTTGATTGGAAGAGAGAGAGAAATCCAATGGTGGGATATTTAGGTTGTGTACGACCCTGATTTGAAGGATATTGAAAATATATTCAAGCCTTTAGTATCTTGAGAAAGTAGTGATATCAAATCAGATCCCCGTAGCCAGATTTATATCTCAGGAGGAGCAATCCAAATTATAGGGTAGGACGATGAACAAGTAAAAAAAATAAACGATAATTAATTATCGTTTAGGACAATAATTAAGGATGTGCTCTGAATGATTAAAATTAGTGATATAAAGAAGCCTATGCTTGGCCTATAAAGAGACTGTTAAAAATCGGGAAAAGCTAGGGTTTAATTTGTTCATTCTCTTGAAAAGCTGGGTCTAAGCTTCTGACTTGATAATTGAAAGTTTCTGATTTGGAACTTTAAAATACAAGTTTAATAGAGAATTCTATTGTGGAAACATATGTTATCAATACACATAGTATAGCTACTCGAGGCACAGTCCTAATTGAATGGGATGCGAGACCCTCGAAAAATATGCATTAAATATAAATATATATATATATATATATACGCAAAACCTAACCAACAGATACGAGAAAATTCTAATTAAAACATCAAATATTTTCTCTTTATGAGATTTCTATGAAATTTACACATTTTGTAATGTACATAAATACATACATATTTGATATCATGGAGTAATTAAATATTTTCTACTACAAATGTGTGTCATGGATAATGGATATATTTGAAACGTTTATGTCACATTTTTACATTTCATAGGTGATTTACACATAATGAAGTAACATATATAATGATACTTACATACCTCATAATCATTCTGAGAAAGAAATGAAAGGGTCTATGACAGAGGTACCTTACCTGGAGTAAATTTTGATATAGAACAATTTATGATCATTTAAATAAATATAAAAATTTTACTAATAAAGTTTTAGTTCCTTATTTTTTTACCTACCAGGAATTTAATCAAGAAAATGTAAATTTGAATGATGGAAGGACCCTAATGATAAATTACATATACATATATAGTACATAAAATTAAGAGCCACTCATCTAGGACAGGTGCCCTCAACTCGTTCTGCTCTGAGACCCGCATTTTCTGAACCCATTTTTACTATCCACTCGGTCAAATAATTTTTAAGTAGTTCTTTATATCATCCGATGATTTAATGCAATTTTGAAATAGTGAATGAATTCAGAATTCACGTGTTAATAACAAGTAAAGCAAATCATTATTCCTGTTGGTCCTTCAAGTTCAAAGAACAAGGAATAGGGCTCTAACGATGCTCAATTACACGTGTTAACTGAAATAAATATAATGAGAAATTTTATTTAAAATATTTTTACTTCATAAATAAACGGCTCAATGTTTCATAAGCGTCAATTAAGGGCTTTATATTCAATTTTTTAGGAGTGGTAGCTGTTGTTTAGAGCCCTGTAGGTTCCTTTTTTAAGGAGATCTTTGTAGCATTCTTACAAAAATATACGCATGTAGGAAGCAAATCTATACTAAGTTACTCAATTATATTATTCCTATTTGTAAAAAAAAAAAAAAACTAAATTGGCCATTGGTACGCCTCATGAGTTTTCATATCTCATTAATGCGCCCTGAGATTAAAGAAAAAGTTTGAAAAGGACTAGTAAAGAGTCTTCATTTGATTTATAAGAGATGGCATTTCAAGTATAACTGATCATATATTTTTAATATATATTTATAACCAGGGATTTTGGCGACATTTAAGTGCAATTTGCGGTGTCTCTGAGGGATTAACCAGAATAATTTATTAATAGAAATTGAAGATAACTATTTATTAGTTGAAAGATGCAAATGTAGTACAGATTTATTTTTAAGAAAAATCATCGTGTCTTGCGTTTGTGTTGTCAAAAGAAAAGGTAGCCTCCTCTCGTGTACGGGCCCTGGATTTTTAGTTTCACCACTGATAATTAATTATGTACATTGCGTGTGGTAACACCTCAAATTGTAAGAAGCTTGGTGTTCCAGGGAATTGGGACTACCAATCTCTGTTTTCAATTTGATAAAGGAGGGATGTCTTTGATTGCTAAGAAATTTTCTTCCGCTATTCACTCAAAATATAAAAGCAACAAACTATTTCGCCAAAGTGTCAGTTTTAGGGAGAGGAAGTAGTGCAAACAATTGCCCAGATCCTGAGTAAAAACCTGGACGCAGTATCATTAAAAAAATTATATATACTTTTATCTAATTTGACAAAATTAAAGACAATGTTATATTAGGAAACCTCTCTGTGTCGATTATATCTTTAAGTGGGGAAATCGATTTTGTAGAGGAACAATACATTTTTATTATTGGATAAGAAAAAAGATGTTGAAATTTCCTTTGAGAGATTGTCGTGGCGGAAACACCCTCCTCTACATTTTGTTAAAAATGCATAATAGAATTATTGTATTAACATAGTTTTTGCACTGATACTATTTTAAATATGGTAATTTCTTCTCCCTGGAGAACTAAATCATCTTAACTCCAAAAATCATACTAAACGCAGCTGATTTTTAAGAATGATCCTTCATGAGTATTACCATAAGTCTTGCTCCTTCTTTCTCCTCGCACTCTACAAAATGCCCATGCCTACTCAAAGCCATGAAACAAAATAACAAACCACGACTAATTGATGAACTTTAGTCACAACCTCATTGGCTACGATACGAATTTTTGTCCACTAGTACGATATGGACAAAAATTCATAAAACCAAAAAAAAGGAAGATAAATATGTTTATTCTACTTCAAAAGCGACATCTTGCGGGGGGAAAAGGTGTATCGTGGCCAGGATTCCCTACTTTATTTTATAGCTTTGCCCATTTCTACTTATAAACTTACGTAACAGGAAACTTCATATTTCAAAAAAATTCATAGCTCCTTCGAGGCTCAATTATGTATGGGGGGGGGGGGTACATTTTTATTAATATTCTTATTAATAATAATAGCAAATATGGTCGGAGAGAGAAAATTCTTTTGAAATAATTACAATTCTCATTTTCATTCATTTCTTATCATTATTTAATTTCCATTTCGTTTCGTAATATCATCAACTACCTATTTACATATGTGCATAAAATCAGTAGCAGTATCAAAAGAGCATACCTATGTTTTATAAAACATGAATATTTGAAGAGCTTTACCTTCGTACCTAAATATATATATATATATATATATATATATACGTATGTATATTGCATCACTGTACAGTGTACATACATACATATTATTAAATAAATCTCACGATTATTTACTAATAATCTTATGCGAATCCATTCTTAAATTGGGTAAGAAGAGCGGTGGAACCGGATCTTTGTTATGCATTTTATATATTATGTTTGTATGTATGTACCTGTACCCCCCTCCTCCTTCTCAAGATGGCAGGGCATCATCATATACCTATTTGGATCATTAGGTACATGGTAATCTTTTAATTAAGGGATGCAAGGCAGGGAAGGAAATGCTTGCATCAAGGTGACTGCCCGTGATGACTCATTAAAGACAAATTGTCTCGCATTTCATTCATCAATGTTGCACTCATTCAATTATGTACAATGCACATGGCATGGCGATATTCAATGCATTTTTGAAATAAAGTATCGAGATTCCATTGATACACATAGTTAGCCAATCAACACATTCTCCCCGACTGACTTGAGCGCCACCTTCCCATAAAAACGTTTTGACTCAAAACAAATACATGGATTGTATTAAATATGAAGCAGGTAAAATAAATCACTTTTGCATGGAAATATAATAAACAATTATTATTATACAATTAATTCACGCTTAGTTTTAAATTATTCTTTATTTTATATTATTAACGACTTAAATTATACGATTTTTTCTCTCATTCCCATACTTTGACTTCCAAATCCAGTAGAAGAATTCTTTTTATCTTTTATAAATACATGTTTGTTCGTGCAAATTAATATACAAACGAGTGTGAAAAAACCAAACTATAAAGAAAATAAAAGCTTCAGGGTACTGAGAAATATTTTTGCTTGGAATTTTAACAATTTTATCTGCAAGCTCTTTCATAGATTATTCAATTTTGATCATTTCTTTAAAAACTTTGCAAAATATTTTCAGCATTCTGATTATTCGACGACTAATCTTCGTCAGTATAATTTTTTTTTTTCTTTCTTTACAGTGAGCATGGCACTGGAACGCTTTTTAAGGGAATACCCAGTCAAAAAAGCCAAATAATTCATTTCAACTAAGTCCAGACTATGAATAAATATTATTTTAGGTTCCTCATGAGTTTTTTCCTTTTTCAGGCAAAGGTTTTTTTGTAATGCCCGGCTCCTCGAAAGAGGACATCCCTGGTTGATTAACATTTGATAATCACTTGTCTTATAGGCAAGTAACAGCTCCCAATACTTTTTTGATTGCTTTATCAGAGCAAACACTACCTTTAAAAGTCTTACAACTTAAAAGATATATCTCGTCTGAATTTTTAAAAGAAACATCTTTCAGACGATTATATTTTTATTCAGTATCCCTCATACTACAATCTTTTGGTTTTGAACTTTTTTCTGAGCTGCCGCTTGAATTTGAAGTTTGTAGTTCAAGTATTTAATTTTCGTTCTTTCTAGTGAAAGCTCTGGAATATGAAGAGGTAATTAAAGTTATTGGAAAGGATGAGTCTACATGTAACATACCTTTTATTTCTCTCTAGACAGAAAAAGTGACGTATGAAGTATTTTAGTTCAATTAGGAATTGCAACTGAAATAGGATTCGATTCCTGTCTATATAGAAGCTAAGGTAGAAAGGGAATCATGAGTTAGGATTCTTCATTTTTTTGGAATGGTCTCAGCACTATTTAAGAATGCACAAGGAGTAGGGGCAAAAATATCTGGAATCAAACACTCTTTATTTAATCATCAAAATTCATTTCATTTCACTAAAATGTACAAATCTGGTTTTTGTACACATTTTTCAGGGGGGGGGGCCCCCTCCGATGCAATCCCCATATGCCAACGTTTTTTCCAATTTTTAAAACAGTTACACATTTTTATATTAGTCCCTAATTACAGTACAAAACTGTTGAGTTTATATGTACCATTAAAATTAAATATGGGGTTGTCTTGAGTAATAGGTATCTCGAGAAATAAACGATGAATTCTGAATATTTCAATGGCATACAGTCAGAAATATTCATTTGAACTTTTTGGGTTTCAACAACAACATTTCTCACAATTGTATTTTAGTCATCATTTTTCAAGCATTAGAAAAAAAAAACCGAAAAATTTGATTTTAGCTGTCCACAAAAGGACGCATAGCGTAGAACACTAATGAATATTTTGACTTGTATCCAACTGAAAAGTTAAAACATTTATCTATACCTCTTAAAAATAAAATTCAAATTTTTCGGTATCTTTTGCTGTTCATTGTAGTATTTTGTATACGATATGACGTGTATCGAAGTTATCCCTGTCTGTCTGTCTTTATCAATTGAGGTTTTTTTTTTTTTTTTTTTTGCACAATATTGTAACAACGAGGAAATATGCATACATCAAATAATGTATGTTAATCATAAGTATGGCTATAATAAAAAAGGAGATTACAACGCCAAATCCAATGCTAAATGACAACACAACTAGCAACCATGACTTTCCTTATCTGTTCTTCTTTATTTGTAAACAATTAATTTTTATGGTTTGTTTATTATATATGTACCTATGCGTTACGTAACCCCCATTATGATGAAGAAAAAAAAAACCGAATTAAAATATTTTTTCTTTGGTAATTTGTTTGTTAGAATGTGACCATAGAAAGGTAGCGGATTCATTAGTCTCAGTTGATGGATTCAATTGATTTATCAATGAAAAAATATTTCTATCTTTTTTTACACAAACAAATATCTACAAACAAACACCTTTTCCAAACTTAATAGATATTTGTATGTATGTATGTAGATGACGACAAATAACCTTGAGCAACATAGGTACAACATAGGTACTCTATTGATGATATAAATATTGATTGCCATTCATTCTAATTGGAACTCCTCCTAATGATTTGATTAATTTTTATTTTATTTTTTTTTTTGGCTTTGAAGAATGTATGAATGAACATATATTTTGGAGGGGAAGTATGGTTTGTCTGTGGAGTCAATTGGCTGGAGATCAAACTAATATTATGTTAATGTCTTATCCTACTTTGATATTACTTATACTGTTTAGAAGAATATATTATTATGTAGCCTTAATTATGTACTTTTTAAACGCTTCTTAAGTTGAAAATTATTATTTATTGTATGTACACGCTCTCTCAAAACTCAATCCTTGTTCTTATTGATGATTCTACAAATATCTTTATCGTATCTTACAAACTTTTCTGCAAAACGAGGAAAAAACAAAACAAACAAAAATTAGGTAGTAGTTGATTACCTTAGCCAATTCTTCTTCCTCCCAAATATGGAATTATTCTTCATTTAATATTATGGAGTTCTTTACTCTTTTAACAATAGTTAATTCAAGATCAACCCATCAACTCAACGTTCAGGTCACTAATAAGCTGAGTCGAGAGAAGTAGAAATAATTGACTGCTGACAACAAAATACATAGTAATCTTCTATGTTAGTGCATGAATAACGCCGTGACACATTGTCACAATGGTATGCTCCAAAACATCAACGAAAGTATTTGTCTTGTGTTCCTAGTATTAGAATATTGAATTGGCTATTGAATAGCTAGGGGTGTTTTTTTTTTTCTCTCTCTCTTTCTAGGAGGGAAAAGGTTGCGAGATGCAGTGAAGATAAATCTGTCATGTACGTACGTACATAAGTACACCATTAAAATAATATAGTACTATTATAGACGGATCAGCATCATGAATCACATGGTGTCAAGAGGTGAAAATGTTCCAACAACGAAGAAAAATTTATCATTAATTCATTTTTTCTTTCAAAAAAAAAAAAAAAAAAAAAAGAACAAAAAGAAGAAGAAAAGAGATGCAGTCATGAACCTTTCCTTAGCATCAAGTAAAATTGTTTATCACAATGTACATAAGTAGTTGCTCATACATTAATGAAGAAGAAGAAGTCAGGTTTATTACGTAAAATGATGATGGTATCAAGTCCAAATAGTTAAGTTTGTTTTGATGGTGGAATAACAATGTATGTATGTAGCTACTTTGGTAGCTAGACCCAACGAAATGAAAAAGAAACAATTTTTTAATTTGCTACATAGAATATTTGTTGTTGTTGTTGGCGAATCAGAGGTTGACTTGATTGCCTTTGTACATGGTGGTCTATTGTGGTTGTTGATTCTATTCATGTACATATGTACGAAGTGATAAAATACTCAAGTATTTTTGTACTTGGAATAAAAGCTCGGAAGAAAGGGATTATACATAACCGTATGACTGGATAAATGATGATGAATAGCGGATTTGAATACATAGAATACATCAGTCAAGATAACAATGTTTTTGTACGTATTTACTTACCAACATATACATATGTGTATATGTATAGAACATAATAAATTGTTGAATGTCTTTTTAGGAGAGGATTGAGTGTGTGCAAATCGTAATGCCTATGCTTTAATAACTTAGGTACATTCCGCAGGCACGTATCCATTTATCTATTGTATTCAATAGATAGATGTATCCGCTCTTTCATGAGGGTGATAAGGATCTATCATCCAAAGAGGGAGAGCACAAAATTTGCATTGAATACGTATGTCTACATCATGTCATGGAGAATGAAAACATTATTCAGAGAAGGATTGTAGCTATAGCTGTACACACACTCATCGTAGTCTAAACCATATTTATAATATATATATATATATGTATATTGCGAGCAAATAAATATTTATTTACTTGCCTCAAAACTTTCTATATTGCAGAACCTGGGAATGTAAAGTGCCTTGAGGATTTTCATTACACGATGTATTCTCTCTCTCTCCCTCTTTGGTTACGATTATCACATTTCTAAAAAGAAAGAAGAAGTGAAGTAATCCTTCCTAGGATTTAATTAACTTTTATTATTATTATGTGTTTTGTATCTTTATTATATTCTACATATAGTATATCCATGGAAATCGGACATATATATGTATATAATCATGGTCCACGTCCAATGTACATTTATATATATAAGGGCCCATTCTGATTATTTTCATTCACTTGAAAAACCGATTCTATTATAAGTACATACCTACATATGTATAGATGTAGATACCATCCTATCTTTGGACTAAGACCTATATAGGTATCTACAAATTGAGGTGTTGGATTGCTATTTTTCGTTAGGAGAGAGAAATTGTAATGACGTGAAGTTATCTAATAATGTGTACATCACCTATAAAGGTACCTTTATGCTATTACCTAATCAATATATGATTGATAAAATATGTGTATATGCTGAGAATGGAGGAGAGAATGAGTCATGTGAAGGAGTCTTTTAAAGGAGGGGAGAATGCCCGGAAGAATATGATGGTGTCTTGAACTTGTAGAATGATGATAATTTTTTTTTTTTTTCCTACAATGTACATATACATATTTGTTAGAAAAGAGGGGAATAACCAAAGTGTCATGAAGTTATCAGAAATAATTATTATCATGATTGTACCTATGTATATGTATAATGTATTATTTATGACTCCATTTGATATCATCTCCTTTTTTCTTGAAAAATACGAAGAAGAAGAAGAAGAAAACGCCCCAAGAGAGATAAGATGTTTGACTTTTATGAATCCATCAATATTAATATTAATAATAATACTAATACTAAATAGTAGCTGCAGTACTGTTGTTCTTTGTAGCAGTTTTACGGCGCCAATATTCATGAGTGAAAATGGATAATTAATGTAAAGAGTAAGTGAGTTTACCAATAATAGATATTAATGAGAGACTATTAATTCATTAATTTTTCTTGATATTAAACCTGTACTCTGCATGTATTTCATAATAATATACATACTTATAGATACATATAGATACTATATCCATTTTATTTATTTATCTGTATTTATTTCAGAGGTGGTGGCATTTCTTCTTAGCATGGGTATTATCTGCTCTTGGTTTTTCAGAGGACTATTTTAGAGAGACTCAAGCAGCTATGACTGTGAGAGGAGAGCGGATTTTTATTAGAATGAATTTTAATCAAACCTGATACATTTTTATAAATTATGTCCAACTACGCTATTATCATCATCATTAATATTAAGTACCTTTATAGGTATATTATAAAAAGGTCTAAGTATTTTTTGAGTGCAAATTAGCCCAACAACATTCAACTCTTTGTCCCTTGCATATTCAATTTTTTTTTTTTTTTTTTGATTATGTCTTAAAGCTAAATAAAACTCGTTTATGTAGCACATTTTATAAGCCTTCATTAAGAATTTGTTTTAATATAATATATATAATATGTACTTCCATTCTTACATGGGTCGTATATATATATATATATATATAACTAATTGTGTACTTAGGTAAAAGTAATGTCTATTGACAGACTCTGACTCTATCAACTGAATTCATAATGTATGTACATCATGTGAGAAGATTTTAAAATAAAAAAACTTTTTTGAAGGTTGCATATAAAATGTTATGAATGGAAGAGATTTATTTCCCTCAAAAATATATATTATTTGAATAAAATTAGTAATAGAATGATGTACTTATCACTAATTTGTATAAATAGGTATTATTGAAAGGAAGGCAAAGGAATCCATTTTAAATATCAAACTTTATAAATAATTTGTCATCAAATAAAATTATCTATTTATATATATATATTATATAATTTAAAAGTCTGGTAAAATGTACATTTCGGTTGTTTTTTGTGTTTTTGTTTTGTTTTGTCTCTCTCTCTCTCTTCAAATAAATGATTGACCTTTAACTACTACATACATACCCATAATTTAATATATATATGTATAACGGGTTCATTCACATTTGTATCTTCTAAATATATATGGGTATTATCAAGAATTTAGTAAATACGTACTGCCTTATAAATAATTGTTCTAGGATGTAGAGAGAGAGAGAGAGAGCTCAATTTTTGGTTTTTTTTCTTTTACTTATAAATGGATATAATTATTATTAATATTAATAATAAATTATTAATAAGTGAGTGGAAAATGTACATTCCACATGTACATATATATATATATATATATTAATACATACCACATTCTCTGATGCTTCTTTTGTCATGCTGTAATTATCATACTATATATGTGGATATAATAATTATGTAATTACTATTCCATTGTGTGTGAATTCCATTTAAAGTTTCTTACATATCTTTATCCATTTCTTGCTGTTGTTATAAATACTTTACTATCATTAACTGCAAATATTCTTTAGAGTACGTTGTTATACTTTATAATAATTTAGTTTAGTTTAGTTTAGTTTAAAAAAAGAAAAGAAAGTATATACTTTGCATTTTATTTTGCCCACTAGGAATTTTTGACTCATTCCCTTAAGAATTTCCGCCTCGATCCCCGTCTAACGGATTCTCTTTCAAATTAGTGCATGAGTATTATCTTTAAAATATATTCATATAAAGAAACTATTGAGGGAAATTTAATATTCATCATCATCGTCATAAGGATAGGAAGTTACCTATTTATGTATAATAGGCAATTGACTTTCTCTATCCCTCTGTCTGTATCTACATATGGTATAGTTACTCAGTTACACATTGATGTATGTATGTATAACATATATGACCTGAATGTCATGCCTCTAACTGAAAAAAGGAAGGAAGAGAGAGAGATAATTGCATTTTTTTTTCATTTTTTTTTTTGAAGGACAAAAGGTTTCTCAGAATAGAATATGTAACTAAGTTATCAAAAATGTATGTATGTATGTACGTCACTTAATACGCACTAATTCATTACTTATTGACTGTGTCAAAAAACCAGGGCACGGTGAGAATGACTTAAAAGCACTCTAGAACTTTTAAGCCTTCTTAGAAAATAGAGCATATTATTGTGCACCTCATTTCCTTCATAAATATAATATTATACACCACAAATGTAGACACATTCCCAGGTATACAAATCCCTTCATCGTTTGTACATTGTTCAAGTATCAAACCATCTTTTCAAATGGAAATATGTATGTATGTATGTACATATGTATATAAACGTATTATATACCTATTTATAACTATACCTATATATGTATATATATATATATATATATATATATATACATAAGTGTCATTGAGGCTATGATAAAAATAATAATAATAATAATCTGCGAGGAAGGAATGCAATGAAGCAAGACTTGATTGTGGTTGTTTAAAATCCATTTATAAGATTTATGATAATTAAAAGCGTGTTTCTCCTTAACAGAAAATATAATATAATATACACACATATTTAATAATAAATCGATTTTATAATTTCCCTTATTCCAAAACCCCAATAATAGATAGTTAATTATCCAATCCAGGCAAATAGCCAATACGCTCTCTTTTTGATCAAGATTCAAATATCTTTACACACACACACTGATTAGATCGTTCATTCAACCATTAATAGACCCTCTATTATTACGATCCACTAAATTTAAGCCTATACATATTGCTGTATGTAGAGAATATGTATTTGCTTCCCTAATTCTCAGTGTATGTGGATACATACTTATGTACATTTGTATATATTATTTTTGCTCACTGTTCCATAATTTTGGGTCTATGCAGAGCTTGACACACCTAACACCTGATCGTAGGGAACTAAATACTATACATACATTCCTTAAAAGACCACGCCTGCGTGACTTCTTCATTGCAAGTTAACGCTATATTTGTGTTCTAACATTTTTGCATCAATATTTGCCATGGTTGAGAGGGGGAAATTGTTTACATTCGCAGTGTAATAATAATAACCATTATTATTATTATTATTAGAGGCATAATTTGCAACTTTGACTTTTAAGGGTGAAGCATCCTTCATGTCAAAAGTTCAATCAATCTTACTCCACACTTAAAGTATCCCTTTTGATTAAATTTTGTAGCTACATATGTTCATAGTATGAGTGAGCCATTTCTAATTATACTTATAATTAGTAAGTGTCCATGAGAGTTAATTAAATTTTGCATAGGGATTGCAAAAATAATATCTCTTATTATTTTACACTTGAGCAGCTAGTAATGGGATTTGATGGCAGTGATATACCAAATTTAATTCCATTTAAAATCAAGTATTTTATTCCCAACTTTTAGTTATGTACATACCTACCTACCTAATTGTGAAGATTGACCTCCAAATCGGGATTGAATCTCTCAAAATCTTCAGATTCTAGGTAAAATAAGGAACTTAATTACATGTATGTATGTATGATGATACCTTGCTTTTTTGGGAGTGAAGGACTCCTTTGTTCATGGTTCAACGTACATACATATCCATGTAAATACCTAAAGGCGGAGTAAAGTCTCAAAAATTTGAACTCAAGTTCCAAGCCATCGCCAATGGATTGCCTCATGTCATGAACAAGGTCCCCCCTTATTGATAAAATTCTCCTTTTACTCATTAAATATACAGCAATCACGATATTAATTACAAGATAACGTGGGTTTATTTCGAAGATTAGTACTCGCCATGACATACCCAGTATTTAGCATATAATTGGATATAAGGGCTCCTTAGTTGTAATTGTTAAAGGGATCAAGGACTGGCTTAGTATGTACACATATACATATATACATACATAAAGTGTATCAACTTTTTGAGTCAACAATAACAGGGGTGCTAAACATGCATTCAGAGATTTACTGGCAGTAATGTACTTTTGTAGTAGCAAGCTCTTTTAAAAAGTCAAAAAGCTCAAGGTTATGTGAAAACACGGATATTGAAAATTGCACGAATCTATCTACGTATAAATAGTCTCTAAGAAAACTTTGACTACCTGGTTACATGATCCCATTAATTAATCAAGTCACATATGCCTGCTTACATTTTGTGTTCTTTTTTAGAGAAATACATACAATCTGAACCTTTATTGAGACTGAACTTGAAGGAGGATTTGATTTAGTCAAAGTCTAAATATAATATTATGTTGTATAATACAATATTAAGTTGTATAATATATTCCAGTGGAATCCCAAAATATTAAGTAATTAAGTAAAAACGATTCGTTTTTGAGATTCAAATGGGATCACCACTCATCTTTTCAAAAGGTTTATGAAGAAGATGAATTCTTAACAAGGAACATGTTTGATTAATTACATTGTTTATTTTATGTGTGCTTGCCCAATCTGCCACTGATTACAGGGCTATCCTTTTTTAAAATAAAAAAAACATCCCATTTTTTTTCTTTTGTACGATAAAGAACTAATTAAGAAACCAGAGTTATTTGTAGTGAATCTCCATGTTCCATTAACTCTTGCATTTTAAACAATAATAACCATGTTTATTGTATGTAGAGCGATTTGGTACAGTTTTTGTGGGTAGGTCATTACCCTTCTAACTGTTAATTTATTCAGATAGCAAATGCAATAACGTAAAGATTCACTTATTTTACTTATAAGTAAGTAAGTATATACATATGTACATACTTATTTTGGAATCCCAATGATCTGTAACCTACGTGGAAACCATGTATTTATGTATTCGACTCAAAGTTTCTCTTTACAATCATCGTTTCTTTTTTGGGTTTTTATTTTATTTTATTTTATTTTTTTAACTATAATCTTAAAAGCATATAATTAAAATAAACTACCCTTGGATGTCAGCATCTTTTTTTTTTTTTTTTTTTTAAGTGTTGTATACGTCATCATCAAAGAGTATACAAATAGATATATAACGTTTGATGATACTACACACATTGTTTCAAATTGCGCCATACATATATGTATTTGCGAAAAAAACTCTGCACAAGCTGATGGAAGATCTCATATTCTTTGTTTATGTGTACATATAGTGATTATTATGATGTTGAGAGTCAGCCATTAAAAAACAACAACTCTCCGTTGCATGTACATGTGTATGTTTCAGAGATCATTAATCTTTTTTTTTTTTTTTTTTTGAACTCATTAACAGCTCTCTGCTAAACCAAGATTAATTTATCTCAAAAGATAAAAAAGAGAAGACACTCTTTAATAAATAAATAACAGCATAAAAAAAATAAAAAATAACAAGTGCTTCCATCTAACGACTCTCCTCTTGACTACTCTTAATTTGTACATAATATTATCTACATAACAATAATAACAATACATATATCATCTCTAAATAAAGCCTGATAATGGTGTATTAGAGTAATACTTTGGTATGTAAATAAATTTAAAGGGTTCAGTCAACTTAAACAGGTTATTACAGAGTGCTATACACGGATTTACTGATGAATGAGTAGTACCTCAAGAAATAGGATTGTATACTATGTACAACATAATGGTATCCAAGACTTGACTTGAAGAGAAATGGACTGAATTAATCAACAAAACAAAGATTTGGCAAGAAATTCTTCCATGAATGTAAATGCTATTTGTTAGGAGGAGGAACCTTCAAATAGAGAAGAAGAAGAAGAAGGAAAACAAAACAAAACACATACACACAAACAGAATTACCAATTCTGAACCCTCGAGCAAGGTTTATATATTAAGTATGTACTATTATTATTATCACTTTGTGTCTTTATTCATAAGTAACTCTTACTAAAGAGTTCATGGTCTCTTTGGATAATATCCCTTACGTCTCCATAGGCAAATGGGTGTTTGCACAAATTATAATTGTTATCTGGGGAATTGTATGCTTAAACGATTCCATGGAGGAGAATGTGGAGTATGTTCATAGTAGAGGAGGCAATACTCCAGAGACTCATTTATTATCAAATAATCATGGATTCAGCGCACACAAAATGCATGAATAAGTGCAGGATATGTTGAATCATGATTCGTTTAAACTAGGTAAGTCACCACAAAATGACACTGCCTTGCTGTTGCACAATCCTTTTACATAGTAATTACTCGTAGTACAAGCATATAGAAAATATATGCACTTTATATTACAACATCCTTGGAATGGTGTAAATACACAAGAATATGCCATCTTTGATCAATATCAAATTAAAGGTTTGAAGGTACATACCAGAGCTCTTAAGGAGTCATTTAGTCAAGTCATTAGTCACTTTCTAGTCAGAATAAAGTCTGAGAGTCAATGAGACTTAAGTGCGACTTGAGACTAATTCAAGTCTTGGAGCTCTTGGACGTACAAGACAAGTCTAAAGTCGCAGTTTGATTAAACTTAAGATTGAAGGATCAAACATCCTATATTGCTCACACATGTCTCCTTTTCAAGTGCTGTCTGTGGATTTATATATACATATACATATATATTCCTGAAATATGGGCACATAAGGAATCGACTTAAATTAGAGTAAAAATAAAGATTGAAGAGCTACCAAAATCTAAATTTATTAATATTTGATTCTTAAACTGATTCATTTCAAAATATTAACCGACAATAAAATAAAAATAAAATAAAACCAACACTGATTAGGCCAAATGTCCTCTTTTTTGTAAGTCAAAATAGTTATCCCTGCCCAAGTGCCGCTCGAGTCGAGAGTATCTGCGATTACCCAGATCTGATAGATATGTTTCAAACCTAAACTACATAATTATAGGTAATTATTACGAAATTATGCTACAGAAAGTGTACTCCTTCTCTTGGGTTTATAACAATTCAAATGCACATTAGTCCTCTCAGTTTCTATCAAACATTGAGCATTATTTAATATGGTCAGTAACAATTAGGTATGAAAAGGAAACAAAGTACCAGATAGTAATTAATAACTAAAATTGTCTAATAAGAAAGATTCCCGGCATGTAAAGAAATCGACTCTCTAATAATGTCAAAAATAATATGATTACCATGGGAAGTTACTCAACTTTCTGTATAGAAAAGTTACAGTTTTTATGATTAAAAAAGGAAAAACAGTTGGTATTTATGTTCATTCTTGTGTTGGTGGAAATATCCCCCTCTAAAATAGGAATCAATGAGTTCCCACCTACCTTTGTCGTAAATTTTGTGAAAAATGCAAAATAAAATAATAAAATATGTATATTTAATAATATAATTAAAATATTCTTACTGCACTAATGTTTTTTAAAGGTAGGTTCTCCTCCTCATAGCAGTAATACATTTTCTCAATATATATATATGTATATATAAAATATATAAATAAAGTTGTGAAGTTAAGCAACTAGAAGAAACTAATTACTTTTACAATTTAAATGTTTGGGACCTTTGAATATAGCTGTAATTATTTCCTTTCGTCAAGCTTCGATTGTTCTTTTTCCATGTGCTTTTTATGTCTATGGTTTTCCCCCTCAACCAAAGTCACAAAACAAAGAATGGATAAAGTAATAAAGCTGTTAATTCCGTGATAGCATAAGTACCTACTCCTCGGACCCTATAAAAGTTCCATTCCATGAATAGACATGGGCAAAATGTTGAAATAAATTTAACTTTAAGGAAGAAAAGAAAAAATATTAGTTGGTACGACTACCTGATGATCTATTTGAATTCAGTCTCCTCAGTATCGTTGAAGTGAGAACTTTCTATAATTGTATGTAGCTATTGTGATTTATTTTATATTATCAAATAACAATCAGCAGATAAAATATAGAGGCACCAGATACTAATTGCGAGCATGCTTTCTCACCTCAGCAAAGTGTCCATCCCTACACAATCACATTTTGTTGAGGTGACTGAGAGTGCTCACAATTACTATCTGGTACCTTTGTTTCCTTTTCATACCTAATTGTTACTGACCATATTAAATAATGCTCAATGTTTGATAGAAACTGAGAGGACTAATGTGCATTTGAATTGCCATAAATCCAAGGGAAGGTGCACACTTTCTGTAGCATAATTTCGTAATAATTATTGGAAATTGAACTATTGATAATTGTAGCATGTTGTTGCTTCAATGATAATTTAAAGACTGAATTAAAATTAATTGTCAAGGTAGTGATACTTACTCTTATTTTTCCTTCCTTCCTTTCTTCCTTCAACTCAATACTATTTCAACATCATTTTGCTCATGTCAAGTAGTACCACACTATGTATGTACACACTGTATGAAGGAAGTTCTTTCCAAGGATTTGTTACCATCTAACTAAGAGTTTGTTAATTAATTAATTATATCATTCATATACCTTGACCTCATCAAGAAATGCACTATTGCAATGCATCTATTCAAATAAAATAATGACTTACAAAATTACATTGTATAAAAAATACACACATATGTATACAAGTAAGTGGGGGGGGGGGGAGGGAGGAATCAAACTAACATTTTGCCCAAACAAAAATGTATACATACATATATATATATATATGGGGAAATCAATTAAAGCAAATGTGCATAAATACACATACACATATTGCCTACATTTAAGTAACTTTCTTGCCATATTTTCACATGGGGAAGCAATAAAAAAGTGTAAGTTTACAATCCATACATAAATATTCCGTAATCCCAAGGACGATCTTTTATTAGTCCGAGTAAAAAATTAGTCGGAAGAAAATAGAATGCCTAAAGGTTGAGTATGACTAATAGCATATAATATGTAGTGGACCTTCTAATGAACTTTTGCAAGAATGGTGGGAACCAATGAGGGTGCTCTCGTCTAGAAATAATAAAAGTATTGAATCCAATGAACAGTATTGGGCAATTAAAAGATCATTGAGCAATTCAACATATGGATTATCCTTACTGCATTTATTAAATAACTTGACTATTACAAGCAAAATGATGAAGCATAATGTGTAAGCATGTAAGAAATTAATTTACATCAAATTTAAAGTATGTGTTGAGAAAGAAACTCGTTTTTTTATTCATGATTAATAGAGTCATAACAAGGAGGCAAATGTGTCAAAATCATTAAATGCTAATATTGTCTACTTAGTAGTTCATATATACATACATAAATATACATACATTATGCATGTGAGTGAAAAGTTTCGTGATTCTAAATAGAAAAGTTGAAATATTTGCCTTCAAAATGATCAAGTCTCTCTCAACCTTTCCGCCAAGAAAAAAGGAAAAAAAGGTGGAAATTAAGTGATAGTTAGCCAATTATTATTTCCAACTCGGGGGAGGGGGGGGGGGGGGAATTGGCCATTTTATAATAGTAAATAACTGTTTTCAGCTTATCAACAGCAGTATACTCGAGTTCAACCAATCAATGTTTTTAAAAAAATCGAATAAGGGACAAGAGAAGCAAAAAATCATCAGCTGATAAATAAAATACAAAGGAATTGCTGATATTTAGGAGATATCATTGTGACTCATATAAAAATAATTTATTTTTCCTACTAATCATGCTTTATAAATATTGATTGATTGAGCATAAATTAGCTCATGTGTTGTTCCATGCAATTTCTTACTTCATAATGAAGAACGGTCTCAATGTTAGAGAGAAAAGCTAAACAACAACCAAGTAGATATTTTTTATCTTCTTTTTCCCTATCAACGTTTGAAGAAAAGGTTGAGATATATCTATAATATGTGATAGAGAAAGGATCAATCTGCTTTTAGAAGACTGTGTCCTGATCCTAATAGAATTATCCGTATTTTCCCATTATTTCTAATGTTATGTGCATATTATATATATTATTCAATTCCTAGGCACTCATTTTAATACATACAAACATCCTCAAATTGTTCTATATCTATACATTCGACATTTACAAAATATGTATGTATGTAAAAAAGAAATGAGAAAGAACTGTTTATAAAAGCCTAAATATAATTTATATATAAATATTTTTTGGCAACAATCTAAATGTTAAAAAACAAAAACACGTATTCCTTTTTGGTAATCTTAAAAAGAAACTCATTGAATTTTTTATTAATATTATTTTCTTGCAAATATACTCAATGTAATTTGTGCATTGTTTAATGTATCACAATTCACTTAATATTACTTTTATTATTATTATTATTATTATTGCTCAAAATTCATTTGAATATGCATTAAAGAAATGATAACTAACGGTTCCTATGTGTACATGAAAAAAAAGAAAGAAAAAAAATAAGATTTGTCTTACTACAATATTCAGTTTCATATTTGCATGCCTAGATTTGCTCTCAAAGTAAAGTGTACAAATGGAGTAAAAGTTACGAAATCCTTTTTTGTAGTGATGTCATTATGTCATTTCATTCCATAATAGGGCATAACTTCAGAGACAGGCACTGATTATGCCCTTTGTAATTAATTACCTACAATGTAGATATTATATCGTGTTTTTATGAATAATTATTCAATGTTTGTTTTTCTGAATGGGGAACAAACTTAATAATCATGGGAGTATTGAAGCAGGAGGAGGAAGAAATCCCGGGTGGTCATGTAGGGTTAATTTGAGATCCATAAAATATGAATTTATATATGTTTATACAAAAACAATATACATAAGAATGAAAAAACTATCTTGTAAAAAAACATCACCTCTTATCGTGCCCCGCTCAACTATAAAATGGAATTAATGTGCCTACATTTGAGCCATTATTGCATTATAGTAATTTAAACTGACGCAATGGTGTGGGATAGCGCAATGACTAGGATTTTTCCTTGGGGAAGGACAAATTTAATTTTTCCATGATGATGGAACTGTCATTGGACCGGAGTGCCCAAATTGCTCCCACTTTTTGAATAACAACAACAATTCAAAAAGTTGTTTGACTATGGCGTCATCAATAAATGACGTCACTTTTATAAAACCACCCACTATTAATTTATGAAGCGGGTCTTACGCACCATTTGACAACAAACCTAACGGAATGAAATAATTATTATGTTTAGATCGTATTTCTTGACATACAACGTTGTTTTGACCCCCTAAAGCTTGTTTTTTCGTCCTTTGATTTCATTGTGTAGAATAATATCTCGAGTTACACTCACCCAAACTTAAAAGTACTCTCTCTCTGTCTTTACAAATAATAACAACGAGGAATGAACAAAAATTGACGATATTCTTATTTAAAAACAAACAATTTAACGGAATTATTTGAGCTGATCTGTGTAAATAGTTGGCTTTTAGGCTATAAAAGAGCTAATAAATCTGAAGCATATCCTCAAAATTATCCCAATTTGAGAGTTAATCATCATTTAAAAAAAAAAAAAAAAGAAGAAGATAAATGACATTATTGCATAAGGCTAAAATCGTGTGACTTACTACAAGCATGCATAATATACATGCTTGTAAGTACATAAATTTAAGACAATATATGCAATATAATGGAATCTAAAGTATGCATCAAGGTTCCGTGTTTTATTGCACATGATTATTGATTAACTATACATATACATACATGTACTTTAATTTGATTTTAAAAGACTGGAATGTTTTATGTAGTAGTATGCAATTTTTAAGGGGTGTCAGATAAACATTTGTGTTCAAATGTTTGGAATTGAAAGATCAAGTGAGGAGATGGAAAAAAACAAGTATGTTTTGTTGGGGATTCCCCGAACTCAAATAATAGGTAACTTGTAGGTATATGTAAGTAAAGTTATTATTCATTTCGTTTACAATGGCGTAGGAACCATGGGGACCCAAAGGCCCGAATATCTTATACCTCCTCCCCCCCCACTACTCAATGTTATTTTGTTAGAATTTCTTTTTTTCTATACACACAACTCATAATTTACATACACACTGATTATTATAATTAATTACTATAATCCATGAATTACATTAAAAAAAGTGAATTTCTTTTTAATTTTATGTTGGTTTTGATTAATTTGTATTTGTTAAATATTTATGCTATATTTATATATGTCAATAAATTTAAAAAAATAAGCTAAAACCTTGAATTTCAAGCCTAGTTTCATTTGGAACACTATACTTCCGAATCAATTATTATTTTTAGGGCTTATCTGTATACCAAAAAAGTTTTAAACGTTATTTGATTAAGTACAAACTAATATTTGGCTGATTTGTGTAGATCAATACTGAAAGTAATCGATTTAATTAAAAATGGGTCTCCTTTTAAATAAATGATGCATTTCATTTTTACTTCTTAAAGATTTTTTTTATTAATTTTTAATTTAGAACAGTAATTTCATTTTTTACTCGATTTGATGGGCATTGGTTTATTTCTATGAATACCATTGATTAATATGTAGATTCTAGTAACAAATTTGACCAATGAGTTAAAGTATAAACTACAATGTCAACTGCTTTTCTCCAATTTTTGGTTGATCCTCATAAGTTCAGACGTATAATGTTCTTTTTAAATCCTGTCCAAGGCTTCCGAATACTTGTTATTAAATTCATAAAATGTCTTGTTTTATAGCTAGACAAATAGGGCATGTTGAGAATCGAGTTAAAATATGTAAAATTAAAAAAAAATAAGGAATCACAAAAATCGAAATTTTTCAATAGGAAAAAATCCAAATTATCTCTTATAAAAAAAATAGCAAGAATCAAAAAATATTAATACCTACATATCTTAACAGTGTCAAGATATAGCCAATTATTCAATTTTGTAGTGACAAAGGTTAGGAGTGGTCATGTCATTCTTGAGATCAGTCTAGGTCACGTCACCTTTATGTCTTGGTCTCGGTGTTGAGATCAAGACCAAAGCAACAAGAATTTCCTTTTTCAGAACAAACAAACAAAAAACAAGAGCAATTATTCCTCGTGGTATCGTCTTGTTTTTTTTAGAGGAGTTGGCATTGACCACAAGACTAAAAATTTTAGAGACACAATGACTCATCCTAGGGATTGAGGCTAATATAATAGGTAGTACATATGACTACTCAAAAGCAATTTGATTGCAAGCAATGGATCATTCAAGAAAGAGGCTATAGGCTACTCTTAATAATATAATAATTATATATAAGAGGGGAAATTATTTGAGGCACGATATTTACTCATCAAGATTTCCCTAGAAATTAATTCAACCCCCCCCCCCTCCCCCCTGAGATCATTACACACAAAAAAAACAAAGTCCAAAAAAGGAAAAGAAATACACACAAAATCTACAACCATCACGAGACATGAAAATATATTTATATTTAAACCTTTAATGAGCATAAAAGAAGTGCTTCCTCCACCATCAACATTCCATTCATTACCTTTGAAAATTCCTTTTTAGTAGAGAGTTTAAAGATAAACATCATTTATGAATTATACATAATATACGTATAAGTACTATTAATATGCTTAATTGGTTTTTATGGGTCCAAACGGAAATTAATTCATTCCCTATAGGGCAAAGCATCTCTTTTCTTATTTATGTAGTTATGGCCATAGGTGGTAAATTCATTCATCGTTTTTGTTTAAACACAAGTAGTTACAAATGATTCAGCAGGCTTTGTATCACAATTAATTAATATAGGTAATACTATCACTGTAGTGAGTATATTTTGTGTTTTGCAACATAATTTCATAGAAGAGAAGTCCAAGAGCTTAATATTACAAGAAGTTCATTAAACAGAATTCATAACACATAATTTTTATATAAATATATATATGTATATAACATAATTATCGACATCTTGTTAGTAAAGAACCCATAAGTAAGTGAAGGGAAATCATTGGTAAACAGTCACCGAGGAGTGGGACTTGAAACTACAGTTTATGTACTATTCATACGAGGAGGAAGAACCTAGTTAAGGAGGTGGATCTGATGCATTAATTATGTTAATTTAACGATACATAAATATGTACATGCGCTGATATGATACAACCAAAACGTGGATGAGATTAGATTTGCGGATTTATAACTAAATATGAACTCACTCAAACAAAGATCTATCAATCCAATCACTTGCAATATATGTACATATAGGAGATATAAAGATATATTATTTATGTGCCATTGATAAGATTTGTCTAAAAGGCATTCTACATACATACAAACAATCTCCAACTCTCAAATCAAGATATTGTGTTTTCATACTAAGCTATGTTCCTATAAAGTCAATGATCCAAGGGTTGTGCAAACAGAAGGCAATCTATATCAGTTTTATTTTGTTTTGTTTTTTGTCATTTGAAAATTATCGCGTACAGTTTTGCATTATGAGTGTAAAAGGCTCTGTTTCTTAATCCGGAAATGATATGATTAAAATTAGCTTGAAACTCAATCCTTGTTACATGAAGGAAAAAAAAGAATATACAAAAAAACAAACTACGATAAAGTGGGACATAGAATGAATGCATTCCTCTACCTAACCCTCATCTCACCCTCTGAAAATATAGCCATATATTGATGGATCGGGGATTTGGAGCAAAAGTGTAGCAAATGCAACATTAAAATATTGTTTTAAAATATCGGCAATGAAAGTTATCGTATGGATATCGGATCCTTACTTGTTCTGTTAATTTGTGAAATGTTATAATCAAATGAACTGACTCTAATAATAACACTGGTCAACAGCCAAAAATCTTCTGGGGTATAAGCATAATAAAAGTTATTTAGTTTTGCTCATTAATTTCAAATCTGTATTTTTTTTTTCCGAGAGTCCGACGGTTTTCGAGAAATCGGTCCCTACTTTGTTAGCTTTTTTGGCCCATTTTCCAACTTCAACTTCAATTTAAGCCTAGAAAAATACACATTTTGAGCACTAAAAAATAATGATTGGCTAGTGTTTTTTATGGAAATTTCATTTCAAGTCTTTGTTTTGACCTAAAAGGACTCCTAGGGACGTAGGGTGCCGGAGTAGGCCCAAAAGTCGATGAAATCCTTTGTACTTAAATAACTCCTTGAATATTGCATGAAATGGATTAATAAGGAATGCATTAAAGAGATTAGACCCACAGCTTTCAAACAAGATGTCAAGCGCCCGATAAAAGCCTTTAACTTTGAAGAAATCGTTCATCAAAGTCTGTAAATTTTCATCCAATTTTGAGCAAAAATGCGCTAGAAATCTAAGACTCACGGTAGATCTAATAAAAAACAAGTGCTATAGACTGTAGTAGTAATTTGTTGACCTGTGTAATTTGTTCTCAGGGCTGTGATGATGGGTGTGTGCAGTGGTGGAGTTCACCCTCCCCCCTCCCCTAACAAAATAATTTTTGATAAAATGGTGCCAATTCGTGATTTAAAAAAGACAAAACAAGAATGAAAGTAGCTGTTCATTTAAAAAAATATGACATGAGATTACTCCTAGAATCAGTCTTTTTTTGTTTCTTTATCATTGTCAGAGTATATATTTTAAACACATACATACACACTTTATTTGAATATTTTGAATGACGAGTGAAACTAAATTCAATGCCCACATTTCATATTTTATGGTGTACTATTATAATATATTGTGACACACTTCAAATAATGCTATAGTCTGCGGGGAAACAATTGTTAAGAGTCATCCATTTAAACTCTGATTATTCTGCTACAAAAGAATTTCATGTGTTAGATACAACATTATCAAGTTTTGTATTCAAGTCCAAGAATAATTTTCAAGAAAACAGCACAAATTAACAAAAAAAAAATATTATCTCCGCTTTTAGAAAAACAATGACGATGAAAAGTTGCATGATTATTGTGTCAATAACATGTGACGTCATTTTTGCAAAATTGTCCCACACCTTGTCAATTGATTCTGGGGCCTCTGTATATGTATTATGATGTTTATACGGTAATTGTCTATGAAATTGAAAGAAAATTTTAAAAAGTTGAGAGTTGATAAGGTATTAATTAATTTATAAAATATTTTACTTGAGGCAAAAGCTATTATATGTAAGGCATATACATACATGAATATACTTTGATCATCACATAATGTTTCTACTAACCATGTCCCCCTTGATTATTTGATATCAATTCATTAGTCCTACAGTTCGGAAGAATTGACTGACTACTAATTGATTTTGTGCCCTTTTTTTAATTTTATTTCATTTTATACTTTGACACTGTACTCTTGTTTATTTCTAATTAATACAATATGTAATAGATATTGAATGTAATTCATTTATATATATATATATATATATATATATAATTTTGTATATGTAGTTTGATCAATTGAAGAGACATTTGGAAGTCGACAGACTTTTAAATGTGCGTGCCCAAAGAACTAAATATCTAAATAAATAAAAATGGAGTTTCCATCATTACTACCTATATTATAGTCCCTTGAGCTTTGATCTCAATCCTCATCCTACGTGACGTAATCAAACACGTGTTTTCTTCCCCTATTGTTGAAGTCTCTTCCGTAAGTATAATTCATTCATTGGAATGAATGTCACGGCTCTATGATGTAATCTCAAAGGGGTTTGATTGCAACTCGGAATTTCCCGTCATTTCAATTAACACAGGTGTGTTTATTATTTATTTAAATACTTTTATACATACATTTATGTCTGTGAAGAAGTTCTTTCTCTCGGCCTCCCTCCTCCTTTTCTCAATCATCATCTCCATAAGAGAGTTTCAAAAGAGAGAAAATCATGTAATCTACTTTTAAACCCATATAAGATTTTCTTCTGTTAAAAAATAAAGCTAAAAAATTGTAGGAAAGTATGCGTAAAGAAACAAAAGTATTGGCTTCTTTCCCAAAAGCACGAAAAGGAATAAAATAATTTTTTCCATCAAGAAATCTTACTAACAGAACTTAGTCAGTCGAGCAAGACTCGCTCATAATTACTTAGTTTTGAGTTTACTCTAAGTTTTGTCAGCCGCCAAGAAAATAAATATCTTCTCGAAATGGATGCCATCAAGAAGAAAATGCAAGCCATGAAGCTTGAAAAGGACAATGCCATGGACAGAGCTGATGCCTGTGAACAACAGGCAAAGGATGCTAATCTCCGTGCTGAAAAGGTACATTGAACAATTATTGTGCACATAGATATAGAGGTACAAACATGTTCAAATGAAATAGATTTCAAAAAATGAAGTATTTTTTACCTATACGTATGAGACTCATAAATTGTTGGAATTGAGTGATTTGATTATGAAAATAGGGAATAAACGGGAATAAATCTCTCCACCCCTACTTACAATCATTTAATTCAAATAAATGTTTGTATATTATGTACATATAAAAGTGATTTTTAATGATGTTATCAATCTCAAACCTCCCTTCCAAAATGGTTGTTTTTAATATGAGCATCATAATGACATGGAAGTTAAAATATAATATTAAGGAATATACTATACCCACGTAAATACAAGTACATATCTTATGTGTATTTTTAGGCCGAAGAGGAAGTTCGTGAGCTTCAAAAGAAGATGCAACAACTTGAGAATGACTTGGATCAAACTCAAGAAAAGTTGATGAACGCTAACCAAAGGCTCGAAGAGAAGGAAAAGGCTCTTACCAACGCTGAGGGTGAGGTTGCTGCTCTCAACAGACGCATCCAACTTCTTGAAGAGGATTTGGAACGCTCTGAAGAAAGACTTGCAGTCGCCACACAAAAATTGGCTGAAGCTTCCCATGCCGCTGATGAATCCGAACGTATGCGTAAGGTTAGTCCTTTTCCATGTTTGAGATAAGGGATCGCCATTATAAACTGTCCATTTTTATTGCATAGGTATTGGAGAACAGAAGCTTGTCCGATGAGGAGCGGATGGAAGCTTTGGAAAATCAATTGAAAGAGGCTCGATTCTTAGCAGAAGAGGCTGATCGTAAGTACGATGAGGTTGCTCGTAAATTAGCAGCTGTTGAGGCTGATTTGGAAAGAGCAGAGGAGCGTGCTGAGACTGGAGAGACCAAGGTAAGGCCTTCTCTCATCTTAATCAAGGAACAAAAATAATAGCATTCATAAATTCTTGATTAGATCATTGAATTGGAAGAAGAATTGAGAGTTGTAGGAAACAATCTCAAGTCTTTGGAAGTATCTGAAGAAAAGGCCAATCAAAGAGAGGCTTCCTACAAGGAGCAAATCAAGACCCTTACCAGCAAGCTAAAACAAGTGAGTATCAAGATAATTTACACAAAGTATCATACTAACATTTCTATAACATGAAAAAGGCCGAAGCTCGTGCTGAATTTGCAGAAAGATCCGTTCAAAAGCTCCAAAAGGAAGTGGATCGTCTTGAAGATGAGCTTGTTCATGAGAAGGAGAAGTTTAAGGCCATCTCTGATGAATTGGATCAAACATTTGCCGAAATGTCTGGTTATTAAACACTCTTTAATATCAATTTATCGTTATTACTACTATTTTTTTTTGTTTTTTTTTCCTCGATTAATCTATGCAAATCTGTCCAGTCAACATCGCGTTTATATCTTATCTTATCTATAGCATTTCATTTAATTAATTTCAATAAAAAAAAATATTTAAAAAAAAAAAAATAGCTTATATGAACACTCAAAATGTAAATTCCTAATTTTGTTTCCATTTGAAAGGGTAGTGTGTACTCTTTTAATAAGAGTAAAGGTAGATAAATGGTTAAATATACGTATATAAATTAAATAAAAGGTATGATCTCTGAAAGTAAGGAAGGTAAGATAAACTGTAGTTTATACGATTACGTATAAAAAATAAATGGTTACATTTTTTTATTAACATTATTATCATTTCCATTCTTGAACTTTTAAGTACAATAACTAGTTTGAAGTCAACAAGTTATGGACAATGATGATGTTTAAGAACAATAATAATCATAACAATAAATAAATATAAGTATCAACAATGCGAAGCATTCTATCTACTCTGCATTCAAGCAATTATATGTACATATATATAAAATATATTAAGTTCTGTTCATTTTTCTTCTTTCCAAAAAGATATGTAAAGGCTAGGACGCCATCATCATCATCATACTACTCAAAATTCTCAAGGTTTTCTCCGAGTGGATTGAATTTTGAGTTCATGGTATAACAGACTATTCATGTTATTTGAAAAGAGCATGAACATGATAATTAATTATATGTAGTATCAATATTAGTCAGAGATCTCTAAAAAGGAAGAAGTTGAGAGTAGCATTAACAAAGAGTTAAATAACAATTTCTGTGCAAAAGAAATAAAATATATATGTTATTCATATGTTAAAAAAAATTGAGACATTGCCAAAAGCATTTGATTATATATTATTTTTATTGTTTTACTTGAGTTTTTGTTTTGTTTTGTTTTTTTGTTTTTTTTTTCCTCAAAAACAATTTATTGATATCAAGAAAAAGGGGAAAAAACTACTTTAAAAACATATTGAGCCAAATATGACCTAAAATGTATCAAACAAAGTATCCGTTTTTTTTTTTTTTCATTTTGTCCTCCCTACAATTTATGTGGAAAAGAGTTAAAATACAAAGTACAAAAAACTTTTGACTAAGGAGCGTTATGTAATTTGTGCTATAATTTAGATAGTTGACATTTGAAGAAATATTTATTTTTTTTATATTTAAATATGAATATTACATATTATATTTACAATGGAGCTAACTAAAAAAAAGCCAATGATGATATAATATAATTATATTATATTATATTTTATTTTAAATTGATTGTTTTTTCCCTCCCAAATTTTTTTTCGAATAAATTTATTTTATATTTTTCTGAGATGTTTTTGAAGGAATGGATGAATATGTGGTGGAGACGACGACAAGTCTTTGCCTTGTTTTCCATTCGTTTTTATGACTCATTGACTCTGAAAATAACCAGTTTTAAAAAAAAAATATAAAATACAGTGACTACCTCTTCTGCTTCTTATAAGCTCACCCATGATTAATGTGTCATTCTCTGTTGTGAAATCAATTTATTTCACGTATATGTACATATAATAATATGTATGTACTTAGATAGATACTACCTAAGGATAATCTTCATTGTTATTCTTTAACAAGGGGTCAAACGGAACTACCCAAAAGTCGTTCATCTTTAGGTCATTATTACTATGTACCTACATGTAAACGTAGGTAATACCAGGAGTTGAACCTTCGACACGAAGTGAAAATTGCTACCTGGGCGATGGTTGAGGATCCAAGTAACTTATTGCAATGAGGGTATTCATCTTGGATTCGCTGGTACCCATTTAAGGAAAGCAAAAAAGGGATGAACGGCTAAATGATTTTAATTTCTTTCGTTCAAAAATGAACGGAAAGTATGAACGGTGCTCATTTCAATTACGGTAGAGAAGATACATCCTCATGTTATACAATTAAGAGGTTCTGCTGGAGCAGACTCTAGATTCATAAATCAATACATATATGTACCTACATAGATATTGTATCTACTGTAGAGTATACATACATACATATATTCAAAATCCTTCTCAAATAACGATCCTCACCCGAGCTCTGATACTTTCCATTCATAACTCAAATCGAATAACAATAATAATAATAACATCTTGGTCGGTCTTCATTTTAAGAAAATGAATTTGTTCATTAACTTACATACAGAGTAAAATAAACGGCTATTAACATGGTTAATTTATCGCTATCATTTTCAGTTTGTAGATATGTATTTTTTTTTCTTTTTGCATTTACTTTTTTTTAATTAAGTTTCACTACTTAAATGATGATTATAATTATTTCTATTAAGCTAAGCACAACTTGTACATGCAGATATTACATATAAGCTGCTCCAGGTATGTACCTACATATGTACCATTATGTACATTCAAAGTCAGTCATTAAATGAAGAGTAAAGTGCAACATACTTTAAAGAGCTATGAAAGAATGCAGCCCCTTGAGAATCTCTTGTATATGTTTTTTTTTTTCACATAATCATAGGTCTATTGCATCAGAAACTTGTTTGTGTTTTACTTATGGATGATGATAAAGATGTTTGTTCCATAATGGTCATCATCTAATTACGAGAGATCCTTCCTTCCTTCCTTCCATCCTATTGTAATATGTTGTTGTTATTGTTTTAGGAGAGAAAAGTTAGGCCTTAGGAAGAAGATTAAATAGCCTGAGGTCACAAATGATACTGTACATACCTACATACAAAGATAGGTAGTAGCTATATATATATATATAAATGTATAATTCGTCCTTCGTGAGGATAATCCTAAAGAGCACTTCTTTGTTCCAAATGATGTATTACACGTGTAATTATTATTATTATTATTATATAAGAAGGATGTGTCTAAGTCTTTAATGTTGACCTCTTCCTTAAGGACTTTAGGGTTCAAAGAGAAATTGTGTAATCATGGAGACAACTAGATTTTTATTGAAGGTATATAAATTATGGTGTAGAGTGACTGAGGGAAAGTTATTATTTTTTTCTCGTATGTACGGACATAATAATGTTCGATTATGATCTTTATTAGCTCTTGTATAATATTCGAATAAAATATAATTGAATCTAAAGAGAGCTACAGTTTCACATTCACAGAACGGGTTTTTATTTTCTAATTGGATGTTGCATTGTTCATTTTGTCCTCACAATATAAACAACAATGAAGGGGGCCATAAAGAGAATTCCAGTGAGTCATATAATAGGCACATAAATTGAGATCCAAATGTTTAATGAGGGGTTGAAGCCATGGTACAACAGCGTTGATACAGGGCCCCTAACCATATGTCAAACATTCAATACACTTTCATATTCTATGAAGCTTCTGGTTAATATCACATATGCAGGCTCCTGGAAAGAAGATGGAGATTTACAAATGGGAATTCACCATTTCATAATAAGTAGTATTTGAGGATTTGTCCGAATAAACAGTTTAGGCGTTCAACAACACTTTTTCAAATTTGCGATCATGACATTAAATCCCTTAGGAATGATGGCTTTTAATCAATGTATTGAATGTAACGATGACGTTAAACATAAAACAATAATAATATATATTTTCTAACCGATTCATTCTGTTAAACCTGTACATATTTATGTCTAACAAGATTAATGGATGTGATTTTTCACAATATTTTGCGCATGAATCAGAGGTATATTTTTAAATATGGACATATATAAATAGAACTAAAAAACAAGTCCATTCTGAGGATTGCAGAGTAAGCTAAGGAAAACTAAATTTTATTAAATTATTATTATAAGAAATAAAATTCCATCTCGATTCGTGCAATGCACACATAGACATAATATTTAATATTATATTATATTCAAAAATAAAAAAAAGAGAGTAAAAAAGAGGTTGGGTTAGTGTAATTCATAGATGAAGATATTGCGTTTAAAAATAACTTCTCAGTGAGGTTTATTTATGTATGATGATAATGTTATGTATATATATATATTATATGAAGAAGTGACTTCTACAATTTAGTTGGATGGTTTCAAGGTGTGTCTTTCTTAACAGCTATGCAAACATTATTCAAATGAAAAGCTTTTATTTTTATTTCCATAAAATATGAGCATACCTTATTAACCATTCTGATCACATAGGTATTCAAATTTAATTTATGAAATTATTCATTGAATAAATATGCACTAATTCAATAAATTCATTTTTTAACTTTGTGGATTAGTAACATTTTTGCAGTCTAAGATATGCCATTACTTTCGACCACGAGGCATGCTCTTCAAAAATATAGATTCACTCCTTATTTTTTAGTATTACATAATAATGTTATAACTAACATTGAGTTCCAGTAATGAGACTATTATTTTAAATAGAAAAATAGTGCTTTGGACATAGCATGTTGTCATAGCAAAGGTAAAAGATACGTATATAATTTGGGAGAGTGACTCAATATTGTTGATATAGGTAGGTTTATATCATCTCCACTCTAGGCAGCAAGGGAGTTGAGGAATAAAATCATTTATCAGAGTCTGGGATTAATTTGAACTTTACGGCTACAAATCTAGAAATTTAAACCAAGGCATACCTCAAATGAAAACTCTCAACTTTTCTTTTGATAAATTCCCTGTGCATTTGATTAATGGGCACAATACCTATTAGGTACATAGATACAATGAACTCAGTTTTATAAATGGTTATTTGTCCATACTAATAATAATTTTTAAGTAATTATTAAATTCGAAACAATTAGGGAGAGAAAGTGAAACTACAGCCTTTCAATTGGTCACTCTCTCTCTCAACTGGGAATAAGAGTAGTTATTTATGTATGGGTCAATTTCTTCTTTTTTGTACTGAGCACGAACTTGTGTCAAACTCCAAAATAGATTTGTCACGACATTAGTAGTAATAACAAATGAAGATATTTTAAAATAGGTCGATTTCATAGTTGCTACACACTAATGATACAATTATATTTATTGATTACTCATAGATGTGATTACAATATCTGATACTTATACAATAAAACACTCTTTATATATTTATAAATAGACTAAGAATAATATGGTAATAAAATTTAAGATATTGATTTTTCAAAATAGTATTAATAATAATATAATAAAGCCTGCCTTTTAAAATCTACAGTTAGAAGCGTATAAAGTTACAGTCAGAATTACGTTAATAAGCTTTCCTTATTAGATAGGGAGGCATTGAAATAAATTATACATTTTCCGTGTATAATCAAAAACAAAAAAGGGACATCCTTCATTTATTACTTGGAAGACATTTGTGTAAGTAAATCAATGATGTAATTCTGTTGTTTACTCATTAGCCTCAAAGACCTCTCTATTTTGTTTATTCTTTGATTCGTTGCAATTAATGAAGCATCTTGCTTCCTCATTAATCTCATCTTGGCTGCCTCCAAAATTTCAACATCAAGTACTATAGCCTCTGGATCCAAGATTCCCTTAGAAGATGTATGAGCTCCCATTTGACTCTTTTCTCTTCTTGAACGATTAGGATAGAAAATAGCCTGTTTTTCAGCTAAACGCTCAGAAAATAAAAGGAATCTCTTTGATCCTAGAGTCAATCCAATTATCTTACTCATAAATCTACTTTGAAAAAGGCTTCGAACGCAGGAGCAGTCTGGCACTTTACGGCCCCAAGAAAAGGGAGGCCAATTGGAGAAGAATTGAAAAGGATCTCCAAGGAGCATAGACTCGAAATAGGAAATGAGTTCAATCCGCGAAACGTGGCTTACAATTTCTGCTTCCTTTTGTATGGAAGAGATGTCACTAACAGCCAAACCATTTAAAAGATTAACTAATACTAGCATAATAAAGAAAACATAGAGAAGGAAGACGATTCGTCCAAATGGCAGATCAAATTCAATGCTCTCAAACTCAATTTCTCCAGTCAGACTCATGGTGATTGTTTTAAGAAGGGATCTTTCAACAGATGTAAAGTATGGATTGGGTTGCTCTCCTTCTTCAGGTGCTGGTCTTTTCAGCATGATATAAAAGGCCAAAGCGAATGCAATTATAAAACTGATGGACCACATCAGGAAAAGTATAAAATTTTGAGATATTCTTTTGAACATAGTAACAAATGTACTTGCTTTGGGATGACGCCCAAAAAGCAAAACCATTTCCGCCCAACTTAGAAGTAATGCCGCAACACATATTGATCGAGACGACTCTGTTTTTAAATCTTCAGTAAAGCAAATGTAGAAAGAAAGGGATATTAAAGATATTTCTAAGATATTTTCTACCGAAAAGATGTAACGCCTGGAAAAATAAATGTAAGATTAGAGTAAAAGACTGCTTTAAAAATATATGTAATGTCGGAATACTAACCGAAAAGACACAAAGGCTTGAAGGAATTCTCGAATACTTAATATAACCAGGAGAACTATAACAATGACTCGAATGGTATTGAGAGTTTTAGACGCTATTTCCTAAGAAATAAATAAATAATTAAATTCACTTACTAATATTAATAATATTAAAATGATTATTACATAATAGCGCTCTTCCTTCTCTTAAGAGTAATTTTCTAATTTATAACAAATTCAAACAAAATATGATGTGTTGAAACAAGTGGAAAATAACAATAACAAAAAAAATGAATAATATAAAATTGATGGATAAATGTGTACCTTTTCTGAGTTTTTCAAGAGTAGATAAGTGGTAAAAAATCCAACATAGAGTAGATAAAAGAGTAAGTTGATGTAAAAGTAATGTCTCATGCGCCTCCACTTCATACACAGAAAACTTGTAATGACGGGATGAGTCAAAAGTGCTCTATGGCCTGGTAGCTGAGACATGTACCAAAGGGGTTCAGCCTCAGGAAGATTGTATTGTGGAACCATGTGAGGTGTTTCCCTAGGTTCAGGTTGGAGTAGGGAAGCTTTTTCGGATCTTTTGTCAATTAAGGGAGGTCCCAAAAAAGAGTATCTGAACACAATTTTAAATCTTTCATCAGTAGTCAATCCTTCTCCTTGGAGACAATCATCTAGATACTCCTCCATAACTTCTGGACTAATGTGAAGAATCGGTGTCTCATCCCTTGAATTTTTAATACCAATATTCGCTGAGCAGCGTAAGAGTTTTCGAACGGTGTCTTCTTGACCTAGCTGAGCTGCAACGTGAAGGGGTGTATTCCCAAGATGGTCTGCTCCGTTGATGGTAGGTTGAATCAAGCACCTAAAGCTGGGTTCATCATCCAGAATCAACGAAAGACATTTCTCATAATTCCTTTCCTCAAAGTTAACATACGCCTTTGACTCTCTTTTAATAATCTTATGAAGAATATTTTCCTTTTTAAAAGGATCAACTGCAGAAAAGTCGATATCATTCGTCAACTCCTTGAATATTTTTAGAATTTTGTAGTATCCATGATGTGCAGCAAGAAGAATAGGAGGCATTTTATAGTTGGGGCAATAATAGTTAGGATCTGCTCCTTCATCAATGAGAAAACGAACAAGGGAGTCAAATCCAAGATCACAACAATATTGAAGAAAGGAATAAGCTCCATTGTCTGTATTCCATCTGATGGTTTGATCTTTGTAAGTGTTATAAGTAGCAATAAAAGTCCCCGGACTTGTCGATTCTTTGTACAACGCAGAGAAAAGTTTATTCTCGATTGTATCCTTGCTTTGTGTATTAGTTGGTGTAAGTGAGAACGTTCCTGATGGAAAACGAGCATTTAGATGATCCTCAATGGATTCATCGTCCACTTCAACTTTGGCATAAGCTCCTTTTTTAATAAGGAGCTGAATAACTTCTTGAGAACCTTTTTCGGCAGCAAAATAAAGAGGCGAAATCCCAAGATTATTTTCGCAGTCAATGTTGATGTTCTCTTTCTTTAAAAGTGCTTCTACACACTTGACATACTTGGATTGAGATTCTTGCTTCAAAATGGGATCTTTAATCCAATTCGTATTAGACTTAAGAGAGGCAAGATGAAGAGCCGTGTTCCCATTTTCAATTCGGGCGTTCACATCTGCACCAATATTAATGAGGGATTGAATTACTTCATGAGCTCCAATTTCCGCGGCCAAATGTATGGGGAAGGAACGAACAATTTTGTGGGGGATATTGGGGTTAAGATCGGGCCTAAGTAGAACTTGGAGTGCAAACTCTTCCTTTCCAGGTTGGGTTAAAGCGAGATGAAGGACGGTGGAGTGGTTATACTCTGAATACTCTTTATTGACATCGAGTGCGTCATCAGCGAGAATGTCACTAAAGAGACGAAGGTCACCCTCATCCATGGCAGAGATAAGGTCGATCCCATGATCAGGGACACATCCCATTTTCCCCCCGAAAGACATTTCTAAGGAGGCTCCTTCTGTTTGGGTTGCTGTTTTGTTTCCTTGCTGCAGATTTCTCTTCGTCAACTAAAAACATAAAAATAAACAAGGAGTACTGTGCTTTTAGTGGTAGGTAGTAGTGATTCAATCTTCTTCTCTTCTCTCCTTCCGGTTGTTCTAACACACTCTCCCTCCTTTCAATCCTGGAACCTGCCCTAGTACCACAAATACGTACCACTTGGAAATAAATGAATTTTAAGCAAGAATGATTTCCTATGTCTACAAACAACAATAGAGCAACTTCATGTACTCTCGAAGTACTGGGCGCCGTACTCTTCTGGCCTAAAGTACGGGGCGCTGCTATTCATTTTTACGTACTCCTTAATATATATATATATATACATATATGTTGTACCTCTAAAAATAGAAGAAGAATATACAATATGCACATATTCATTTCTTGACCCCAAATTTCATTGTTTATCCCAGGTGTAATCCCTCACTTTGTATACATACACAATATAAGTATATAAGTACAAGACGCTCTAAACACACTTTAAATTACTTTTTTTTTTAAATAAAGGTAATGAAAACAAATATTTACTGTGATCTAATTTATTCACTTACAAAAAAGTACAAAAGATGCAGTTCAACAATCAATTATTTATTATCTAATTTGAGCAATTTTTCTACTTGTGAATCGATCCATGATCTGTACTTTCGAACATCAGCGTAGGCTCCCGGAATTCCAGGTGTTGCACATCCAATTCCCCAGCTAACTATTCCAGTTAAATATTTCTCTTCACATACGAGAGGCCCACCAGAATCCCCCTATGAACAAAAATGAACAATTTCATTTATAAAGAGAATCTATTTTTAGATTATTTACTTGGCATGCATCTGTATCCTCTGAGCCTGCACAAAGCATGTATCGTTCATCCCATGGATAAGAGTTTAAAGTTTTAGCACAGCCTTCATTGCTCATAACTGTCACAGAGGCTTTTTGAAGTTTATCTGGAAGCTCCTCTCCGGAAGACTTCAATTTCCCCCAGCCAGATATCACACATTTTTTTCCACTCACATTATAATTTGAAGGGGCTAAGGCGATGGGTGAACTTGGATGACTTTCATCCCTTGTCTTTATTTGGTACTTTTCTAAAAGCAAAACTGCGACATCGTTAGACTTTGTTGTATCATTATAGTCATGAACAACAATATCAATCACTTCTCGTTTAATATTGGTTTGATCACTTAGTTGATGAGCACCCTGAATGACCTTGAAGGAGCCTGGCTGTCTGAAACTAAGTATAATTGAAATGGGTTAAACAATAATTTGATTTTAATTAACTTTTACAATTATTTTCCATAAGATTTTTATCATCATAGCATGTAAACTTTCTAATAGAGAGTTTGATCTAAACTCTATGACCGTAAAATGTGTCATTCAAATTTTTGTTAGTTGGAAATTGCTTTTTATCAAATATATTTGAATTAAATTGTTTCATATTTTGGTAGATTGACTGACGAGCCTCAAATAACTGAAATATGTAATACGAATGAATTCAATTTGAATATGAACCATAGGCACTGGAATAGGGGGCCATTGCCCCCTCCCACATTTTGAAAGACAATAACAAAAACATGATTATGGTGTCATTAAAACGTCAGTTTTATCAAACTTTTGAACTGGTTCTAACCCCCTTGGTAGAGATCCAATTTTAAATATCTATAATCTCACATATAATATATTTCTGATTCAGTACCTTTTAATACACAGAATTACCTAAACTGTCCCAGAGCTTTCGTTGACAACTTTTTTTTTACTAACTCTACATGGATTTCCTTCCAATTATATGTCTCTCAGTTTCCTTTTCACACAGCCCTGAATTCTAAATATACAACCTCACAAACAAACGGAAATCACACCCCTTAGATGGAAATCAGAGTTTCCCTTATTATTATAACTCTTCAACAACAGGTGTTCAAAACTGAGAGACAGATCGTGATTGTATTTTCTATTCATTAATTGGGAAAAAAAAGGAAAAAAAATGATGCTTTCTGAGAGAAATCCAGGAATGAAAAAACTGAGAAAACCCAGATGACCATTTTGGCTCAACTAATTAAACGAGCCATGAAGTAAGATCTCTTTTTTTTTTTTAATCCCATGAAGTATAAGGGGAGTTTAGAATTTTCACACAGATGCAAGCACACATAGTTATAATTAATATGTAAGTCAGTCAGTGAGATTCCAAGAATTAAATGCCATTTGTGACTCTCCTTTTTATTTTTGAATGATCACTCATCCACAAGGATTGCAATTTTAAATTTATGATTAACTTTTGTGCATAAAGAGGATAATAACCATAAAGTAAAAGGTATCCAGTCCATTATTGAGATATAAATAAAAGGCATTTACATATGATATCTCAAAACAGGGAATTAATTAATACTAATTAATATTATCACTAGGGGTAAACCAACAACTTATTTATTAGTTATAGTTACTGGCCTCCCCACATTCAAAGATGATGCATAAAGACTGTAAAAAAAACCTTTAAAAAAACAGAATTCAAAAGAAGGAATTATTTTCATTTAAATTATCTTCATTGACGCAACTAAAGATGAACAAATTTATACTCAATGTTCCTATAAAGTCTTTAGTATTAAATTATTTGTGACTCAGTCAGTTAATTTATTTGTTCATTGATTCATGACCTTGGAATAAACACCTGGAACACCAGGAGTGGTGAATCCAATCCCACAACATACAAGTCCAACCAATTTTTTTTCTTTTCAGAGACTTATGGACCGGTAGAGTTACCCTATTTGAAGCGTAGTTAAAAGCTATGAAAAGGTCTCTGTTTCTATTTGTCCAAGTACAAAAAACTAATACATTAATTTTGATTACTTGAAAAATAAATTTGTTTTGTCTTTTTCATTTTCTCAGCTCTCTCTAAAATAAGAACAAGGGACTCGTGATTCAATGTAAATAGAGACTAAATCAATATTTGATCGAAATATGACGACATAATTCCACTCAAATCATATGACCCGGATTCCAAGGATTTTTATCTTGGCTTAGCGCAATCGTCATTTTCAAAAACACGGATTTCAGATTTTAGGGGAACTGTCAAAAAATCCCCACCTTCATACTCAAGTGTGTCCCAACCAGATATAACACATTTTGCACTCATGAGATTGGATGACAATGATATAGCTTTAATTCTATCATGAGATGAGTCAAAACTTTGACATAGAACAAGCAACGCTACATTATTTGCTTTTGAAGAACTATTAAGTAATAAAGGATATCCCATGAATACAATGTTTTAAATTGATTGATAACATACTTGTCGTACTCATGGCTAATTATAATTTTTACATTTGTTGTGGTCTCAAAATCTCTAAAGGTTAAATCAACTGAGCCACCAGCAATTATGAAACTTATTGTGTGAAAATGTATGTAAATGAATTAAAGTATGGGGGGCAAGGTATCTCTTTGTCCTTCAAGCCGTGAACGTGTATATATAATTTGAAATTAATAAATGCCAAAAATAAAATTATGGTGGATATAATTACTTTTCAAACACACAGTGGGCCGCAGTAATGGCAATGTTCTCTCTGATTAAAGTTGCACCACAAAAAGGATGATTAAAATCTGGTCCTTGAAGTCCCAACTGATACTGGATCTCTCCTATCCATGGAAAACGAAAGGTTATTGAGAGGGAATAAAACTTTTTAGAAGGATTTTTGTACCCGTGTCTGTGGGTCCTCCATTCACAATCCTTTCTTCCACCCTTCTCACAGGTTGAGGAGCAGCAAAAGCCCGGATGAAAAAGATGACTTGCAGTAAAAGAAACAACACCTTATCCATTTTGAGAGGATTGACAAAATGTGAGATGCTCTTACATATTTTTGGTTTACATTACTCTACTTCTCTTTCAGCTTTCATATGTCAATACAAGTGTTCTGGGAAAATAAATGACTAGTCAAATAAAACATGGAAAAGGCCAGGGGTTACAAATAGAGGCATAATTATCTCGCTCATTCATCATGTGGCATATTCAGTACTTAAAGAAATGATGATTACATCAAACTCTATGTAAGTAAAAAAATATACTTAGAAATATGAAGACTACAAAACTTCAAAGATAATTTCAAATATGGGTCCATGGAGGGCCAATTATAAAATTATAGTGACTCATATGATGGAATTGAGTAAATAAGAAGTCACTTTTCGTCATTAAAAACTCTGTACTTGGAATTGACAACAAAGTACTTTATGTATGTAGTGATTTCGCAATTGTTTTCCCAAAATGGTGTGGATATTTTCCCTTTATAATATTTGTCCCCTAAGGATCGCAAAATACATACTTTATACATATTTTAAGATCAGTACATTGTTGAAAATATAAAATTGTTTCGCATTTATTGACGTGATTGATTTGTTATTGAATCTATTGGAATTGTACAATTTAATCCTTTTTTCATCTTATTGGTAGTTAGTACGATATCATATCTACAGGGCATATATTTTATTTCACATAGAGTAGTAAGGTTTAGTTTGAAAATCAAGCATGAAAATTACTATGTACTTTTTTGTCTTATTTGTATCTTAAATATGGATTTCCTGAACTTGAATTAGATTTTGCTAAGAGTTGAGCATATCCCTTCTATTGAATTTAAATAATAGTTCAACAGTTGAGGAGATTGACGTAATAGAACATGTGCAAACTCACACAACATTCATTGTCGCAAGATGGCGTAGAAATCCTGAGTCTGATTAAACAAAGAACTACGTAAACAAAGCTCATGACGTCATACCCTAATCACCTATAGAGCATGATCAAACTCATAAAACATTCATAGTCGCAAAATGGCGTAGAAATACAATAGTTTGTATTAGTCAACAAAATACACAGTTAACAACACTCTCACATACTCAATTACCGAGTAATTACCTACTAATAAATTTCAGGACTATTTTCTTTATTGAAGGGGCAATTGAGGGACACTATGTAAGTTCATAAAAAGATCACTATGCGAGAAATAATGTTAGTAAGAGCTCATATAAGTTAGTCAGTGAAGGTTGAGGGCATAAATTATTGAATTAAAAAAGAAGAAGAATTTTGCTCTCAATACACACTAAAAAGTAACAACTGAACAGATTCTATGACCCATTTTGTAGATGATGCATAAAACCCAAAGAAAGAAAGGAAAATGATTTTGCAGTGGCTTAAAGGTTGAAAAGGAGACCTAATTTACTTGACAACATTAATTTGTACCCCAATATGTTAGAGTCCCTCTCATTGTGAAAAGAAATAAATCTATTTTAAATTAATGATAATTGTCTAATCAACATAGCTCCAAAACACAAAAATATATGTTCATTCATTAGAGTGATGACTATTTTTTTTATTTTTGAGAAACCCAATAGAATCGAGGAACATTTATGCGAAACTTAAGAATATTTAGTTGATAAAAAAAGATACGTAAAAACTCTAAGTCAAACTGGATAACTGAACTATTTTAAATAAAAACTGAATAACGACAAGTAGAAATTATACAATAACCTTTTGAATACAACCACATTTATATATGTATACTCTTTAAAAATGAAATGATTTTTTATTTTTGTAGCTTTATTAGTCAGCAAGGGAAGTTTTTTAAAAAATACGAATAATACTCTAAAATTAGGTATTCAATTTTTTTAAAAATTGTTTCTAAAAAATAAAGGAATAGTGCCTCAGTGGAAATCTAATCAAGTAATAACGTTGAAAAAATACTAACAAAGTAAATTTTAAGGGTAGTTTAGTTTTAAAAATAATTGCCCTTTTTAGTTTTTTATTTATAAAATAGTGTAGTTATCAATTTTAACATTAGGGTTTTTACTTGATTTTGAATTTTGATAGTCAATTATGGGTCAACAAATAAAGGAAATATGAATCAACTTGGAAGGGGTCATTTTTTAAAAAAATTGAAAAATGACTATTTGCCTTTTTTTCAAAATAATGATTGAAGATTTAATAATGATATTTATAATTATTCTACCCTTTCTATAACTCAATAAAATGGCTGAAAACATACTAAAAATGTCAACAAATGAAACATTTTATAAGATAAAAGTATAAATATTTTACTTCGAGCTAATTTTTTTTTTCATAAAGTCAATTTTTCGAGAGATATTAACATTAAGAAAGTTTTCAACCAAAATTGAAGGAAAGGTTCTGTGGGATTATCGCAACTTAATAGATAGTATAATATACATATAATAAGAATTATTGTACCGTGCTTTTTCAGCTTTTTTGGCCCATTTTCCAACTTCAACTTAATTTAAGTCTAGAAGAATACTCATTTTGTGGATTAAAATGATAATGATTTGCTATTGTATTTAATGCAAATTCCATTTTCAGTCTTTGTTTTGACCTAAAGGAACTCCTGGGAGCATAGGCGGTAGAAGTAGGCCCATAGATAACCAAATCGTTTGTACTTAAATAACCCCTTGAATATTACATGAAATGGATTAATAAGGAATACATTAAAGAGCTGAGACCCACAGCTTTCAATGAAGATGTCAAACACCCGATAAGAATCCTTAACTAAAAGAAAAAATCGTCCATATAAATGTGTAAATTTTTATTCAATTTGGATCAAAAATCCACTAGAAATCAAAGACTCACGTTAGAGCTACTAAAGTAGTAACTTGCTGAAGGATTACGAAATCAGCTGAAATTTTCTGCGCGCTACTATTTCAGTCTACTACATATATTTTTTAGTAGCTTTGTCATCAATTTATTTTTCTGTGTTGCCCCCCCCCCCGGCCCCAAGTTTAAGAACTCCTGGCCTTGACAACATATAAAATTCAAACCAAAGATATAATTGGTATGGGAAGCAATATCATTAACTGGCCTCTCATATTTGCACTTGCCGTGAACAAAAATATCACATCAAGCAGAGATTCCTCTATGTCTGAATTATGAACGAATCAAATTGTGGATGAAGGAGCTGCAAATAACCCTGACTTAAATTACACCAATAATATACTAATATGGACAAAAAATCCCAGGAAATTTGAATTGAATCTATTTGAGATTCCGGATTTGTTGTATTTAAGTTGGCACACCTGTTACTGACATCTGTGACAAAATTACATGTCGAAATTTTGATTAGTGTTTGGGATACACGTTTTTTTGTGAACAGCTTAAATCAAATTTTTGCTTCTACTAAATATCTGATTAAAAATTGCAATTATTAGACTTTGCAAAAATTCATTTAAACAAAAGTTGTAGATGTTATGTCATTGAGTAATATTTCACACACAAAAAAGTTTTCAAATCCATTCGGCGGTTCATGGTTAGAGGTTTGAAAACGGATCAGATACCGCCCTAGTTCTAACCATGAACCATCAAAAGGATTTGAAAACTTTTTTTTTTCTAAATACCTCAAATATTTTCCCCCCATCATAGTACTATCATAAATAAAAGGATTAAAGAAAAAAAGTTTGATGCCCGAAATACCTATATCGGAGAATAAAATGTGTATTGAAGCACTTTTAAAAACACACCGAGCAAGAGATCCTAGAAATCCTGTCCGCGTCTACGTCAACTAGAGTTTAATACATATAAAATAAAATGTAGTACTACATTCAAATTGTTATTGGATAAACGTTTTTGATATAAAATTATTTGTGTTATTTAGTCAATAACAACAAAAAAAAACACATTGAAAAGCTACATTTATGACATCTGGATAAATAAATATCCCTCCCCCCTCCTCAACGTGAACACTTAACTACGCTATCGCGCAGAGTTAAAAAATGCCATTTATCTCAGCTTGTCCATAATTCGCCAAAAGAACACCTCGATAAAATATGAATTATAGCCTCTTATTGACTTGGCAATATCATAATTCCTCCTTCATTAACAAGGAAGCCATTAAAATCTGTACCAGCTGGGATTGCAAAATGTTTTCTAGCATTTTACTGGTTCAAAAAAGAGTTATCAATCAAATAAAATTCACTTGAATAAGTTTATTATTAAGAGCAAATTTAAGGTAGAATCTATTGATACCCTTATATTTTGGTTGAAAAAAGGGAACTTCATGACCTCAATGGGTCTGTTCAATGCTTATATTTCGTTCAAAGTTTATTCAAATAATCATAAATATTTTGGTTTTGAATGTAGTTTCTACCAGTTTACTGCTATGTACACGACGAGCTTTTTAGAATAAACAACAACACACTGTATTCTCCCTTCAGCTGATTTTCATCATTTGACTCTTTCGATTTAAAGCAGCTGACTATACGTGTTATCAACTCGTAAAGGGTATTATTACTATTTATGATTTTGATATATACAAAATATATTAAATCAAGGATTACACGCCCTTTTTTTTAATTTTGAATATCATACAAGCATTAACGATTGATTTGTAAATTGATATAACTTATAAGTGTGTAGTATATCTGAATAATAATTATGCCCTATATTAAAAAGTTGGCAACAAGGAAAATACAGAAGGATAGTTACCAGTTGTTTTTCCAAATTTTTCCTTTCCCTTTTATGAGTCGAGGTTGCGAGTGGACAAAAAAGCTCGACGTGGTAATTTGTTCGGTTCTATAACAATTTGCCAAAAAATATCATTTAGGCACATTATACATTAGAGTGCAATAAGTAATGAGTGTACAATTATGGGAACTGGGACAGAGGGGACAATAAGCAGCATTTAAAAAAATAATTAATAAGAATGAAATGTTGCATGATAATAATAATTAATCATTCAATTTTTCATTCACAATAACTATCGTGTCATTAACAAGAGACGTCATTTCTGTAAAACTGTCCTCCCCCAAGTAATGGGTAATCGTTACTGGCGATATGTATACCTACATATCCATTTTGAATCCGAAAATGATGGCAAATGGTTCTTGTTTAGAATTGCAGTCTTTAGTAAAGTACGCTATCTAATTTGAATAAGCCTCCCTATGATGGATCAAAAGTAGTGTCGCCTCAAATTTTGGGGGATCAAGGGTGATGGATTCAGCTATTTTATTGGGGTTACAATTATCTTATTAGTCGAGAGCTCAATCCCAATTTTACAAACTATCTTTACTGTTCCCTCACCAAAAGGTTTTAGCGTATCACATATGATAATTATCATAATATTTTGATTATAATTAGACTATTAGTGGTTACCGAGAACTCGCATATTAATGTTCTAAGACTATTGGCTGTGTCTCAAGCATTAACTTATTTTTTATATAATTATCAAGTTCTGTTCAGAATAAACCACACAACTGCTTTAAGCTATTTGAGGAGGATGGGAGGGGAACCAATAATTGGTTTTTGGCTGCAATGGCAACAGAAATGGAGCGGAAATTTTTTGAAACGGCAGTCATCGCCGGTTTTTCGATGGATCGAATTCGTAGATTTTTTTATGCGGATTCACCATTCAGGAACAAACTTATATTTTGGCAATTTGCCTTGAAGAAGGATGTATTCAAGGAAATGACATCAGCAATGTTTAAAATAAATGAAAGGACATCTAAGTTATTCAAACAAGCCTCGAAACTTCTGTTAAATGACATTAAAATGTTGTTAAGTAAGGAGCAAATATCAACATTAAAAAAAAAAAAAATACCTTGCACAACCATCACATTCTTTATTTTCTTGGACTCTTAATTTTCCTCCTTCATCACCCTTTCTTAGCTTAAATTTATGTCAATATTCCTCATGAAATAATGAACTTGATAATCTATATCGTAGTTAAACGGTTTTAATTATGTTTGAAATCGTAATTTATATATTCAGATAATAAAAAACGTTAGTTGGCTATTAACTACTTCTTGACATTCAATCTGTTATTATCTTTCTCTGTGACACAAAAATGATAGTTTAAAGATTATTTTACTTCACCAGTATCTTAATTTATTTATTTCAGTTTTGCCGTTTAAAAAAGCATTTTAGCCTCAACTTATAGCCAGAGATATAGACAGTAACTATTTTGTTTTCCAAATCATATGGAGTAAAAAAAAATCTTTAAATCGTCTCAGTCGAGTGCTCTAATAAGGATAATCCTATTTTTAAATACTTATCAGAATTTGAATTTGAAGAAGTCATTATGTTATTAGATCTAAAGAGAAACACAAGGAACTACCGACATAGATACCAAGTCTACACATTTAATGATAATTAATTACACCTTTCAATGGAAAGGAAATCTCAAAAGCAGATGAAATATACAAAGAGTTTTTTTTCCTAGATTTTCCAACAATATGATAACAGAAAAACGTTCAACATGCCTAAAAGCATATGGCAGACTCAGGCTTCTTCATGGAGGAGCTTTTGCAAACTCTTCTGTAATCCTTGTTCAAAAAATGATTAGGAATAAGATATATAATAAATTTAAATAAGTGAGCCAGTTAGAACACACTTCCTCAGGCAATTAAATTACAAATCTATCTATTTTGGAGTGAAAGCGGCCAAAAAGGATATTTTCAAATGTATTTATGAGTAGTAAAATAATGGACTAATTATTTAATACACTGGTTTGCCTAAAGAGTAATAACTAATTAATTAATTATCATCAATATTTTAACTCGACAAATGGTAAAACACTAAAGGATAGATGATGACTTTTTTGTTACAAGGAAATGAAAACAGTAAAAAATTTTATCAGAATGTGAGGTTACTGAGGAGATTCAAAGGGGGGGGGGGGGGAGAATAAAATGTATCAAAATTATAAAGTAATCATAATTCCATCTCATTTCTATCTTTATATTTATGGATCCTAACCATAAAAGTATAAATTATATTTGAATAAACACTTTTAACATCCAACATAAATTTAAAGTATCAAAGTCCTCCAAAAAAAAAAAAGATTTTCTAAAATATGTCGATGAATCAATAAATATATCCGGCTTTTTCATCTATTTCAGTTTTTTTCTTACGACTATTTTTCCCATTAATACTTGGAAGATTGAATAAAGTTGTGCCTCCCAGGGCACTTCTTCACTAAAATTCAATATCCACTATTTAATTAAAAGCTGTTTCAAAGAATAGATGAGGATAAAATACTATGAGAGTGGTTCTTAACCTGGGTTCGATCTAAACACCAGGGGCTCGGTTCACCCCACTCGTATGATTCGTGACGTCTCGCTCTGCTTCGCCATAAAAAAGAAGCACATTATATTTTTCCAACTACGAAGGGTTCGATGAATGCATATATGGAACTTGTGGGGTTCAGTACCTTCAACACTTAGAATGCAGCTAAATATCTCATGGATAACGGCATTCAGTACATTACATAATACGAGTCAGTTTACAGCACATATGAATAATATTCCTGATCAGTTGTATCAAATAAAAAGAAGAAAAAGTTTTTAACGTATGTAGCATTTTTATTTGTGAAAAAACGAGTTTACATTATTCACCACCAACATGAGAGAATAGTAGCATAATTAGTAGTATACGAGTATATTACATGATCACTTGAGATTGATAAATGTATTTCTCAGAGAATGAATAATACATATTATCCTTCTAAAAGATTATTCACTTAGATTTAACGTTTAACTGTAGTCCAACCATCCTCCTTGCTATCATTCCCATCTCTCCAGTTATCTCCAGAAGAACGGGTATCATCATTGCCACCAACTTTTTTGAAAGGAGCTTTATAACGGTCGCCACTATCAGTAGATCTGACAGGTTTATCCTTTTTATCATCATTACGCGGTGGATCAGATCTATCACGCCAATTGAAGTTACCATCTCCGCCTCCACCCCCACCTCCAGGGGGTCTATATGGACGTCTCGAATCTTCTCTTCTACCTCCATCACGATCTTCTCTTCTAAATCCACCTTCGCGGTCATCTCTTCTTCTAAATCCTCCGTCGCGGTCATCTCTTCTAAATCCACCTTCGCGGTCGTCTCTTCTGAATCCTCCATCACGATCATCTCTTCTGAATCCACCTTCGCGGTCATCTCTTCTAAATCCTCCTTCGCGGTCATCTCTTCTAAATCCTCCTTCACGGTCATCTCTTCTAAATCCTCCTTCACGATCATTCCTTCTAAATCCTCCATCACGATCATCTCTTCTAAATCCTCCATCACGGTCATCTCTTCTCCTAAATCCTCCTTCGCGATCATCTCTTCTAAATCCTCCATCACGGTCATCTCTTCTAAAGCCTCCTTCACGATCATCTCTTCTAAATCCATCACCTCTTTTGAAATCTCCCTTTTTACTTCCAATATTATCGTCCCTCCAATTGTTACTAGACAAAGATCGATTCTCTCTGGGAGGAGATGCACCACCTGTGAATCTATCCTAATGAATATAAATATAACAATGTATCAGTCGACAAGACAAATTTGGAAAATTTAAGTTTTAAGCACATGATTAACAATAGAAGGCAATTCAAAATCGATTTTGGATATACTGTACTTACAGGCATACGGCCCATGGAACCATCTCTCTCTTGTTTTTCTTCAATTTCCTTTTCTCTGGCTCGCTTTTCAGCTTCAATAACGTCCAGTTCAGCGTTCTTCTTTTGCCAAGCTTTTTCTTCCTCAAGAGCTCTTTCTTCTTCCAATCTCTGTTTCTCTTCCCTTTCTCTTTTGAGTTGTTCATCACGAAGACGTTGCTCTTCCTCCTTCTTTTCCTTGATCCACTTCTCACGTCTTTCAGCTTTTCGGAGCTCCTTCCTCTCAGCCAGTCTTCGAACTTTTTCTTTCTCCATCAACACATTGAATTCTTTCAATTTCTTTTCAAAATCAGATTTACGCTCCTTTAATAGTTGGGACAAATAGATATTTTTGTCATCCTTCATACGGGACAAACGCTTTTGAGTGGCCAGAGCGATTTCTCTCTCACTTTTAGCCTGAGCAATACGATCTTCCTCCTTCTTGGCCCAGAATATCTAAACAAGAAAATAAAGTAATAAGTGAAAAATAAAAAAGTGAGAAATATTACATACTTTATCCTGCTCTTGATCTTCTTTGAAATACTCAAGAAGTAAAGGAATTTCTTCTTGACGTTTAGCTCTTTCAAAGTGATCTATTTTTTTTTCTTGAGACTTGAGTCGAGAAATAAGTTCTCTCTTTTCCTTCTCAAGCTCAATCACTTGACGCTTCATGATTTGATCAGCATCAAGCTCAGCAATTTCATTTTCATCCAATTTATCAAGAACTTTTTTTCCAATCTCAGTCTGAGCAATCTGTTCCACTTTTTCCTTGATGTGTCTTTGCTGAATTTGGCGGATCTCCTCCTCACGTTTTCTTTGCTCTCTTTCAACTCGTTCGCTCTCAAGACGTTTTTCCTCTAGTTCTTGTTGCTCCCGGAGAATTTGTTCTCTTTTAGCATCTTCCTCGGCAGCAAGGTCTTGAGCTCTTTTTTCAAGATACTCCTTACGATCCTCAATAGTTTTTCTTCTTTGCAAGATACGTTCATGCTCCCTCTGTTTGGATTGGTGATAAGACTCCACTATCTTTTGACGGAGTGAATTATTTTCCAACTTGAGCTTGTCTGGATGAATAGTGCGAACACTCTTCTCCAGAACTTCCATCATTACCATCAGTTGATTACGAATCTGCTCTGATGGCATATCCTGAATATGAGGACCATCAGCGACGTCATGACTCTGGGATTCCACTAAATCCGTTCCAAAATGAATGGTCCGTGTTCGGTGATCAATCCTTATTTGCATATCATTGTGGCGAACACAATCAACAATCATTCTCTCCAAAGAGAAAGCATTAGTAAAGGGAGCTAACTCGAGAAGTCGATTGAAGCAAATAGACTGATATGATTGGGATACTTGTCTCAAGAGACGAACAAGTGTTACTTGCTTGAGAGATGGTATATATTGCCTCAAGCTACTCATATCCTCAGAGCTTTCAATGTAATCAAGTACTTCTTGTACTCGATTACAAATTTTTAAAGGACTAAAATCTACCTCAAGTACTTGATAAAGATTTTGAATTTCTGGTGTGGCAAATTGTAATATACCAAATCTGTACACGTCCTTGATCAATGACGTTCTTGTAGGGGGTTGTTGAAGCCCTAGCTGAAGAGCAAGACGAGCCATTTTTTCCTGAGGTGTACGATCCATTTCAATAAATTTATCAAATTCTGGGTGTTGAGAAGGCTGGGGAATAGCAAGGATAGATACAAGTACTCGAGAAGCCATCTTGGACAATTCCTCTGACGAAATATTTTTCTTCATATCCCGGTTCAACTGGAAATGTTTAAACACTGCAGCAGCATGAAAAAGATGGCAACCTGACTTCCAATACACAAGAGCTACTTTTTGATAGTAATTAGACATGGTCTTAGGTTGATAGATTTTCTTGGACAATACCATCAAACCATGAATATCCTCGATGGCTTTATAGGCCTCTTGCCACAGTTCCAATTGAATTGCAGCATCGAGTTGAATCAGACGAGTTTCTAAATTGAGTTGCTGAGTATCTGGATTATGTAGATTTATACTCATAGGAGAGGTTGTTTGCTTAATTGTGAGTTCCAAATGAGTACGAAGTTTTTCGCAGAGCTTTCTAAACTCAGTCTTCCTCTGATATTTAAGACAAAAGCGAAAGGCTTGTTGTGCAATATCATGATACAGACGTTCAACTCTAACGTTGGTTCGGAGTAATTCAAGGCATTGGCAGTAAGACTCCCATAGAAACTTAACCCATGGCATAAGAATGGTTCGATCAGATCGGTCTTGAGCATCTTCACCGCTTACAGCGCTGAGCATTATCATTTCCGGAGTGGCAAGGTTTTCAAGATCATCGACATCGGCCACTAAGTCTTTGGACGCTTGACGGGCAGCCTCAGTTTTCTTCTCCGTGCTTGTAAGATAGAATTGAACCACAGAGGCTAAAGAGGCCACATTGGTGGATTGGCACATATTCCTGTACTGGTACAGACCCTCCTTGGCCACATGAGACTTTTTTAACTCCACACAGAGATCCAAATACTTGAACATAATCTGTTCGAGGAGCTTCTCGGGGAAGGAGTTATGGTTCCGTTTCTTTGACTTGATGACATCGTAGAGAGTATCCAAAGCACGGGTATCTTTCCCTAAAGACGAAAAGATGAAAGATTAGCATGATCAAAACGGATATCAACATAGGGCGGGTTCTTCCATAAACCTGATCCTACCGAGATTCAAACCCTTTTTTCAGCATTAAAAAAATAAGACTTACCGACTTTAATGAATTCCTCCGCTTTGCTAATAGCATTTTCGGGCCTCTGAAAATATCGAGACATGATGGAGTAAGAGATCCCAGTTGGTTCAACTTTCAAACTCTAATAATAGTGATGGCGTCCACCAAAAAGCAGCACCTCCCTTTTACTTGTTTTTAGCTACAAATAAAAAAGAAAGGGAAATCGCCGGATATGACGTCATAACATCCCACAAATCGGACTATGCCTTCTAATTATCCAATTTTGTATGATACATTAATGTACCACATGTGCATTCAAGGATCTTAATGATAAGTTAGAGAATGAATTATTTATGCAAAATGAATTATATGATGATTGAAAGCGTGAATAAATACAATTATACGTTGATATTAATCATTATCCTAAAATATCTACACATGACGTCACTAGCTCGATGACTTGAAAATAATAATAGTACATTTTAAATATTTATTTTATAGCAATTGGGAGCTAGACGATTGAAGGTGAAATAAGTAAGGATGTCGCTAATTCATACTGAAGTAATGTATAAAATGTAGTGCATTTTTTGGCCTCATTTAAAAAAAAAATTATAGCAGAATAAGGGGGAATGAATACTAGTATAAATAAAATAAAAGGAAAACATAGTCTTTAGAAAATTCAATAGAGGGCGTCAAATCAAAATCAGCGACAAAATAAATAAACAATCCATCCTGAATCAAAATAAACACGGCATGGTAGTTATTTAAAAATTTCGAATCACTTGTGTCTAAAACTTCAAAAATCGAATCTGAGTTACTTTGCGTGGACATTATAAGGTAAGTTATTGAACTGTCTAAGGTATTTCGGGCCTTTGATTCCTTATTATATCTTGTAAAAATGTATATTTTATACAATTTATTTTGGGTGAAGACCCAAATTCTGCACCTAGTGCAACTAAGGTAAAGAATGCATAAACTGAATTAAAGTGTATTTACTTCCAAAGGAGAAGAAAATGTGTTGGCATAGTCTATATACTCTATGTATATAGTAGTTTTTTGTTTTACTCCTGAACACTTTACTTCAAATGAAAAACAAAGTCCTTTGAGTTTGTATCTAGTTCATGTATTAGATAATTGAATGGAATTAAATAATATTTATGGGATGATATATAAGTGAGTCTTGATTTAACTAACTCTGCTCGCATAGTTAATACACTAACAACATGCGAATGTTATGTAATGAAGGGTAAATCAAGAAGAGTTTTTTTTTATACGCTAATCTGTGATTGAAAAAGGTTTAAACTCCCATCCATGATGTTGTTCACGAGATGAAATTCAATACTTTAGTCTATTTTATTGACTTATAAAGACACTAATTGAAGATATATTATTCAATTAACTCATGATATAATTTGCATAAAACAATTGTTGTTTTATATGATTATACATTGGGAGGAGTGGAGCATTATTTAAATATATGTATATGTACAGTCAAATCAATTTTTCTTAGTAGCACATTTTTGACACCATAAGCGATCTCTAATAGGAGCAACATTATTAATATAATTTATTTATAATAATTTATTAACCGAAGAGTAGCATGGAATTCCATGATAACAAGGAAATCTTCCAAATTGATGAACATACAAATTAAAATTAATCAAATTCACAAGTATATTTATAATTTATATGTACCTAATCAATAATTATATGTATAATAATAAAAATAGTCCCGTCATAAATTTCTCTCCTGTACTCTCCTTAGTAATCATACAGTATATCCACGAATAAATTTCACTGTTAAGTGCTTGGAAAACAAAATTAACGCATTCAACTTTGTTAGCAAAAGTAAAGACTGACTTCATAGTCTAAATGTGTCTAAAATTTAATTATGAGCTAAGTAAATATATATATATACATGCATAAACTATTATTATTATTATTGTCAAAATTGAGTCTTAGTTGTACTTTGAATACGATAAATCATTTCGTTGGAACAAAGGAGGTGTTCATTGTATCCGAATTTGATAATATTTGAATTTCCCATTTCTATTTTTTAAAAACTGCTACAGTTTATAATAGGTATGAAATTTTGTGAGATGTTCTTTAATAATTAATTAGTATTTGATAGTATCGTTTATTTAAATTTGTTAATTAGAGAAAAATGATCAAATATCTAGAAGTTGTTGAGTTCGACTTTTATAGACAACGGATTCTGTCTCACTCCTTTTCATATAATTTTGTAGAGTGCTTAATAGAAAGGTATTCACAGAATTAAGCTTCTTCCAAGAGGCACTTCTCTAAAGTAGTTATTCAATCCAATATTGATGATTTTATAACGGGGTAGTCGGTGTCCGAAGTTTCAACTTTGACTATAATAAGTGGCCTAATATCTTAAACATAATCATAGAAAATATTAATTATGATTATTATTTAGAAGTTTTCCATCAATTTTATTATTTTAGAGACATTTTTGATGACTCTTTTTTATGTATAAATAGTTTAATATAATTTTTTTGAGACCTTGAGGTGTCGGAGTCAGTCACTTTTCATGGACACTAACAACCACTCCGATTCCTATTTCTCAAAAGTGCCCCGGCTCCTTCAACTAACTGCTCATCCCTGGTTATTAAAATATCTTTGAACCATATACACATGTTATAATTATGTTCATTTCATAGAACTTTCAATTTCGTAAGTTTAATTTTTTTTTTAATGACAAACCTTTATAGAAAGTTCATTGGCTTATATAGATAACTACATATATGTATATAGACGACCCTCCTCATAATATATGTATAGAGCAAATACACTGAACTTAAGCGCCAAAACTATTTGATATGATCCTATTGATTGAATTATGTTAAAAGGAGCGGCTTTATAACGATGATGAAATGAGCAGGGGTTTTGAGACATTATCAATCAAGCAATACATGTATGTATGTATGTACATATGATGTACTTAAAAAGAGTTGGTTTTTTCCCTTCTTTTTGAACCCTTCCATATGTGGAATTTAATGATTAGAATTGTAAATATTTCCAGAGTTGAACCCTTGGTTAATGTGAGGGGGAAAACAAATCGTTCAAAGTAAAGAAATAGGAATAGAATAATAGAATGAGATTTTTAAAACTGTTAATCGGATCTTTACAAATCTTTTTTATATATTTTTATTGGGCGTACATGATATTAAATAAGATAGTTATGGTAATGTACATACATACATTGGTAGATATGTGGGTACCCATTTACGTTATTGTCTGTCCTGCCTAAAATGTCATGTGAAACCTTGGATAGATGGATAAGTCCCTTTTTTCCTAATAGAAGAATACAGATTGTTATCTTTAAGGCGATGCCATTGAAATGATCCATACAGGGTTTTAACTGAGACGTCCTCTCACATACCTAGGTGTAGGTATGTATGTATGTACATGTGTGCCCATTTCAAAGGGTAACAAATATAAATGGGTACAAAAGGTGTCCTTTTAATGATAAGAAATAATGTTTTGCATGAGTCATGACTACCTTACATACTAATGTGCAATGTATTGTCAGGTTAATTTCGCATTTCTTCTACGTGCGTATTTTCATGGGATGTACATATAGAGTTATCTACAAATTATTATTTGAGTCATCTTTTTTTTATCCGATGACATAGATTATGGATTATAATTCATTCTTTGTTCCCTGTATTATTTTCGCACTTCTTATTCACTCTTAAACTACCTTAAGGAAATTTAATGCCTCTGAAAGAGGCATAATTTCATTTACATAAGGACGTTTTATGTAAATTGTGGAGGAAGGGCGGGGATAAAGCCCCTCATCTGTACAAGTACCTTGTTGTTGAAGATGATGAAGATGAGGTTGATTACTCCTCTAATCCATGAAGTTCTTACAGAATAAACCCTTAATCCTTTTCTCTTCTTCGTCTTCAATGTATGTATGTGTGTAATCCTATTTATTCCTTTACCGCAATAAGGTATGTTGTTACTTAATGAAGAATTGCTTATTAAGTGTCATTATTATTATTGTTGTTGTTGTTGTTGTTGTTTGCGCTATTATCCACTTCCTTTTATTTCAACGTCTTGTCGTTGTTGGAGTTAGAGCCATGCATGATGCATGTCGTCGTTCCTTAATTATACAACGTAGATAATTATTAATATCTGCATAAAAATATGTCATTCTTGTTAAATTGGTTAGAATTTCTCTTTCCAATGATGCTCTCTCTCTCTCTTTTGATGACATTTCCACCTAAAGAAAGGGCTCTGATTCCCAACTACATAATATTTATAATACAGATTTGAGGTATGAATGATAGGACTTACAATGAGAGGATTTTGTGTTATTAATTTACGAGTCTTTACTTCTTATTATTGAATCTATGGAGAAAACTGCTTGGATTCCATTCCCATATGTTGTTGTGATCACATACATAGATACTAAGATTTTATAATTTTGTTTGCTTCAAATTAAGGCTCATGTTATTGAAGGTTGTTGAATTTAATATGTATGTACATACATATATTTTACCTTCTTTACCTTGTATGGGATAATTACCTAATTGATTTTTTATTTTATTTTTGAAAAAAGACTTATTTTATCGTTATTTTATTTTTATTATTATTATTATTATTTATAAGTTGAAGTTTAAAATGGTGAATAAATTCTAAATAGGTATTAGGACTTTTTTATTTTGAGGGGTCGTGTGCTTACTTATCCCTGCTCCCAACTCAATTTTTATTTACATATATGTATACATAATATCTACTTTACACGGTGGTAAAAACTGGGATTTTAGTTTTACAATATACCTACATACATACATACATACATATGTACCTAAATACTCAAGGACTTTTCACTTTATGCATAAATTTGCCAACCTTGATTCATTCCTCGGGTGAAATAGGATTTATTATTAATCAACGCTCTCTAGTCCTTAGTGTATATGTACATACATAGATATAAATTATAATAAGTAACAGAGAGGGGGGATCAATAATGAAGATTCTTCAAAAAACATGTTCTTCTTTGATAGATAGGGACTGGGTTTCATCAAATTGAATTAGTATACATACCTACATACATAATACTATGTAGGGAAGGAGGAATCCATGCTGTTGATCATGAGAGATTCTCTTAACAATAAAAGGCAACTTTTACACTATTTACAACGATGTATGTATCTAAATGTTTATGTACATTTATGTAATAAAAGGTAGATTCCTCCTCCTACATACATTCATTGGTACATCTATTAATGTTATACGTGTTATAAGTGGTTCTTAATTATTTACGTCTACCAACATCTGTTTAAACCTCTCTCTCTCTCTCTGTACAAAGATTTATTTAAATTTGTTATTAGACGATTCAATGGAATGGTTATAAATAATAATAATAATAATAATACAGATGGAGGTGGAACGAGTATTTGCTGTAGAAATTAAAAAAAATACTCGTTAAAGATCAAAACGATTTGAATTATATAAGTAATACTATGTACATATGTGTACATTTGAAGGCATTCTAGTTTTCATTTCAGTACTCTCTTGAAATGACGACGAGGCTTTGTGAGCGATAATAGGCACATCGTTTTATTGATCCTTTTTGAATATGGTAAAAACCAATCATATTGATCGATCATCAATTAAGAAAGAATAAAACTCCATATATATATATGGACCCCGTGACTTACATAGTTGCATGTTATGTGACCTAATACAGATGCATTATTTACTATTATGTATAATAGTCTTACATAGTTATTTATAAAGGTCAAATCTCTTATTAAGCTCTATGTGTACATACTTTATGTATGTTGAGTAGTTTAAATGATGATGACGATGATGATAATATATTGTATGTTCGTAAGTACTTCCACTCTTAACTACTAACTAGCAATGATTTTCTTCATCCTTGTACCTACGAATCTTATGTTTCTATAATATAAAAAAAAAAAACAAGAGTAATTGGTTATTTTTTCATCTTTTCTTTGGAATTAGGTAAATACTAATTATTATTCTTTGTTTTAAACTATGTATGAGTTATTATTTTGTGGGTTATTTCCTCTGGTTATTTGGTAATAATTACTCCTCAATGCATGGGATTATATCTTATTATTATTATTATTATACTTTGACCACTAATCCTTTAAACTCATCCTCTTTGTTTTCTGTACCTCTATGTATGGTAATATTTCTTTAAATGCAAGAGAGAGAGAGAGAGAGAGAGTGGTGCTCATTACTCAAATCCATGAGTTATTATTAATTTATAGGTAATTATTTAGATGAATGAAGAGAGTTGAGCAACTCCCATTGCCAAGATTTCTTCTTCATCGTCATCATCATTGACACTCATTATTCATGTTCAGAGTTATCCCCAAAATAAACCTACAAAATTGAAGCTCCTCCAAATGAGGGGACCCCATTTATAAATATCCTATTTAATATATATTAATTCCTTCCAAAAAAGCTATTCTACATCTATTTTTTAAAAGGATGTTTTGAGGATAACGCCCTCATTTCTTCTCTGGATTTTTTTTGTTTTTTTTAAAAAGTTGTAAGATCTTTTATAATAAGGTATTCTGAAGATTTGGTGGAGGGGGGGGGGGAGAGGCTATTAATACCTTATTATTCTCATCCTAATAATGCTAGGAATAATAAAAAAGTAACAAACGTTTGCTGGTCATTGACTATTACTGTAGAATACAAATTATTGTTTTTAATGAGATGATTATCATTATCCGAGGGATGGAATTTATTTATTTAGGACCTTCATGGTCTTGCTCGCTCTATTAGCTTGTTGCTTGTTATAGTCATTGTTTGCTTGCAAAAAAAATTTAGAAATAAAATGTTTAGTAAGTTGATGCGTTCATTTTTTTAGAATGTATTCAAATAAAAGTCACTTGTTTCTACCTTGAAGATACTTTTTTTTATGTGTGTTTTTCCACAGTTGACAAATATGTACATAATACATGTATAAGAGGCATTCATCATCAAAAGTTACAAACATTTTCCTCAAGGATATCATTTATTTCATTTTGTGGAATCGGGAATCCTGCATTTCTCACAGCAGTTGAAGAGACTCGTTTTGTTTTATTGAGGGTAAAGGATTTTCTCTTGTGGATTACATACATAAAAAGTAGAAGGAATGTCCATTTGAATTAGATAGACCCCCTCCTCTTCCACAGTAATACCTAATCATGGTTGGTCTCTCTCACTCACAAGGACGCCGCAGATCTCTCTTCTGTCTTCCTTTTTATTGTTTTACCACCCATAATTGCAGACCCTAGAATATTATGTAAAACACTTTCTTCATCCATTATACAATTATGTATGTTGGTACTCCTTTGGGCCATTTATTGATGGATAAAAGGACCTTTTTTGTATTTATTATAGTTATTATTATTGTTTAGTGACTTGATAAAAAGAATAATTATAATAATTATTATTATTATTATTCCTATTTCATAATTGATTCTCTGCCCCTGAATTTGTGTACACATCATTTCATTCATTAGTTGGTTTTTGTTGCATTTATCTACTAACATGGAATTTTCTTTTTATATCTTAGGGAAAGTTGAATAATAATTATATTTAATTCATGGAGGCTCATTCTGCATATATGTATGTACGTATGTATGTATGTATGTAGCTACATATTTATATACCTATATAATTAATGCATTTTTCTATGATTGTACCTATATAATTAAGTACAGATGGGTTGGTTACGTATGTATCTATGACTTTTGTCTTTTTCTTTACTCTCTATATTAATTAACCAACCACGTAAATTACTTCCTGTGTTGTTGTTGTTGTTGTTTTTCGTCTTTTCAAATACTATTAGTATGTGCCTACTGTTGATGTGAGTGAGTAGTTGTGGAAGAAGACCAAGTGGTGTGGCCTATTTTCAAACATAACTGTGCATCCCCTGTACTTTGTTCTGTGGTATATTCAACAGTGTTTAATAATAGATATACATATATATATATATATAATTTAATTTAATTTCCATGTTCAGCTAAGTAGGAGGAGGAGGAGTTGAGAAATAAATGAGATGATTCCGTCAGTTGTGCAACAGACATAATATGTAAATATTTTGTTTTCTATGCACATATTTCTCTTGTTTTGTATCATGACGTGTATGTAGTTTGAATCAGAGCCCTTCCATCTCAAGGAGCTACTCAATTGTGGGTCATAGTGTGCCCTCTTTTTAATAGAGACAGAAGGAGAGGAGGATTGTTATCCTTCAAGTCTTATGCACACATAATATATGTACGTTACTACCAAGGAAGGAACCTACATAGTTGTTAGACAATCAAAACAAATAAGTGGTGTCTTGTATTTGTTTTCCTCAAGAGTGTATTTATGCTTCTAAATCCATGCATATTTGAAGTGGAAAAACAAAACATGGGCTTTAATGTATGTATGTATATATGTATATAACAGTATGTAGAAACGAAAAATAAAGAAATGGAAAATAGGATGAGGTCCCTCTCAGAAGGGAGCTTAACCTACGATTATAATATGATGAGAAGGAAGGAGCATGCAGCAGCAGCAGCAGCGGCAGCAACTACCCGTGTAGGAGTATCCTTGAACAAATGTATGCTATATGAAAATAATAATAGTAATAATAATAATAATAATAATAATAAAATCCCCACCGTTCCCTGAGAACTTATCTCGTATGTATGTGTGTAACAAATGAAAATCATAGCTATAATAAAAATAATCTGTATGCCCATTTATGTGCTTCAAATTGAAGTTGCTCTGAGGATTTCTTTCGTTCTATACATATATGTATATCTATCTATCTGCATACTTACATAATATATGAATAAAGAGAAAGGATTTCCCTCTTCACATTTCATTAATAACTCTCTCATTCATTTTGTATGCACTCCCACCGAGTACCTTATAGTTATAGTACATAAAAAGAGTCAGCTTGCATGTAAAGGGCTCATTGCTGTCCTTCAGCATTTTCATGGCTCCATTTTGACAAGTTAATTAAGTATTAACTTATTTAGGTAATACGAAATGTTATCTACCCAAAAAAGTGCATCATACTTTAGCGGTGAGTAGTGGAATAGAATAGAGTCAAGTCATCGCTAAAGATCTATTACAGTCGATAAATTAGAACAGGAAACAAACAAAAAAAATGGAAAAAATAAAACAGTCACGCATGTAATTGCCCGCTACCAATTAAATAGTTTGAAAGCAATACATATAAGTATTTAATGTGTTATAGTCCTTTGATTCCATGATATTTGTTATTTAATACAAAGTGATGCTTCAAAATTGTGTTGAGGAGAAGTTGGACAAGAGCCTTGAATTACGTGCACTCTGCAACAGCATTTTTGTCCGTGAAGTTAAAATACATTTTTATTCACCCTTTTCAAGCATTAGGTTTAGATAAAAAAATTTCATTCGGGAATATCCTTTGTGATCTATGATGTTTCTTGAAATCAATTTTTATTGATTTTTATTCATTTCTATTTCATTTTGAAGTTCCATAATATTAGCATAAGCAAGCATTTTTATGAAGAATCTTATTATTTGCTCTGAGTAATTATAACTTTTCATGGATTAAACCTCCCTATTTACTGATTTGTAAGTAATTTTCTCACATTCAGAACAAGATACAAAAATGTTATTCAATGTTTTGTTTTTTTCATTTCTATATTTTCTTCATGTTCAAAAATGAGTTTGAAATATTAATATACAGTAAAAATTCAATTAATTGATCACAAAAGCAACATTTTAATTTACTTTTTCGTGCTATTTGACTTTAAAGCACGTATGAACTAACACTTGCACACACAAAAAAGCTCAATTATATTTCATAAGTTATAGTCTATATAATAAAACATGTTGTCTTTTTGAGTTATAATACCAGATACTTACTTTTGACATTGCTATTTATATTTGTAATGGTAGCATTATAACACATAATAAATGAATAAAGAATATCCAAACATAAACGATTAAAATTTACAATTATGGCTAAAGAGAAGAAGATTGATATTAATTATACACTATCGGAAAATAAAATAGTTTTTCGAAAGGATTTTGAAGCAAGAGTCCTTTTAATGAGAAGTTTAAAATCGAACCGATTAAAAAAATATTGAGTCGACTCGGGATTTTTTAATCTTAAAAATCAAGACTCAATACAAGTCGGATCGATACTATTTTGAAATGAGACAACACTAGGATATGCACACTTATTAGATCGGGCTTTCTCAAACTTTTATTTTATAAGTACCCTCAACTGGTGGGTCGTGACTCACAGAAAGCTGATTGAAAATAAAAATAATTCATCTCTGATTTTCATCTCCGTGACAATAATGAAGGACTATATCAACCTTGATTATAGAAGGAAAATGAAGGCATTCGCTAATTCAAATCATTTTAAATAAATTATTTACGTAGAAATTCCTAATGCCAGGGTCGATCAAAAGTCGGTCAATCTCAAAACTGAAATACTTTACTTTTATTTGGCCTGAAGTGCAATAAAAACTTAATTTGTACTATTATCGTTAAATATAATAATATAACTTCAATAAGGTGCCCAGATCTCATGAACGACTGACTTTAGTGAACTCAAATTTGATACACGTTCTTTTCTCAACATCAAGAGCTTTTTTTTTTTTTTTTTTTTCACAAAAGTATTAAATTCTGAGGTGATTGTTGAGTTTCTTTATTATGAAGTTAAACATACAAGGCATAATGTCTGAAGAGTGCAGCCTAGAGCAAAATTTCACTGCTCTATAATACACATAATATCTACCATATTATAGGCATATGACGTCAGAGGCTGAGGCTTCTTGAAAAAAAATCCAAATCGTTTCAACTAACGACTTACTTCCATAATCTTCTTACAGCTTTAAAGGTTTTAAAAATCTATGGAATGGATGACACTGCTCAAAGTATAAAAAAATTATTATCAATATGTACATAAATAGGTATTCATTTATCATTCCACTCGTGATTCTTTGAAATGATGAATAAAAGAACAAGTAATTTAAACACCAATTAAAAAAGAAAGAAAAAAAGAAGACTATTTCAAAATAATTCTATTGAACTCATACAGTTTAACTAATTAATTTACTTTATTGAACATGGACTCATGTTAAGTTACTATTTAAAAAAAAAAAAAAAAAAAAAAAAAAAAAAAAAAAAAAAAAAACACGAAAGAGTAAATTTCATACAGACTTGCGTTTAGAATGACATTTTCCTTCAATAGGTATAAACAGTACATTAGGGAGCATGTTTTGTATGATTTGTTTTTTTAAATTATCGGACAAAGGTTTTAATTATATTTATATATATATAAAACACAGCACTTGGTACCCCCTGTGTACCAGGGCCGACCCCAGTATAAGAATAAAACTAAGTACATACAATCTTTGGAATCAGTGACGTCTTTTCTTAACACCTGTTTTTTTTCCTAATCAGATTTAGCATTAAAGATAAATTGATCAACCTCGTCTTCAATTACATACTACCTATACTAAGTCCTTGAACTTTAATTTACCGATATTAATAATGGTACATAGTTAGATATTATTGCCTTCAAACTTTCTTCTCATGTATTTTGTAGCTATACCTTTTTGATATATATAAATTTTGGAGGTACTAGTGTTTGGACTCAGTTTGAAACCGATTTTTTCTTTCTTTCTTTTGATCCGTTCTTAAGTGTTTCCATCGGGACTGATTTATATGGGGTATATAGGGGTCAAAAATCAGCATGGCAATATTGTGTTCTCTTTTCAGTTGTTTTCATCAGTTGACTCTTCGCTGATTTAAAGCAGCTGACTTTTACTCGTATTTTGAATTCGTAAGGGCATTAATATTACTAGACATGGGTAATATGTTGAGATAACGTTGAGTTTAAAGAAGGATAGAAAAATATCAGTTCAGTTAGTACCACTACCTTTATAATCAATTTGAATTTAGTTCAGATTTGTAAGAAATCTTGGCAAAGAAAGTGTGCCCCTTCTCCTGGATTTCTGACAATTCAAATTTGCTTCAATTCTTTGAAGTCCTATCAGTTATTGAGCACTATTTAATAAATCAAATAAAAATCAGCTGACTAAATGTAATTATGGGCACGCTCACTCACCTCAACAAAATGTCCATCCCTAAATATCCCTTCTTCTCTTGTCTATACATTGCTACCATATTATGTTTTTGTCAAAAAAAAAAAACCAACCTTTTCTTTTTGAAAGTCGAGTTGCAAGGTGACAAATATAGGTGACCCCATTGACTGTTGTTTGTACAATGCCATCCAATCGATGTCTGCTCATTTGCAATCTCATTAATTGACAATATCATCAAGAGTTCATTGAAAATTTGGGACTGATCTTGTTCATCTCAGGACCAGTTCTAAAACAAAAAAAAAAGAGCATAACGATTTAGTAAATATTTAGAATTTTTGGACCAAATAGCAACTCTAATTGGTTACATGCGTAGATTGTTCACCTTTGTACTCGAAAAACATCTGAATTATGTTCCTTTAACTCTTACTGATATATGGGAAGTGATGATGCAATTTGTAAATCTTTCATGTACAATATTTAATCAAAGTAATTTAGAGGCACTATGTAGAACAGTGTTTCTCAACTGATCGGTCGTGTAAAGCTTTTTGAGAATGATCGGTAATCAGCATTTTTTTGCCAATTATTGCTGATATAGATATTTCAAGTGGGGAAAGTGGATATTGATAGATAATAAAAAAAAAAATGACATTACTCAATTTTAAAAATTGCCCTTTTTAAACCATATAATTGTATTCTAAAAAAATCGCTCGATTCAAAAAATCAATATCGGTCGAGCTCTATTCTCTACCTCGATTAAAGAGAAATAACTTTAAAATAAATTAAAGGCATTCATTATTTGAAATCACACTAAATATATTTTTTTTTTACGAACGGCGGATAGACGTACAAATTCCAAATGTCAGGGCCCATCAAAAGTTGGTCAATTTCTAAATGAAATACTTACTCTAATTTTGCTTTGCTTGGCTTGGCTTGAAGGACGATCAATAAAAATAGTTAGTAGGAAAATGACCATGGGGAAATGTGAATCTCAGGGCAGAACCAATTCAAAAGAACTCCTGATATATGTATGTATAAAAGACATAAATGAGGCTTTTATCAAGGAGTAAGGGCCATTAAATCCTAATTATAAGGGAACTAGAGCGTGTATATATACATATATATTATGTATGTAAGTAAATGCAGGAGTCATTTTTCATCTAGCTCGTTTCTTGTGACCCTATGGATGTAGGTGATAGGTATATACTTAAAAAACAACTAGCACACATAGGTACATACTAATTTATGCTCCATACAATTGTTTAAAACGATGTAACTTTGAGTCCAACAATAATAAAAATCTTGGCATTCCTCGTTAATAATAATAATAATAATATAACTATGACCCTGAACGGGTATTACTATTATTAATAAAAATATAATGTATAGAAAGAAGAAGAAGAAGAGGAGGAGGAGGAGGGTAGGTCAAAAACTTTCACTCTCTTCCTCGTCTTAGAGCACATACATACATACATAGTAATGGTACTACCAATACTACAATGAAGGCAAAGTCATAGCTACAAATGAGTACATTAAACAAAACAAAAAATTTTTTTACATATGATTAAGATAATGAAAGTGAATTTTGAAAAAGTAAACTAACTAACATAGTAACATACCTATATATCTAAGTATATGTATTGAACTTCATATGAGATGTCATGCTATTATTTTAATTGTTTACAGAATGCTTCGTCATAAGGTATTTTACCGAAAGACCCGAAAGGGTCGAATCATGAAAGTGGTCCGCGAACATTATCTGAGAGATGATATTAAATGTGGGTTTCCCCTATGTGTGGACTGTCACGAATCCACTGAATCCAAAACAATGGAGGAGGAAGACGACTATGACATGGATGATGAGATGGAGCCTCGGCTCAAAAAGGCTGGCGATCCCTTTTTACAAATGAATCTCTTGTCTTCCGAGCCTTTGAAAAAAATTGGAAGAAAGTACCCCCATAAGCATTATCTCTTGGTGGATACAAACATTGCTTTGGAGCAAATGGACGTCCTTGAGTCCCTCTCGAATGTAATTGTTCTCCAAACAGGTGGGTATTTTGCATTCTCATAAACCTCTTATTCTCTACATGAGTATTCATTTACAGTTCTGGATGAGGTTCGTCACCGCTCCTCTCCTCTCTATAAACGACTCAAGGATCTCATAGACGATTCTTCAAAGCATTTTTACTCCTTTGTTAATGAGCATCACATGGACGTTTATGTAGCGAGAAATCCAGGGGAGTCCCCGAATGATCATAATGACAGATCCATTCGCCGTGCATGTGAATGGTACAGTGAACACCTTCGATCCCACAAGGGATTGGAGATCCTTCTCTTATCAGATGATGTAGAAAATAGGGCTCGAGCTGGTGGGAAAAACTATCGAGTTTCTTCTCTCAAGGCCTATGTTGAAGCTATCAACGATCCCTCTATGATGGATAAGCTGAGGAGAAAAGGTGAGTGACATGACATATACTTCTTCCCCCTTATTTTCTTTATTTCACTTATTTCTATCTAAAAATACTAAAGCTATGGGAAATCAAATGGGAACCATTGTTGTAAAGTGGTGGTGCCTCTGTTTCTCATATGATTGCGTTGTTTCATTAATTGAAAGATGATTGTTCCTCTTTCTATGTAGCTCTCTGCATGCACACACATAGTGTATGTATGTATGTACATGAAATTAAATTAAATAAATTGTCGATCAATCACTTAGTTGGCTTAAGGACATATTAAAACATCAAAAGAAAATAAATAAAGTATATCGTTGTCTCAAACCAACCGAGCAGCAAACACACAAACAAATAATATAATCTTAACTACATATATGTCACGATCCGTGAATGCCTGGGATGTAATTTTTTTCTCCACGAACAACCAGTATTTACGATGTTTTCTAATTTTTATGTGAACATAGATAGTTTGGATACATCTTCCCCCATGAGGAGGATGTAGGAGATGATTATAGACAGTAATGATGAAAAAGTCGTGCCGTAATATACCCTATGAGTGCTTAGAAACTATCCCTTCCATTATTTCATTCGAATATAATGAGATATTGGTTCATTATGTCGTGTCTTGTCCTTCAAAGAAATTATCCTTTTCCTCACTACTTCCAGATAATCAATCGGAAAACCCTCATTTGACTCACGGAAAATACATATTTCCCGAACATTTACCATTCCAAGACATTAATCGTGGCATCAAAGAAGGACGCTTCCATCAAGGGACTTTTTATCTCAGCTCCACCAACTATTTGGAAGGAACTGTGAACGTGGATTCCATGGATAAACCCATTTTGATCCAGGGTAATTCATAGCGTTTGTTATAACAAGGAATTATTCAAATTGTTTTTTTTTTCTTCTCTCCGTCTAGGACTCAAGGAAATAAACCGTGCAGTAGATGGTGACTCAGTTGCTATTCAACTATTTGAAAAGTCCCAATGGAGTGCACCCTCTGAAGTGATCCTTGAAGACGAAGGAGCTGATGATGAGAATAAAGATGAGAAAGAGAATTTGGATCTTCTCCAGAAAGGAGTTCCTAAGGAGAGAAAAGAGGAGGATTTAAGGCCTAGTGGAAGGGTCGTTGGAATTATTCGTAGGAAGTGGAGGCAATACTGTGGCATACTTCAGCCGTCTATCATGGCTTCAGCCACTAAGCATCTCTTTATTGCAGCTGAAAAGAAGGTAGGTAGAATTTAGAAAATTATTAATTAATACATAAATTTAGTATGAGTATATGTATGAGTAAAAACTAAATTTAATAAGTAACGAATCGTTTACTCAGATTTAATCACATTTGAGGAAAAATGTGAAAAGTAGCCATGCATATTATAATAATAGTAAGCAGAACCTAAAAAGAGCAACTTTATGAGTCCGCCTGAAACCGCAATTCAAAATGTAGGGTTGTATATAAGCATGCAAGCGGTTGAACCTAATCCAACGTCAATTTTTGAAAATCTTGGGCGAGTGTGTAAAATCGATCTATTCCAGTGGGCCCCACAAGCAGTGGTGGAGTTTTACATATACATATTTCTTGGGGGATCTCCTTCAAATTCTATGCCCCATTTCTTTTTTCAACTTTTTATAAAAATAATTTTGGTCCTTGTTTTTGTTTTTTATTGATAATTTCGGATCTTGTAAATGCATTTCATGAACCTAAACTATGGCTTTCTTAAGATATTCGCCGTAGGGGGGGGGGACTTCCTGCAACTCTGTCTCTGCCTACAAGGAGGCAATTTTTATTTTGGAAATGTTATTATACTTACTACTAGGGATGAGGTTGTGTGTGGCCAAAAGAGGGTTGTGAATCACTAATCTATTGGATCTATGAATCCTTACAGTTCCATTTTTTAAAGCGTTTACCGATTAAGTGTTTCACTCATACAAGACGCGAGCCGCATCTCTTAATTGAATGAAGTATTGATTCTTATTAGTCAGAAATGAACTCCATATTTCACAGTTTGTGGAAAATGTATTTCGATACTGAAGGAGTCATTAGTCAATGCACGCTTATGCTATTTCAGATGCCAGGAGCTGTAAGGGGTGGGAGGGAGGGAGGGAGGAGTTCGTACTAGCAAAAATAATTTTAAATCATTGCTCCTCTAATTTACTATCCTATTTTCTATAGTTTCTAGTCTTTCTTAAGATTTACATTCATATGGTTGTTGAAAACAGGTCTCTTCAACCTTTCTCTATGTAAGGGTCACATTGATATTCTACATATGTAATATGAGGGGGCCATTTTGTTAATTTGTATTCTAAGTATATACATATATTCAAGGGTTGAAGAAGACCCTTGGTTGAGAATCAATACTGTGTTAATGATTTTGTATTTATTTTGTTAGATATTTTAATAAATGTATGTACATCATGTTATTTTATAATAATAATAATAATAACAGCACCCCCAGAAATTTTAATTACGAGGCTCTATTGAGCATTATTATTTCCTTTTCGTTGGTTGGTTGATCTGATTTCTATTATGAATACATACTGTACGTATAGGGGGATATGAAATAAGTTTTTGATTCTTACACAGACGTGTACTTACGTGGAGTACATATACTGTGTACATACATGTGTACTTAAAAATATTTTCTATGTACATGGTTATATTAATTTAAATATCACGATACTCATTGTTTGGCCTTCTAATTTGATTTTAAAGCGCGTTTTTTTATCCCTCTCTGTATATATGTATGTGCATATTATGAATGATATACGTAACCTCTTAAAGGAAAACCTCCTTTTCTTCACTGACTTTAAAAGAAATAATAAAAATAATAATTTAAATGAATACTTGAAATAAAATGAAAAAAGGAGTTTATTATTTTATTCAACACAATAGTGACTCTGCAGCATATGTATGTATGTATGTATCCTTTTGGCTAGATCATTAATTTTTTTTTTTAATTGAGGTATGTGCTATTAAAAGTGATTCCATTTTGACTTAGCCATTACTGATATACACACATAATGCACACGCATGTTTTTTAAATAACTGGTTTATGGTCGTGGAGTTGTAAAAGATTTCTAATAGAGATTTGATACTACACTTGTACGTCTATAAGTATCTACATATGTACATATACGTTAGAACTATACAAAATGCATTTTCTTTCTTTCTTTTTCCCAGATCCCCAAAATCCGTATTGAAACACGTCAAGCCCAAATCCTCAAGAAACAAAAAATAATTGTAGCCATTGACTCCTGGCCTCGAAACTCTCGCTATCCTCTTGGTCACTTTGTTCGTGCACTTGGACCCATTGGAGACAAATCCACTGAGAATGAAGTCCTTCTCCTCGAGCATGACATCCCTCACAGCTCCTTTTCTCAGGCTGTCGAGGCTTGTCTTCCATCACTCCCCTGGAAAATATTACCCAAAGATGAAGAGGAGCGTGTGGATTTGAGAGACTATGATATCTGCTCAGTGGATCCTCCTGGATGTACGGATATTGATGATGCTCTACATTGTCGGACTCTGCCCAATGGAAACTTTGAGGTGTGTATCTTTGTATTTTGTTCTATAAATTATTCTTATTATTATTATTAAGGGAGTAAGTAGCGATTATATCCGAGGATGTGAGGATGATGATAGTTACTATCCGGGTTTTAATTTTGTACAGTTTAATCTTTTAATCCCAAATACATATATCTACATACATCATTGACCTCTTCATGTATGTATACCTATATTAAAAGGGAGTTCATTTGCAATCCGTCTAAGGTTATGGATTCTATGCATTTATGTATGTTGAGACATGTTTCTATTTATTTATTTTTTGAGAAGGATGTGTTTTCTTCTATGGAGCCCTTTCATTTCTTTCACGACAATGTGGAGAAAACCCCAAGACATAAAGATTAATTTATCGTCGTTCTCCACTCAAGGTAGTGAGTCGAGTCGTCGTCTATCTCTACATATATACTTTGGTTGTAATGCTACTTCTTTAATTTTGGCAATATTGTAATAGCTTCATTATCTTTTATTATCTTTAAATAATATGAAGTGATCTCATGTGTGGTCTCCATTATCTTTAGTACATATATGTATGTATATATATACATATTCATAATACTCAAAGCGAGGTAGTTTTTGATGAGTAGTCTTCACCAGAGTAATTATGTATGTGCATAGGTAAGCAAGTTTAATACGTAGAAAGTTGAGGAGGAGACCCGCTCATTTTGTCTGCAATGTTTGTAGAGATTTCAAAAAACTTAAAGTTTATTTTGTCACTTTTGCTTGTACATAGTGTAGAGTCACCATTCAGTAGTCTCTTAAGCAATCCCTCTTTGTTTACTTCTTTTGAACCTCACAAATTTTTTAAACAGATGTCTGCTCTCATTTACATACAACTAACTCCTTATTGTTTTTTGGCTTGGAGAAAATCTCTGGAGCGATTTTTTTTTTTTTTTTGTGAATACTATACGTATATTTTTATAGCTCAAACCTTGCTTTAAGGCAAAGTTTTTAGTTTTTATTTTAAATAATAATAAGTTGGTTTTTTTTTAAAAAAAAAATTATAATGAATGCTGAATTATTATGAAAGGCTAGGATTTCATTATGTGTAAATCATATCATTGTTTCAAAAGGTATATGTACTTATGTATGCACATAATAATATATAGAATAAAATCAAGGCTTTTGAATTTATAATTTTAATATGTATGTCAATACCAAAATTGATTATTACAGGTTGGAGTTCATATTGCTGATGTATCACACTTTATTCGACCCGGAACAGCCATTGATAAAGAGGCCGCACTTCGCTCTACAACCGTATATTTGACGGATAGGAGAATAGACATGGTTCCTGAGCTTCTTTCCTCTAACCTCTGTTCCCTTCGAGGAGGTGTGGATCGCTTTGCTTTCTCCTGCATTTGGGAAGTGGATCCAGAGACGGCAGAGTTCAAATCCACCAAGTTTCATAAATCAATAATTCGTTCAAAGAAGGCCATGACCTACGAACAGGCACAAATCACCATTGATGATCCCTCCAATAAAGAAGAGCTGGCTCAAGGTCTGAGGCGTCTTTTAAAACTCGCAAAAATTTTAAAAAATAAGAGAATGAATGATGGAGCTCTTATTCTAGCATCTTCAGAAGTCCGCTTTACAATGGATAGTGAGACGGCGGATCCAATTGACGTTCAGGTCAGTCACTTTTTTTTTTTTGCTACTTCAATTTTTTCATGTTTTATATGTCGTATTAGCAATGAGAAAATTGAGTAATTTATTTTATCAAGGATAAATATCTGGACGTAGTTTAATCAGTTTTACCTTTGAAGCCAAAGTGGGCTCTCACTAAATAATATTTATATAACAGTATGTAGTTTATTGTAGGGGAGATGGGGAAGGATTTGATTCAAGGGAGAAATATTTCAAGCATTGGCCGGCTATTTATAGATGACATAAAAACAATTAAGGTTTTCTCTTACCGTTAGCTAGCGGCATATAACAGTTCTTCATTTCTTCTTGTGAACAGTGAGCCATTTCTTAAAGTAAATTGGGATGAGTAATTAATGTCCTGGAAATGTAACAACAAATCTATATATATTTCGTAAGACGGAATTAATCAACCTTGATTGAGTAAATAGAACACGGTTTCATTATCTGGCTATGGATATATATATATATAGTATAGTTTATCTTTCGATGAAGTACTACGATAATGAATCTCTTTTCCATCGAAAGAAAAAATAAGGGGGGGGGAATCATGTCTTACAAGTTTTTTTTATTATTATTATTTTCAATATGTCCTTGTTCCATATTTGTCGTTTCTTACCCACCTTCAACGAGCTATCAATAACCAACCAATAAAGGGGGAGGTCAGAAAGACTTGAATAAAAGATAAACATCATGACTCTACTTTAAAATAACAACCAAGAATTGTGTAACCCAAAAGAATTTTCTACATTCCATTTTTGATATTTAGAAAAGAGTAAATAAATAAATAGTTTCTCAATAACTTCTCATGATGAAGGTGATAATGAAATTACACACATAAATGGTATGTGTACACATGACCATATAGGTACATGATAATAAATTTAAAGTCATTCTTTACATCTTTTTCAGACTAAAGCCGTCTATGAAACCAATTCCATGGTCGAGGAGTTCATGTTGGCTGCCAACATATCTGCCGCCAAACACATCTTTGAAAACTTTCCCGAGTGTGCCATGCTTCGTCGACATCCAGCTCCACCTCCCTCCAACTTTGATCCTCTTGTTAAGGCTGGAAAACAGTGCGGATTCGAGATGAATGTGGGCTCAAATAAGGAGCTAGCAGACTCCTTGGATGCTGCCATGGATCCAAAGAATCCTTACTTCAACACAATGCTTCGCATGATTGGAACGCGTTGCATGATGCAGGCCGTGTATTTTGCTTCTGGATCCATTGAGGAGTCTCTTTTTGAGCACTATGGTCTTGCTGTTCCCATTTATACGCATTTTACCTCTCCCATTCGAAGATATGCGGATATTATCGTTCATAGGCTTCTTGCGGCGTTCATTGGAGCGGATGCCACTTATACGGTGTGTACATTAACCTATACATATATGAGTATTTTGGATGTAGGATTTGAGGGATAGTTAGTTATTTAGTTAGTTAGTTACCTTCCTGGCAAAAAGAAATTGAATAATTTCCATAGATAAACTCACGTCTTAACGGTATTTCACTATGTGTTTTCAGTATCATTTTCTCTTTGATGTTACTGTAAATACATTCTGCATGTTTTTTATGCTTTCCATACATGCGTCCTTTCAGCAGCTCGTGTATTCCTATATTATGTAAATACATAGATATTATTTAAAACCATGGAATTTTTTTTACAGGAATTATTGGATAAAAAATCAACTCAAAACATTGCCAACAACATCAATTACCGTCATCGCATGGCTCAGTATGCAAGTCGAGCCTCAGTAAATCTCCATACGCATGTATTCTTCCGCAATCGTGTACGTGACGAAACGGGCTACATCCTCTTTATAAGACAGAATGCCATACAAATCCTCATCCCTAAATATGGACTTGAGGGCACACTCTATCTCCCTCGAAATGGAGGGGATTTCCATTTTGATGAGACGACTCCCTCACAGTCCTCCTCTGGTGTGACGCTGACCCTCTTTCAAAAAGTAACTGTTCAATTGTCACTTGACTCTTCGAATGTTCAGCATGAAAAGCTGATTCTTAAATTGGTGCATCCTGTCATTAAAGGATTCTCTGTGGAGCCTTCTCCTCAGGTGGAGGGAGAGGAGGAGGAGGAGAAGGAAAAGGCTCATGATCGTCTTGGTAAACGAAAGACGACTATGAATGTGGATGAGAAAAGGAGCAAAAAGAAAAAATAAGAACATTCTCAAGGATGAGTCGTATTTTTATATGAGTATATATATATATATATATACACGTATAACAAGATCAGTATCATCATGGAAGTAACTTCTTTTTTTTCTTACCTCCTTATTTTTATACTACGGCGAAGGACTTAATATTCATAAAAATAAATTATTATCATTAATATTTATCTTTAAGAGCAGAAGATCCTTTTCATCTTTCTGTTATTATTATTAACTTAGTATGCATACCCAGAAGTGTATACTTTAATATATAACATAAATGTATATTATAATATATATATATATATATATATGTATATGTTCATTTTCTTGACCGTTGAGATTATTAAAAAAATAAATTTTTCAAGAGGTTTTTGAGCGTCGCGTCCTTGTTTTTTGTTTTGGTTCAAGTGGCGTGCCATCACCACATCCCCCTCCTTCTCGATTTAAGGTAAACCAGGAGGAAAAAGTAAGGAGTGGAATGATTAGAGAATATTATACAGACTATTATGATATGCCTATATGTAGAGAAATCCCATTTCCAAGTTGAAATAATCAGAAAAGGTCATTTCACATGGGTACGTTCTCAGTGGCAAATACAAATTGAAATAACCATCAAGGCTCCTTATATCGGGAGGTATTATACATATATATATATATATATATATGATTTCCTCACTTTTTACATACATACATATATTAATAATGTATAAAACTTCAATAGTAAATTTCATCGAAAGAACTTGAGAGGAGGATTTGTATTCAAGAAACAAACAAACAAACAAATAAATAAATAAAACAAAACAAATTAATGAATCAGCAAGAATTATATTGTATATCATCATCTCGCTATTGATTGGAGCTTGTTTACTTCAACATACATTGTAATATTGTGTGTAACATACCCGTGTAACTGTGTGCATTTCATTACTTCAATGATACGTGCCTTTGTAGAGAATCATATTGGAGTGCAGAGGATCGTATAATAAGTAACCTTGTGTGATATATATTTATACATGACTTTCGGCCGGAGGCCATTTCTTCGTTCAAATCTAAAATAAAATTGCAGAATAATTTTGAGAAAATTATTTTTAATTCGATAATGATTCCCTTTACATATCTACTACTACTGTCTAATTTGATATCCTTGATAACGGCAAGAGTGTTGTAAGTTCTCTCTCTCTCTTTTATCGATGGTCACATTTCTGGATGTTGACAATTACGTATACATTGTACATAATATAATATGATCGTAGTTATATACACGATTATAACCTAGGTAAAAGCTCTGTTGTTCCATTGATTCAAGTCATTCACACATGGATCCGTGAACTACATTTAAAATATGAGGGTTCAATGTCTAAAGTTGGCAAATATAAATTGAATGATTGAGATTTTTCTACCTTTTTTTTTCTTCTTTTTTCTTTTGGATATATATATTAAAATGGATGGAATGACAGCAAGACTTTTTGACATGTCATTTCTCATTTATTTCTTTAAAAGTAAAAGAAAAAAAAATTTTTTTTAATACGTCTTCAATGAGTAGAAATATCTTTGGTTACTAAGGGTCCTATCTACTACATTTTGTTTTTCCTTCTTTATAATTTCAAAGGGTTCAAGAAAAACAAAATTCCCTTCAAAAAAAGTTAAATAAATAACTGTTTTTTGGACAATACATTTACGAAGGACAATGCACTTTTCTTTTTTTTACCTCCTTACAGTGAATATTGACTTAGGGTTAAGGACTATATCTTAGGGAGTAACTGGCAATCATATATATGGATATTGTTTTACTCGCCAAGGAAAATTATCATGATGACTTGGTAAAGGAGACTGCCTTTAATGAGAGACCAAGGGAAACCAAAATGATCTTGCTTTTGATTTCGTTCACTTGGTCTTGAGAAGGAGACCAAGGCAAGATCAATGATTTTAGGTCACAGTCTCGAGAAAAAAACCCTATCTCGAGCGAGAACCACATTACTATGGAATTACTAAGAATTGTAGAGCATTGGATTTAGCAAAATGTTATCTTGAGGAATCAACTACAACTCATCTGTCAAAATGTACAAATGATAGAAAGATTACATAAGATCTTCCTTGTTCTTCTTTTTTTATTTTATTTTGAAACCCATCCTATGAAACGTATCCATCCAAAAAGTAATGTGACGAATGGAAAATATTACGTCACATTTATATAATATGGAAAATAACTGACATAGAAAAGGTTCAAAATGCTTTGATTTTTTTTGTTTTTTAAATAACCAGGAGCTCCATTTTTGATGGTTGACTAACAAAACAACAACTGTTTCCCTCATGTTATGATTGTTGATGGTATTATTTTAAAATAAATAAATAAATAAAAAACACCTTATTTTTTCTTAAAAACCGTTGCCTGACCACAGGGCTTCTTCTTGCATGTGTTTCTTCTTATACGGGATTTTTCGTCATTCTTTCCAAACATTAACACGTCGTCATTTTTAAATAAGTTGTTTGTATCATTGATATAGTATAATTACATATCTTAGATATGCATACACACAACAAAAACAATTAAAGGCAATGTAATTAGGAATTAATTTAGGAATATTAATTATATTCACATACAATAAAAACCAATTTATTTGTTCATAATATGTGTAATTTGTGTATGTATGTTTATATCATAAAAAGGGCGTATTGAATTTTTAAAATTATATGAATCATTAAGCTTTACGGATTGATCCATTCTTGATAATTTGTTTTAAATTTGACTCTCGTGCATGAAAGATTTTTTGTTTTGTTTTTGAAATGAATGATGGATGTAAGGAGATTACGACATAGGAATGATGACTTCTGAACAGATCAATGGAATAAGAAAATAGACATTTGCTGTACTTTCTTCTAATAATGTGGTTCCTGAGATGGGTCTTACTCTTGTTTCAAGTCTCGGTCCCTTTTAAAATCTTGCTTTTGATATATATATAAATCAATCGTTAATACTTATATAACATTCAAAAATTCAAAAAAAGGGCGCGCAATTCTTGAATTAATGTATTTTTTATAAATCAAAATCATAAATAATATTAATATCCTTTTTGAGTTCATAACACGTAGAGTCAGTTCCTTTAAATCACAAGAGTCAACTGATGAAAAACAGCTGAAGGGAAAATACATCAGAGTATTTATGTTTATCTCAAAAAGCTCGTCTTGAAGGTTTTCTTGATCACAACACTGCTTTCTTCATATTTGGACCTGATTGACTTATTGTTAAGCCAATTTAATTGGCTGATTATAAACAACTTACCTATAACTCCTGATCAAAAGCTATTAAATTTCATAACTCTTAAAAACACAGGCTTGTCTATGGATCAGTTATTTTGGAATATTTCCTTTCCTCTCTCAACCTTTATTTGATTATTTTTTTTACTCTGACAATGACAATATTTAATTTAAGGCTTTATCAATACTTTTGAATGTTATGATTATTGTCAACCTATTGAAAATTAATTGGTCATTTATCGTCAAAATACAAAAACTTTCATACAACTCCAGACACGGCCACACCGACCATCAATAAATTAAAATAAACCTTTCGTTACAACATTGAGTCCAGAGTTTAAAAATCACAGAATGCAATTTAAGAAAATATTGGGAGATGAGCAACTTTGCAATTCTCAGTCGTGTAAAAAGTGGATATACAATATATGCAGGGTACAGGGGTGATGGCAGAAACAATATTTTGAGTCGACTTTTTTAGTATTGAACAGCTATTTGTACATGTATAAATGATTCAATCAATAGAGATGTAAAAAAAGAGACTAATTGTGGGGATAGGAGGGGGCGTCTATTCTATATCTGCATGTCTAATATGTCACTTTACAGTGGTGTCAATTAAGTCCAAGCTAAGGTATGGTAAATTGCTTGGATGTAGCTAAAATACATAATGAAGTTTCAATCAATTTGATTAATTAAAATGTTCTCTGAATGTCATTGAATATCAGGTCAGGACAAAGTATCAAGACAAAATTTCCCGTAGGACAGCCCCTCCCCCTTCACATGAGATAAAACTCTACGAAGACCAAAAAATTAAAAAAAATCGACGAACAAAACAATGAGAAAGATACAAAAGATTTAAATGCATTGATAAGTTTTTGATTTGCTGTTTAAAAATTATTTTTCGAATGTCAACAACTAGCCTGGGGCATGTGAATACTCGATAAATCACTAGTACAATATTTTCTTAGATCCTTTATGCAATAACATTTATAGGTTCCATTGATAAATAATAAATGTTTCAGACAAATCTATGATTAAAAAATAAATTAAATATATATATATATATAAGACTGAATATACATAAAGTCTAATATTATAAGTAGTTTTATTTCTAATTTTCAAAATTGCAAATTTTGTATCATAGATCTATGATTAATTGTATGGCAAATAGTCTATTGTTCTAAAATCCCTTCAGACAGTAGGTAGTTGTGCCTTTTGCCATGATGAAAAAAATAAAATTTCATGGATGTCCAAGTGGCTGTATTTGGACTTTAGTGTATCTACCTATTTTTAGAAGGTTATTATTATTTTTTATAATCGGTCAATTATCGGGTTTATTTCTCTTCAAATATGTATATTCGTCCCTAACAAAATCCATATAAGTTGAGGCCTAATTCATACATGTATGTACCTGCTTAAACGAGATTTTCGCACTAACATGCGCTATAATTTATACAAAAATGTTCATACAAAAAAAAAAGTATGTGTTCATATCTTTATTTATTTATTTATTTTAGATAAAAAAATATATTTTTGAATTAAAGTCTATATAAACAGGTTTTAAAGTGTATGGCCCTCATTCATTTATGATATGTTTTATAATAGGTCAAATGTTTGCTCAATACATTACAAATAATAAACCAGGACACAAGAAATTGCCCTTTAATGAAATATAGGTTAGCATTGAAGATATGTATTTATTTTACCTATGGGTGTGCTAGGATAGTAGTAGTAATAGCCAACGACTCAAATGAAAGAAAAAAATGTAGCACTTACTTCATAGTCATGCGAGTCTCATAGACTGACCAAGGGAATAATAATGACTCATATTCCAGTTATACGTAGGTATTAAATAAATATTTGTGTATGCATACATAACATCTACCAAGATAAAATGAGGATTTTCTCTTGGAGTTGGGCTTGTATAAAAAAAAAAAAAAAAAAAAAAACTTGTGCAAATACTAGAGTTAAAATCTTGTGAGCCTCTACCTACAAAAAGAGTAATTTTGAAATTTATTTTTTTTTTATTAAAAAAAAAATATCTTTCATGTAGTCAAGCATAGAGTAAGTACATACATACCAATGAAAGGAAATTAAAGTATGATATTATATTCTAGGAAATTTTGCACATTATACGTATTTTGTTCAATGTGTACATACATAGAATAATAATAATATGTATATCAAAAGGAATAAAAACTCAAGGAAGAGAAGAAAACGTTGTTGGTATCTTATCATCAGGTAGAATTTTATTATTGTAATAATAAAAAAATATATATTTAAAAAAAAAAAAAAAAAACACACTGGAAAATATTTAAATAAATACATTTAAATGTACATGTTATATATGTATATAATTTTGAATTAAAAAATATCTTGATTATCTAGTGAGAAAAGTAAAATGCAGTTCCGCAGGGATGACTTCTTTCCGATCAAAACATAAGCTGTTCATTATTATTATTACTATAATATATACATGTTTTAGTACCACCTATGTTTATTTATTGGTTTCTTAAGGGAGGAGGGGGGGGGGGGGTGGCAGAAATCTTAAATAATGGACATACCCAGGATTTTTACAAACCTGTTACAAACCAATAAATATTCAGTGTATTCAATATATTTATATATTGAATGAGAGGGATTTATTTTTTGCTGGAATGTTTTATGTACAGAATATCTTCTCTGCAGTGCCTCCCACTCAGGGAGCCGTCATGGATGGGACAAATTATATTCGTCCATTAAGATTTTTTTAAAAAAAAAAAAACAGTTTCCTATTCATTTCAAGGCATACAATTTTCATATTATCTCTTTCTTTGGTAAGGAAGATTTATATAGAGAAAAATCATGTACCAATTCAGTTTAAAAACTGCCCCCCCCCCCTACTCTCCAGAATTATTATTTACTATGAATTGTCTGCCTCCCCCACCTGTGAAAAGGGGTTTCCACGCAAGGTTTATAAGGATTGACATTCTGGCAAATTTCTTACACCCTTGGCTTTAATTATAAATAATATGAAAAGTAAAGGATCCATTCTCTTATGCAGTGCTTCTCAAGCTTTTTGATTTATGCCTCTCCTCTAATAGCAATTGATATATTAATTATTTTCTACTCCCTTCTTCATAGTGATAGTTTTAGATTATGTGAAACCTTATCAGAGAGAGATGTGATTATTGACCTTACTTGGCAGATTAGGCAGGTATTGTAATAGGAATTTTTTTTTAAATTGAATTAAATTTTAATGTAAAGTCTGGGCACTAGATTACTCACTCATTCACACAAAAGTAATTTTTTTTTCTTTTTCTAAATTCTCTGCTTAAATGAGATCAACTCTGAGTTAGGGGCTTAGGGAGGGTTTCCATATTTAGAAGGGCTCAAATGAAAAAAAAAAATCCCCCATTGAACGTGCAAAATATTCAGAAATCTGACAGATCTTGTGATAATTCTCTGAATAATCAAGTTGCTACTCTTCTTAAATCATAAATCATTGAAAATTTCATTAAATTGAAGAAGACAAACCATATAAATGGACCATTTACATATTTTGAAATTGATCTTAGATACTTATTTGTTGTTTTATATTTGTCAAAATCATCACTGAAATTTCAATTCTGATACCTCATTTTGGCTGATTACAAAAATTAGAATTTTATAATTACTAAGTAGGATATTATGTAGTTTTGTTCAAAGTTTTAATTAATTGAATGAATTAATAGCCCTTGTTTAGATAAAAAAGTAAAAATGAAAAAAAACATTCATTTTAAAATAACACTCATTTTCAATTGGTGTAACTAACCTAATTTCATAGAGCATCTAATTTCGAATCTTTACCTCATTTAAGTCATTTGTCTTCAATATTTACCTGATATCCATACCTACACTAGCAATGTATTAGGCCCACTTAGATTATACTCAAGCAAACTAGACTTAAAAAAACTGGACATGTGACTCGAACAAATTATTTTTGGAGAATAACTTATGGATCCTGCTTTTGTAATGTTCAGTGGATCTAAGGGCCCCCTATTCCAGAACTACTTTGAGTACATCCTCGAGTTGAACCAGAATATCGAGTACTCGAATTTCAGAACATAACAAATCGATGAATTTCCTCTTTAAAATGAAAAAAAAAAATCTCCTTATCTCAAAGTCCATCTCATCTATTTTTAATATCACATCACGTCCTAAAATAAACAAAATTGTATTAGTATCATGTATCTACTTATCCCCCCTCCCCCCCAAAAAAGAGTACAAAATATGCTCCAAAGAATGTCGGAAGGCTTTCAGGTGATTTTTTTTCTGTATACTATTTAAAACCTTTAATTAATTATATACATAAATAAAGATAGAGAGAGAGAGAGAGAGAGAGTGAAATACATAGATAAGAAAAAGAGGAATTCCGTTGAACACACATTTAGTCTACCAGTCCTTAAATAGTCAACATAACCAAAGGCTTATTTATGAGCAGTATAATAATAACTTATTCCCAATTTATAGGGAAGACGAAAAGAAGAAGAAGAAGAAGAAAGAATGAGGAGGTCATTGCCCTTGGTTTGCAAATCCTTTTTGGAACATGCACGCAAGCGTTTAATTGTCCTAAATAAAAGTAAAGTAGGTAAAACGAGTAATAAAAATGATATATGGGCCTATAACAATACATGTACAATTTAGATCAACCCTCATGTATATATGTATGTATAACTACAATGTGTAAGTATACTTCATTAAGGATCTCTGATGTCCTTAAGCAACGAAGGATGAGGGGCACGTATCTCATATCTGGTCATCCATAACATTTATCTATAAGAATAGAAAATGTCTGAGATTATCTTATCAAGCAAGAGAAAGAGAAACGTGACTGAATAATATAATAATACATATGATGGGTGAATGTGATGATGGTCAAGGGGAAATAATATATAAATATATTATTAGGAGGAAGAGAGGAAAGGAACGCCACCTAGGAGGGAATTCAGAAGCTCTGACCATCGCACTGCAATTCAATTTAACTATAAATTATAATCCCAATAGAGTGTTTTAACTGATATTACAACTTGCATAATAAATCAAGTGACGCCAGTTTGAGGGCATATAAATGGCTTTAAAAAAGAAAAAAGTCTAGGCACTTGTATACTTTGGACGATGTAAAATGAGGTAGGACGTAAAAATCCCTTGAAATGATTAGACTTTTATAATTAAGTTTGTTTTGGATCGATTAGGAACAAAATTGCAATTGCAAACTGCAAAATTGATGGTTCATTTATTCAATTTATCTTAATGTGACTGTATAATGACGTAATCACATATTATTGTTAGGCTCTGAAATATAATATATAAATGGTTCAAAGTCTTTTGATTTGTTGCTCCCCTTGTAACATCCAAATTCCCGACAGGCATTTACTATTTCCCTAAATCTAAAAGAAACAAGGTTTTTGACTCTCATACAATTTGGTCCTTTCAAAATGGCCAACTTCTTCTCATGATGATGTCACGTAGTAAAAACGCATTAGATATGCATGAATTGATAACAATACTGAATTATAACTACCTATTACATATTTCTTGAATATAACTTGACTGATTGGAGTTTCAATGCAAATATTTATTGATATCCACATTCTTGCGGATTTTCTACTTTCTTCAAAAATAGATATTGGCCATAAAGACATGAGATATGTAATATGTAGATATGTACATATTACAGATTTATGTCTCTTTCCAAATAAGTAGCTATCCAACTATGTACATTTCAATAATATAATCAAGTTTTTGTTTTTGTTTTTTGTTTTTTTTATAGGGGAGATAAATTGCAGTTTATTGATATAATGAAGATAATTTAATTGAAATATTAATATTGATTAAAGTAGCAATTTGAGGTAGATCCTTGAAAAGAAGGTATGAACCAAGCCTGTGCATGTAGATTTAGTTGGTCTTTGAATATACTCTTTGTAAGGTTTTCAACCTGACCCTTACAGGAATATTTACCCTCCTTCGCCATCAGGACCTTCATCATTCATTAAGAGGTGTAATGAACTTCAAGGATATTGATCCACTTATAGGAAAGAAGAAAAGAGGAATCCATGTATGTACATATATAAACGTGTTAGAAACTGGTTTTTGGACTTGACAAACGTAGTACAAAATACATACATATTTTTTGTATTATTATTATCAAAAGTCCAAATTCTTTTACTCCTTGATTTTTATTTACTTACACCGAAGAATAGAAATATGTAATACCTTTATCATTATGTAGGACACAACATTCTATTATTCTATTCCTCCTGATCGGTCAAAGGAGGGGTTTGAGGGTCAAAAACATGGATTTTTTTTGTTTTTCTTTTCTTTTTAGGCATGATTTTCAAAATTGACTTATACATGATTACATTTTGAGAAAATACTTGTTTTTTGAAAGGTACATAATTGATACTCCTGCATTGTTTGTGAAGAGTCATCCCTGAATTAATGGCCCTCAGGCCTATCTATCTAATTCATTTTATGTATCTGCATCAAATCGTTTATTTTAAATCCTTCTCATGATGAAAATACTTCTATTGTTTTTTAATGATTCATCAATGTTTTTTGGGAGGAGGAGGAGGAGGAGAAGGAAACCTCATGGGTATTAATTTGAATATTGAATTTGAGATAATTATAATTATTACGTACCTACCTAAATAATAAATCCATTAAAAGTGAATTCATTTCATCAAGGATTCAAATTGTGAATAAATATTAATTCTTTTTTGTTTGTTTTTACATCCGTATGGATTGTGGTTGAGTTGAGCATCAATCTCTCCTCAATACTTTGTAATTGCTCCTTGAGTTTCCCCCATGTTACTAATTACTGGTATTTTTATCATAGTACTTCTTTTTTTTTTCGTATCAGTTCCAGGCTTTTTTTGCCTAGATAAATATAAAATGAAAATCTCGTTGAGGGACGATTCATAGGCTTTCACAAGGGTGTTTGCAGAGTCTTAGGAATGTAATGACTTTTTTTTCTAGAATAAAAGACCAGTTTTATTCTTCTTCTTTTTTATCTCATTGGCGGGCCAAATATTTTTATGACATAATGGTGCTCCAAGTATATATGTAATATATGCAAGCGTTATATGTAGTACCATTTTAAATGCATCAATACCTCAGGTTACCTATTATGTCGGTATACCAAGCAAGAGACAAATCCTATTTAAAGCCCCAAAAGTACATTTCAAAAGGATCAATTTCAAATGGAAAAACAACAAGAAATCCCTGGGTAAAGTTTAAAAACACATTAATTCTCCAATGGAGAAGTGGTTGTTAGATTCATCCTTCAAATCACACTAGGTATAATTAAGTGACGAAGGGCATCTCAATGGTCTATGAATGTGCCTATATAATCATGTAATCATGTATGTACCGTTGTAGTAGACAAGTTATTTCAAGGAGAGTCTAGTGAAGGGATTTTGCAGAAGAATTTTCTTACTTCACCAATGACCACCCTATGAGAAGTCAAAAAGGATATTATATATAAATACCTTTATTCATTTAACTTTTTTAAGGTTCAAAAGTACCCACATATATAGGGGACAGATCAAATTACTCTTTGAATTAATTAATGGTTATTATTATTAATAGAAATAGTATACATAAATGCATCATGGGAGTGTGATCCATCAAATATCAAGGCAATCTTTCTCCTAGGGCTATAGTATGTTAACTTATTTTATATCATATATGTAATAATATCCCAGGTCTGTCTGTGCAGTCAATATTTTTGCCTTTTAAAATACCATCAATTTGGAGGGGCCATTGCCCTCATTTGTTTATAAAACCCATGTTTTATTTGTTATTTTTGGAGTCCCTTAGGAAGGAGGACGTGTTATTTTGATCCCATGGAAAGACATGGTCAAATAAAGGGCATGGATTTGATAAACTTCAAATCCATGCCATTGAATAGGGCGTCTCAAATTGTGGGACCCCCCCCCCCCAAAAAAAAAAAAAAAAAAAAAAAAAAATTCATGTGTGTGAAAGGATTTTGAACAATCATAACAATGAAAGGTTGTCTGATTATGGTGTCAGTATTGTGTGACGTAATTTTTTTAAACAGCTCCCCCCCCCCCCTCTTATGAATTGGTACCAGCGCCCCTGGTCTAATTTGATGCTTGGTTCTTGAGGGCTTTGAAGTGTTCCTTTTTTTACAAAATTTTATAATTTAAAGGTGCAAATTCACAAAAATTTGAGGGATTGTCGGGGTTATTCTGTACGTTCAAAGGGGGGGGGGGAAGGTAATATTGATCCGGGGGCCCTCAATGTGAAAACACTTCTCACGCCCTTGTTATAACACGCATTCCTGAGTATCTTAACCCGTCTCAGTAATGTGAATATACATATATATATATATATAATTGAGTAAAGTAATAGTTCTATGAATTAATATATATTTTATGAAAATTATTTTTATTTTTGTTCTAGTCTATGTTAATGCTGACACACCACATTTTTGATTTATTACCCAAAGCGAAGAGACATTTGCAATTTTCCATTAAAGTATGCAAAATAAAATAAAACAATTTATGGTATGTATGTATGTATGTAGTAGATATGGCCAAGAGAGTCCTAACCAAGGGAATAGTAGTCATCATCACTTTCTTTAAGCACATGGTCATTTTTCGTTTTAAACCCACAAATTCCTTAATATGCTTTTGTTTTACACATTTTTATAGTATGCTTTTATTCCTAAAAGATTTCTAAAAAAAAAGGGCACCATAAATTAAGTATGTATAGAGAGGAGACTTGCTTTGAGACAATATCTACATACAATAGTACCTACATAGGATGAAGGAAAAAGAAAGAAAGAATCAATGGCCGAAAAGAAAAGAATAAAAGATGGAAGTCAGCAGGAGAAAAAAAATCAAAAAAAGGGGAGAACTAGAAAAAAAAAGAGAGAGAGAGAGAGAAAGGGAAGTAAAATGACAGTTGACAATTACTTTTATAAATGATTATTATTATTGTACATATACATATATAATATTATTATTTATTACTTATTAGATGCGAAGCAACACGACTTAATGAAAAAGAAAATGTCTTGCCATGAAATGATTCCTACGTGAGCCTCTTAATACACACGTTCTTTTGCGGTTATTAAGAAGGAAAACAAAAGGAACAAAACAGATTCTAATAAAAAATAGATCAGCGCGAAATTCTTTTTTTTTTTTTTTCATTATTTCCCCCCTCTTGTTTATTATTTAACAAAATGAACATATGTTGTTTTGATAATAATAATAATAATAATAAAAAATAATAATATTTCTATTACAATCGTATTTTCTTTTCATTTTTACAGTTGGAATGACTCGAGCTAGGAGTTGTACGCGGGGGTCTTTATTCAATCATATTTTAAATTAGGCTAAAATATGCAAATTTATATTTCAACATATACAACAATATTTCTTCCCGATCTCCCTTTGCAGACACAAAACCCGGAAGATGTTGCGTGAGAATCAATATTTGTTTTGTGGTGATGAATATGAAGCGATCATCACAATGTATGTAAACACATAAGTACATCGTTGTTGCAAATGTACCCAAGAGAGCCTTTTGCTAATGGATTTAAAAGTACAACCAAGTGGCCTTCAATGTACAGAGTTAATTGTTCCTTATATCCATTTCCATGTATGTACAGCTGTGTAAGGACTATCTAAATGTTTTGTCATTTACATATTTCCTTCTTTCCCCACCTATCTAGTATCAGCGAAATTCCATTGGATCTCATTACACGATGTTGACTTGGAATGTCATCCTTCCGTGACGAGCCAGCCAGATATATGACTATATAAATACCAACTAACTAACATACAACGTCAAGCAACGATTAAATAATATTTATCCATCTAACCCTGGGAAAGAGTTAAACTTACATATTAATAGCATACAACAATAATAATAATAATTATTATTATTATCATAAGGAAGAAATTTGATATCTCTCTCTCTCTCTCTCTCACTCACAAGGAACCATGTCGTCGACTCCAAACATAGATGTTTACGCCTTAGAGGACTATGTATAGTATATTGTATAATAAATTAGCGTACATGAAGTTTGTTATAGGTAAATGACTGTTTATATTTATGTATATAATAATCATATAAAAAATAGAAAAGATACACATTTCTAATTGAATAAAAATAAATATTATAAATGATGCTCGTAATATTATTAAATTGAATTGAATTGAATTGAATTGGTGTAATGCTCAAACGTTGTAGACGTATGTAATTTCATTATTACTACTATGACAGGTACCATTACTGAGTACGACAGCACTGCTACCGCTATTACTATTATTATTAATATTATTATTATTATTACTCCTCGTCCTCCTATAATGATCCTCGACAGTAATGTCCGTTTCCTGACTTAATAGATATTTTAGCTGATATTCCTCCACTACGGATAAGGAAGGACTTGATTTTGAGACTAATTTAGTAAGAGCTTCCGCTTTTTGAAGATGGAGTGAAGATCCCTCTGCAAATAATGTTCGTTCAATTTCCCTTTTCCTCTTTCCAAGGAGGCTGGGTGGAGCGCCCTCTGGAACATCGTAGTGATTGAGAACGGAGTGGAGAAGGTCATAGAGGGAAAAGGAAGGGGGTGAGGAGACTGAGGATTCCTCTCGCTGTGCCTCCACAAGTACAGAGATGAGTTTATAGGAGAAGAGTCCGGATTCATGGAGTCTTCGACACATGAAATAGCACAGAGTGTCTGTTTCCCTTGGATTTGTCTCGAGTGCGGAGAGTAGCTGCAGTATGAAGAATTTTTTGGCGCTTTCGGAACAGTTTGAATTGTCTATGTGCAATGAAAAGGACTCGAGGGACTCGAGCTTCAGAGGGGAATAAATGTATACTTCAACTGAAAAAAAAAAAAAAACAAGTAGAAAGACGATAATGATATGAGAAACTGGATGTTAAGTTTACCTGGTTCGTCAGACTTGCTGGGAACAACGGTCAAGTAATTAGGAACGTCATCTTCCTTGAAGGATACCATGGGTGGAGGAAGAGAGGGTATTCTGTTTTTTAGGGAAAGGTCTGTGTAGTGAGAGAGTAGAAGCGTGAGTTGAATGCCTTCCCATGAGGCCTCATAAAAACTTCCGATCTTCGTTGTTAGTCGACTGGATTTGGACACGTCAAAATCAGATAAGCGAAGATGGGATTCGTTCAACTTGTAAGCAAGTTCCGGGTACAGACTGCTTTTGCTGAACTGTAATCAAGGAGAAATGTAAGTCCTTAACCGAATATCTATTTTCATCATCAATAGTTTACCTTTTCATATAAAATCCTGAGGGCTTCGTTATTCATTTCAATCATGGCCTTGTAACTTTTTTCCATATAGGAAGGTGCAGAATTATCACTCTCATCCTGGGGTATAATCAACAAGGAATTTCTAAAGTCCTCATCACTCTAAAACGTATGCAAAAAAAGAAAAGAAAAGAAAAAGATTAAAATGAGTACTAAAGTAATGATCCGATGTCACGTTACCCTTTTCAGTGGCCCATTCATGTTCACTTCTTCTTCTTGCACTTTATCAAGCTCAAGTCCTACATAGGTAGTGGAGAAGGAAATATGTAGGTAATATTAAATGTACATAGTAAGTAAAATGTCAAGAGGGGACTAATTATCATGGCCTTCTGAGAAGGAGAAGAGAGACTTTTTCATTTTTGATTACGAAAGGAATCATATATTAAATTTTCATTAGATGATTTATTATCAAAAAGTCCTCCCCTCTAATGAGTACCTCTTCAAAAAAAAAAACAAAAAAAAACACGAAAAACCCCGAAAAACTTTCGAAATATGTCTTGTTGTTTCCTCACTTCTCCTTAAGAGCAAGAGATAAGAAATAATATTTGAATAATATCTTAAATTAAATTACGAAATAACTTCTTCTTCCCCCCTCCCCAAAAAAAAAAAAAAAAAATGGAAATAAGTAAAAAGGACAAAAGATAACAAAAATAAAAACTTTCTAACTTGACATTTGAAGTGATGATCAAGTATTGACCTTTTGAATGAATATGTAATATGGAACTTACCACCGCAATGCCTCAAAGGATTCAGCTCAATAAAATTCTCCAGAGAATGACGTCGTGGAGGAGGAGCAGGCTTTTGCTTACTTTTGCAGTTATTTGAGGTCATGGATGACGATGAGGGTGATGAAGAAGATGAAGCAGTCATTGTAGAGGGGATTGCATTGTTCGACTCTGTTTCACTCCCATAGGAAACTGAGGCAGAGGAAATCTAAATAATATACAGAAGATAAAATATGGTACTCTATTGGAAAAGAATTTGGCAACGACACAATTCAATGTGTGTATATGTACATACAAAGATTCAATCATGGTCAACTCTCAATTTATATATTAAATGATTACATGTAAGTTGAATATTTCTGGCTACAAAATATCTTTTAATAAATTTCTATTTTGTTTCTTTTTTACTCATGTTTTTTTTTTGTTCTTCCTTTCCTTTCCTTTACAAACATGTACAAATAAATGTATGTAAGTATTTTACATAGAAAGTTAATGGTTTGAACTTTAAAGCTTGAAACAAAAAATTGGTCTACATACATAGGAAGTAAAATAATAGTCATTATTATAATTTGTTCACAAAATTGTCACGTTTTATTCAAAAATTGGAGAAGAAGAAGGGAAGAAGGAAAAACTTTGTTGCATTACATAGATGTATGTATGTATATTGTAAGCAGTAAAGAGGCCGGAATTAAATTCAGCTACGTATACATAGGGATGTAAATATCTACAACATACACTCAAAATAACTTGTTTCTTAAGGTTCAAAATGCAAAAATAAATAAAAAGGCAAAAAGCAAAAAATGGAAACCTACGTTTTATATAGGTTTTGTCCAACCATTTGTATAATTTCAAATGTTCATTTATATTTAAATATCTACTTGAGCAAATATATGCTCATATGTAGACATAATATGAATCTATCAATTTCGATTGAATGAATGAATGGATAAATGAATGGAGCTTACTGTTATTTCGGACTTGTTTGAATATTCTGTATCCGTCGTGCTAGAACTAGAAATAGAAGCCGTTTCAGTACTGCTTTTGTGGAGACTCAGGGGATGATCCTTGAGACAGAGTTGAGGATCCGAGCTCACGGATCGGGTAATGGGTTGTTTTGATACCGAGCGAGACGTTGCTTCTCCAGGAATGATTTTAACAACCTCTATTTTAGTTGCTGGGGCTGCATCATCGTCAATACTAAAAGTACAGGGGTGAATGATCTCTGGTCGTGTTTTTCGAAGAATTCCTCCTACTCCCTTTCCTTGGAGTTTCTTCTCTCGTTCCAGGATCTCTCTTTCGTGTTCCTTGTCAAGGCATGACTTCTCAGATGACGAGGAAGTGGATGAGGAGTCCGAGTCCCCGTTAAACTTTTTCAAGGAAGCAGAGCTCCCATGGAAAAATTTCTTGAAGGAAAATTTTTTCTCAGAGAGTTTCTTTAATTTGACGGATTCATCAATGGCAGCCCCTATTTGCTGCTCTGCCTTGTTAATAACCATGTTGGCAGCTGCAGTAAGGAAGTTTTGCTGCGACTTTTTAGAGCTCCCAAGGATTTCTCCACTTATTTCCGGTGAGGGTGGATACGGTTGTTTTTTCTCTTTCCACTTACGTACCTCATCTTCGTCTTTTACGAGGAAGGCAACTGGCTCTGGTGGTGGAACGGTTTTAATTGGCTTACCAGCAGTAAATGAGCTCTCTATATAATTGGGGTCAGGACTACTTCTGGCCTCCTTATTTATGGCTTCAATAATGTTGACTCGTTTCGAAATTGCTGATGGCATTGGATCACTTTGAGTTATTGCAAAAGAAATGTTTTTGAATAGATTGACTTGGGGAAGGGGTGGAGGCTTAGGAACAACTCCAGGGGGAAGTTGAACAACAGGCTTGACTCCTCCCACCGACTTTGAATCCTCTTCGGTAGCCTCCTTTTCAGATTCCCCAGATTTTTCTCCTATATCAATGGGTATTTCCTCTGTTGAGGGTGCCAAAGGAGCCTTACGCTTTGTGGATGTTCGTACAGATTTACTGTCGATTCGATTAAATTCCAACGCACTCGCAATGGAGGCTCTATTTAATTCAAAGGATGATTTTGCCTCTAATGGAAGCTTGATGGGAGGTGGAGCTTTATTCGAACCACTCGAGCCGTAGTTGAAGCTATTGGATAGATTCTCAGTATAACTAAGCAATTTGATAGATGACTGAACTTTATTTTCACTTTCGGGCAAATGAATTTTTGATTCAGAGGATATGGAGATTTGTGGTGTATGAAAAGGAATCATGGAGTGAACAGAGAGTTTTCGGGGAGCTGCAACAGGTTTATCCTCCTCCTCCTGTTCTTCGTCTTCTTCTTCTTCTACTGCTTCCTCCTCCTCATCTTCCTTATCATCATCAATGTCATCGGAATGTTCCTCCGTCTCATCATCTTTTTTATTCACATCATACGAGCAAACATCCGAGGATGATGAAGAAATGACATCGTCATCGATGTCTTCTTCCTCTTCCTCATCATCCTCTTCATCCTCAGAGGACTTTCTTCTCTCAAGAAGTGCACGACTTGTGATTTTAACTGTGGGTTTCTCTTTTAAGATCGGAGGCTTACGAGATATGGAAGTTTTAATGTGCACATTTTTTATGACTGATGTGGAAATGAATCTCGGAGGAGAAGGGGTTTCGACTTTTTTCTCTTCTTTGACCACAGATGTGGCGCTAACGATGTTTGAGGGACTGGAAGTGTTCTCAAAACTAATAGTTCCATTCAAGAAAGAGAGTCGAGCAGAAGAGACTTTGGGTTTCAAAACTTCTTCTTCCTCCTCCTCCTCCTCCTCATGAGGATCCTCACTGTCTGTTTCCTCTTCATCCCCGTCAGAGCCTAAATTCTTTTTGACTAGTTGGCCATTAATCATGGGTGCAACCTTATTGATGGTTAGCAATGTTGAAGACGTTTCTCGATGAGAAAAAGGTCGAACTGTAATGAGGGGCGGATTCTTGGTTTTGGTAGAGCCCAGAAGGGCCGTAGGCTTAGCCTCGCCATTTAAGTTCTATGTAAATGAAGGAAAAATTCAATTATTGCATAAAATAAGGATGCGTCGTCTCCAATGAATTAAAAATTGAATAATTTCCGTGAAAGTTTCTAGGCACATGATAGGTATTGGCAAAGAGAGAAAATTCAGGTGGCATATTGTGCTAAATTTAGCTTTCATTAGAATACTCTTTTTAAATGAAAAAATGAAAAAATGAAATAATAATAATAATAATAATAATAATAATAGCATCTCAGTATTTTATGCAATAATTCGAATAATAATAATAATTTCCTGTAGGTGAGAATTGAAGTTTGTGTTCTTTCTCGTGAGAGATGAAAACTCCTTATCCACTTCATCATCCGAATGGTCTGAAGAGAAACGACCCCTTCGTCCATTCCCTCTCCTACTTTCCTCCTCCTCCTCTTCTTCTTCTCCCCCCTCCTCCTCCTCCTCTTCTTCGTAGAGACCCCCATATCCAATAACCTCTTGGATTTCATCTGGAAATCGAATACGTTTATTCTTCGATGGCCCTTTAGAACTCTTGAGTATCCCTGAATAGCCTCCTCCTGAGCTGTTATTATTAGCCACTAGGGAGTCCAAACGGTTAAGGACATCACTGGAGTCCGTCATCCTTCAAAAGATGCTCACACTCGGAAATCCGGATCAGTATTTATTTATTCAATGGTTATATCAAATATAAAATAAAAAAACTCGTGGATTAAGGCCTCAATTAATTTCAATTACAAAAAAATCACATAAGAGTCACAGTCCATGATTCACACTCGACATCAAATTTCGAACTAAATCCTTCACACTGAAATAACAGAGAGTATTTTTTTTATCATCCGTGCGCCGTGCCTACACTCCGAAGTAGAAGCGTGTCCGTCAAAAAGAAAATGGGTACCAGGAGAGACTTTATTTACGAATTATTTTTATTTTACCTATGATATTTACATGCTGGGGAAGGAAAGTGCATTCACCTAAGGATGGATGAAGGTAAGACCAAAGAATAAAAAATAAAATTGCTACGTAGTGGCAAAAAATCCTTGATGCTCCTTCAAAAAATAAAAAAAAAACGTGTTTGGCCTGAAAAGGAGAGGGAAATTCTTTAAGAGTCAAGCACCGTTTTTTGGCGTAAAAAAATTATTATTTATGCCTCTCAATGTTAATGTAAAAATCATATTTTTTTTCTCCATACATATATTGTACATATATGTATTTTTTTAAACAAATTTGTAATTAACGTCGGCAATCAGACACTAAATAACTCCATGGAATGCCTCACTAAACCTTTGACAACCACAACTTATTTTATACATATTGTGTATATACATACCTATACATATTGTATCATACATAGGTTTGTAAGGTAGGCATTACTTAAAAGGTAAAAGTTAAAGAATTCGCAGTACAAAATCTATTAGAGAAATCTATGTTGTATCCTCATTCTTCTTTTTATGATGATGATGATGATGATGATGGCTAGCTATCAATGTGGGCTCATTCCATGAGATATGTAAATAGTATGAGATTTGCATAATCAAGTTGACTGGACTCTAGTTTATTTTGTATGAGAATCAAAAAGTTGTGAGGTATCGTGCTCCTTCTTCTTCTTCTTGTTTTTTCAACATTTCAAGTCCGACGAGTATGAACTGTAACTCCCCAATGAGTACATACATGCATAATTAATCAAATCCTTTGACCTTAACCTGATTTTATGACGTCGAGGTTCTGAGATTACACTCACTCTTGACACGATGCGTCCTCATATGTGGGGGATTCATAGAGCAATTCTTAGCGCAAAAATCATTTTGCCACGGCCAAATTTCACCTTAAAATAACCTCAACGACCCTGCAACGCACCTCAAGGTGATCGCCCCAAAATGGAGGAACATTAATTGCAACTTCGTGTGGCCTTTAGAGTTGGAACTCCTCCTGATTTTCCGTCCTTGTCCAAGTGTATGTATAGGACTCCATTTTCGCAACCTTGAAAATTAAAAGAAACTCTCTAACCCTCAATTGCAATGCCTATGGACTTTTATATTATGCATAAAAATAATATATTTTGTCTATGGAGTTGACGTATATGTAGAGTTCCCATAATCATTCATTTTTGTACATAATATGTACTATACATACACATTATGTGGGTATTAGAGACATCTGGACATTTAAGATAAAAAAGAATGGAAGCATCTTGATGGTGTTGGTCATTCCCCCACAAATATTCAAGTGATTTTTGTATTGGTTTATTTCTACAATATCGTGGTTTCCCACCTCGTGGTTTCATCCCTTTTTATCCATTGTTGAGTATGTCGGTAGCATATATAATGTACATAGTATATCTACGTAATTGGTATCCATGGGTATATAAACAAAATTCAATTATTTAATACATATTATATGACGTGAGAAACTCGTAGAAGAGGAGCAGCAAGAGATGAAGTTACTATCACTTGAAATGATCGACATTCCACACTTTGAGGGGGTGCGGGGGGAAGAAACCCTAAGAAAGTATGACGAAAGGAAATGCCGATTGAGTGATGGAGATGCAGATCCATGTATGGTGCTACATTTCCTCTATACCAATCAAACATCTATCTTCTTAAAATGAATCCATCAAATAAAAATGATGAGGGAAGGGAGGAAGATGATAGAATCACATTAAAATCAAATTAAGTCATTTGATGAATTATAGTTATATATAAAATATGTATGTATGTATGTATGTAGGTATAAAATCATCATTATCTTTATTATATCTCAAAACCTTTCCTCCAAAACGATATTAAGAAAAAAGAAGGCCAAAATCAATTGGTAGAGGTTTCTTCCCAAATTCCTCCCAATTGAGGAAGATAATTCCACAGATAATTGTTTACAGCTTAACAAGTGCAAACTTGAGTTGAGTTCAACTTATCAACGTTCAGAACATTAATAAGGGTAATAGAAGCAAAACAAAACAAAAACAAAAACACTTAGCTGACAACAAAATACAATGCATAGTTCTCTGTTTGTGGAAATAGGGATTTGCTACAAAACTTCTCTTTACCATTATGCATACTGTTGTCTCAATCATATTTTAGGATTCATTATATCAGGTACAAAAAATATGGAAAGTCCACCCTTGATAACAGAATGTATGTAAAAAAAAAACTTTCTTGTGTTCCTCTAAGTTACAAAAATGCATTGTTGTTTAACTAAATTTCAATCTGCACTATATGTATTTTGTTTTTAGCGGAAGACAAGCTCTGCATTGAAAATTGTGTTTTGTGTATTGTTGTCAAATCTAAAAGTACCTTGTCAAAAAGTGCGGCTGCATTGTCAATTTCTGATTCAAAAAAGCCCATGAAATAAATTTGTTAAATATATTTTAAAGAAAACACTTAACAATTATGAGCAAAGGTACAGTTAAACTAGTTTTAAGTAGGCGTAGGTCCGGAAATTTCTAGTACATGACATCATCAAAATAAAACAAGCGATTTAAGAACCCATATTAACCAATTATATTTTTAATTAATTTCATATTCACCTTTTGTTTTATTTATACAAATTCACAGAACCCTGGGAAAGAAAACTCTTTAAATTTTACAGCTAAATTATAGAATAACAAAAAGTGTAAACAATTCCATATAAGTAGGTATTTATTACATACTCAATCGTCCGGACATTGTAAATCTGATCCCTCGCGGACTTTCAATATGTTATTTGAGGATATTTTCTCATCCTGGGGTTCAATTAAAACACTCAGAAAGTTCAGATTCGAGCTCTAAACCCTCATTTGATTAGTCTTGAAATAGAACCTGAGTTGTTGATTAGATTTAGTAATGAAATTTATCATTTAACTCATCCTGACTACACACACACATAAAATGATGAACTGTGGACCAGTCTTGAAGGTGTTAGATTAAGACTCAGTCGCCCTTTTCATGAAGAAATAGGATGTACATAAATATACTCAAAAGCCTTAATTAAGACGTAAAATATGTATGTATACCTCACAAATTGTTAGTTGGTAGATATATATATATATATGTCTAAAAGGATTCAGTTTTGATCATAAAGAGTTAAATATGAGTCCTTAGAGCAATCAGTACGGGACTGAACCAAACGCTTTGATGTGATTGGTATTGGTTTTGATCCCTCAATCCCTCTTGGTTGCCTTCAAGTAAGGTGGTCCTGACCACAACACTAACTAATTAGTTAATTATAATTATGGTCATTTGAATATCCTTCAATTTGAAGGAGTTTGATATGGTTTTTTTATACTCTTTCTAGGGATCTGTCTCTCTTCTCCACCCCATGTTTTGATCTACCTACCTAAATATCTATTTTCATGAAGGAAAATCCCCAAAATAGACTTGCAGTGTGTTTATTTTGTTTGTTTTCAATAGCAATTATAGTATAGTAGACGGGAGTGCAGGTAAATACTGAATATATATTGTATGTACACGTATTCTGTGGTGTGAGTGGGCTCTAACTGGTTCATTTTAATAAGATATCCAATCTGTTTATCTACATACATATTACATACAACGATGATAATGACAAAAGAATATTTATTTATTTATTTATTTGTACTGCTGTTGATAACTGTTGTGTGGATTGTTTCATTCTAAGAAGATTTTACATACATACATACATACATACCTACATGCATAAGATCATTTATTATCATGTATTTAATGAAAAGGAAATGTGAAGTCAAGGGAAACTTTTTTTTCTTCTTTCTTTTCCTTTTTCTTCCTCTTCTTAACTTTTGAATTTCTGAACATGTCATTTTCTTTCCTTCTTTCTTTCTTTCTCCTATGAGATCTTCTTCACTTTCTCAATGATGATTTGGATAAATAATTAATTATAACAATGATACACGTATGTATGTATATGTAAGTCATTAAAGTGTTGGATTGGACGTTGGGAGATTACGTCTAACCCTAGCCAGGTAAGTAGGTAGGACCTTGTTTCTCCAGGAAGAAATCTGTTCAATACTCATCAACCTTCAATTTTATGGCCTTCTTTTCACCTCACCTCCAATCATCATCATCATCATATATACATAATTACTGTCCTAATTAAGTGTAGCGGCTAATTGCTCTCTTTTATAAACTGAATGATCGTAAAAAAAAAAATATTTCCCTCAGGATGAGTTGAGAAATGGAAGCATGGCTCCATGGATTAGTAATTGATAATCCATAATAATAGAGTCATTATATGAGTTATACATACTATTATTTCATGATAAATAAAAAAGAGTCTCTCTCCTTAAATATATACATACAAACACGTATTTTCACGTAATTTTAATTGAATTAATTACAACTTTTTTTATAAATAAGTAAAACATGAATAATTACCTTTATGGATACTGAGTGTTGAGGCCTCCTCCTCCTTCTCACTTTTTCTTAAGGACTTGTCATATGATGATGTACATATATAATATGTACTAACTTTGTACATTCCTACATATTTATGTACATAATAAATATATTATGTAGGTAAAATTGAAAATAAATAAAATATAGGTGATAAAATTTGCTCAGGACCAGCTGACATTGGAATGTCTTTTCCCTCGTACGATTTCTAATCTTTGTATCATCTATCGTATGTATTTGAGGAATATATACTCTATCTACGTATAAATATGTAGAAATCCATGCAACCCAAAAAATACCATTTTTCTTTCTTTCTTATGCATGTACATACATACGTCAAAACTTTGAATGGATCATCTCAAAAACAAAGTCATTTTGATTTCTGGACATTCCATACAACCTGTGGAAAAGGAATAACACATACGCCATTGATTTGCAAAAGTCCAAAATTACTCGTAAAAGTAACAGATATGTCACTTTAATAAATGCTATTTTAAAATTGTCTTAATCAAAGGACAAAGTGAAACAGAGAAATGAAATTAAATCTGGATCTTTATTAAAAAGCTAAATTAAAAGTTTTACTATTCAGAGGTACTCAATTTATGACGTACGAGACTCATGGAATTATTCAAATTAAAAAAAAAATTAGTAACGGGATAACGCTTCTTTTATTTCTTTTTTGCATAACGGTGCTAAAATGGAAGGGAAGTCAAAAAAATAAGTTACTCATTTATTTAAAAAAAAAAAAAAATTACAACGTTATTCTCATATTTCGATCATTTATAAAACCTCTATATTCAAATTCCTAGAATGGATAAAGAGAGAATCTCAGGAATGTTAGCAATAATATCGCAGATCCTTAATTTGATTCAGGGGACTTTAAAACTCTGGCCATTGAAATAAATAAAATCTATCTTTTTCTTTTATGATATCCAGGAATTAATTTGTGTACTCCTTAAGTGCAATTTTGCAACTCCTCCGAAACAATAAATCCGAACTATTTATTCATACAAATATATGATACCTAGTTGAAGATTACACACTCAAACTTTTAAAATAAATCATCCTTTAATTACTTACGAGACATTTCTCTTGACAGGCCATAAATTGTATGGTGTTTAATGCCCTATTTGTACATATATACTATGTACATAATTTTGTACTTCACCCATATTTTTGAGGTGTCTCCATGTTTGACTGTGCTTTGAATACACTCCCAAATTTTGCAAGAGTAATCTTTAAAATATTTTCACCTTCTGTTGCTGTTGTTGGTTTTTTTTTATGAATTATAAGCCCATAAAATATGAATTATCATTATTTTTATATAAAAAATAAAATTAAATATGAGAACTGTCTTTTAGAAATGAAGAAAAATTGTAACTTTTTTTTTTTCGACAATTAAAGTCAAATTAATTATTATTATCATCAGTTTAAAAATCATTTTCCTTCGACTATTCTCCAACGTTTTGACTAAATATGATTTGATTTTATCACAATTATGAAATGGGATTTACACAAGACTCCGAGGTATCAAAACAAAGACGATACCAAGTGAATTTTTTTTTTTTTGTTCTAAATTTTGATGCTTTGACATCAAGATCAAATATGGATCTGGCGAACCATATCCCTACACCTGAGTGTATTTCAATGTTTCATTAATATTGTCTACTGCTTAGGGCTATGACCTCTACCCAGTTCCCAATTGAAGGAGACTAAATCATGCTGAGAAGAAGGATTGAGATCGAATAAGAAGGAATTTTGGGTGAAAGCATTCATGAGTCATTGAGAATTGTTGTGTATTTTGATTCTTTTTGCTATTTTGTACGTAATTATCACCTCAAAATCTTTCTCTTTTTAGTCAAAGATTTATTTGTTGGCAATCCTTTTAATTCCACTCAAATTATAATTATTTCTATTATTATTATTATTGTTCATTTCTTTTTATTAAACGATACAATGAGTTTATTTTGTTTTTGAGCAATTTCTTGATTTGCCTCTTTCATGGATGTTTATGCGTCATTAATTACACACACACGTAATTCATTCACCTCTATCTCCTACAAACACATTATCAAGGATAATTACATTCCAATATAACTCCTATATTAGTACAAACAATATTAAAAAAATAACGCTGCACCTTTTTGCACCATTCCTCTCAAACTGCGTAAATATTGACGCACATTAGAGGTTGTAGGTGAGAACTGGAGAACACGATTTTAAATGTAGCGTGAAGTGGTAAATCATACATATTTTCATCATGCTAATATAGGTAAATAACCAAAGACCCAAGGTACCTAGAAGCGGAAACATAAAGACCTACTTTTTTTATGTCTATCTAAAAATTATTTCTAAAGGATTTCCGATACAAAGAATTGAAGAGGAACAAGGATGTCATCATTCATTCACTCCATGGATTGCCCACTGCAGCTAAACAGTTAGTAAATTGACCTCTTGGGCTTAATAGAAGAGATGAAAAATATTTGTAGCAAGGATTTACCATTTAATTTTAGTCTTTTTAAAAGTCATGGGCGCCAAGGTCGTAGTCTTTACATCAGATCCTCATTTATAATTATTATGAGTGGATATATTTATTAGTATAATCTGCTATTAAGAAGAAGAAGAAATGAAGAAAAAACGCATGGGAAGTTGAGCATTTAAAAAATCAAATCATCACGAAGAAGAGGTTTAGTTGAGGATTTCTCCCTTTCCCTATATAAAAATATGTATAATTTTATGAACATACATACGTAAATCTTCTTTTTTATTATAAATAAAAATGCATACACAGGAATTCACGTATTTTAATTTTACTTTTTTCTTTCCATTTATTTAGCATTAAACTTAGGGAAACTATTATGTACATACATACATTCATACATCAATAACGTCATCATCTTCTTCTTTTTTTCTTCTTCATCAAACGACTTCCCAGTTTTTATATAATATTATTATTTCTTCATCAGTATAATAATAATTTGGAAAGTGTGTGTGTGTTTTTTTTCCTTTTCTTTTCTTATTTCTTTTAATAGCCCATGCTTTCCTCAAAAAAAAAAAAAAGAAGAAAAGTGGAAAAGAACAATGCCAAATCACGATTAGATTACTAATTACTAATTAGTAATGTGAGGTTGATATGAAACTCATTCACTCACTTCATGTTGTAACAATGTTTTGAGGGTTAAAAGGAAATCATATAGGAGGGTTTAAGTAAGCCCTTTTGTAAAGGGTATGCACTCCTTGTAGCAAAGGTTAAACATTTAGAATTTTCTTTAAAATCTCATAGGTGAAAATATGCATCCCTTTTGTTGTTAAGTATATATTTTTTTTTTTTTTTGCGAAAATAAATAATAATAATAACAATAATTAAAAATGCAATATAGCCATCTAATGGTTTTGTTTTTCAAGTCTATTGTTTTGAACTAGCCCCCAAAAAGAAAAAATCTCTTGAAATTTGAGTTCATTAATGGTTTGGTTTTTTTTTTTTGCTTTTTTTGGGCACATTGAATAAAACAAAGAATTTTGATGAAAATGTATACATATACATATATATAAAAAGATGATTTCTTCATCGTGATGAAATAACATACTTATAAAAAAGGTATTAGGTACAGACTTGAATGTCACCTTGAGTAAGGATTTTTTTTTCCTTGCTGTTATTATTATTGTTATTTTATATATATATATATGAGGATGCACACACGTAGCCTTACCCATAAATAGGTAGGAAAGTCTATGCATATTGTACATAGATATTGTATCATCATAATAAGTGCATCTTCTATCAAAAATTATGTCAAAGCAATGCACTTGATGATTAACCTTTAGGAGAAGAAGAAAATGAGAAAATATATTTTTATAACTTATAAGCAACTAAGCCATTTTAGCTTTAACTTATTATGAGCGGCTATGAATTACTTTTTCACAGTTGCCCTTTTCTGATTTTTTAAACTTTTTTTTATACCATGAAATGTAATGAAAATCTCTCGATTTGAGCCTAAGATTCATACCCAGGGTGCTGAAAGAATTTATATACTGAGGAATTGGCTTTAGCAATATTATACAGGACCTAAAAGTAAAGGGCAGTTGTAATACATTACAACTGATCTCTTTTTTTTTTCTTCTTTTAAATTGTATTTGGAACCTTCAGGCCCTCTGAGGACGGTGTGTGTGGGTGGAAGGGGGAGGAATTAACTATTTGTTGTCAAATTCATAGATACAAATTAATAATGTATTGTCAAAAAGACACAGTTTGTAAATTATAAAAAGGGAAAAAAAAGGAAGAAAGATTTACGTTTTGAAAATTATCTTTTCTAAAATTGTTTCGTCATATTTGTTGTCAAAATGTCTAAAAAAGTAATAAGAACACAAAATGTTTTTGCTTTTTTTTAAAAAAACTAAGGAGTTTATTTAATATATAATATATGTATATGTTGTGCTAAAGTTCAAATTTTCTACGAGCCCCATAGCGTTGTATTTATTTATTATAATATCATCAATTTTAATATTATCTATTAATTAATGTTATTATTTCATTTGATCGTTTAATAATATGTTTTATTTTATTACTTCAATTTTATGGGCCATGGAACTCTGGACACTGATTTTTTTATAATGTGCACAGAATACTATTTAATATATATTAAATACAAATTACAGACTTACTATCATGACAACAAATAGTAAACAGACTATCTGTAACTTCATAAACTAAAGTAGTGAGTAAGCTTGGGAGAGGAGACGATCATGTATCCCTCATTCTAATTGTGCTCCTGATCCATACAGCCATACAGAGCCACAGTTGTTGTTGTTTTTTCTGCATTCAAAATGGATATAATGTGCCTACTAGTAGTTTAAGAGCTATATATATATATAAAAGAAGAAACTGGTGAGAAGGAGGTTAGGTGACTAATGAATTCAAAATGTGTATTTACTCAATAATCTGGTGATGTACAATTAAATTTCTTTTTATTGAATGTAAAAAAAAGAGTTGATTCACTTTCTGAGAAAAGATTCAAAGTCTAATGGAGTTCTATCTACGTACTTTACTCCTATCAATTCATTCCTGGGATGAATTATATCTTGAATGACTCTTCCTTTTCCCTTTCTTTTCTTTTTTTTTTTTACAAGTGTTTAAATTGATATAAGAAGTTGTATCATTATGTTTGATATTATAAAAATAAAACCACACATAATACAAATCATTTTTCCTACTATATGTATACAGTATGCTGTATCATTTTTGTCTTTGAGAAGAACTTGAGTATGTATGTATGTACATCAAGGAATTCGAGGAATTTAGAAATTTGCTCCTTTTCTTTCGGATTGAACGTGTATGCACTTGTTTTGAACTGTATCCAGTAGTCTGTTGATAAATTCGACATACATATATATATATCTAGTTCCCTAATTCTCAAAGTTAAATAAGTGAGACTTTCCTTAATCAAGGAAAGCCTTTTGTTTGTTGATAATTAGCACATTTTATAGCCTCCACTGTCAAAAGGAGGAAGTCATGCATAATAATGCCAATATGTTAGGGATATTAGTATAGAGTAAAGGGTTTGAAGGATGTTTTGGAGAAAGGATCATTGGAAAAAAATATCATGAGAAATAATAAAAACGAATAAATACACATCATGTAAATTAAATAATAGACAAGGATAGGGATGCAAAATTAAATCAAAGCAAAGTACCACATATCCACTTTCTTTATCCGATCCCTCCTTATCAATAGTTATAATAAGTACCTATTCTACCCATCCTAGATGATGATTTTCTTTATTTTGTAGTAATTGGAACTATTTGATTAAATGTATGTATATACATATTATCTTTGGCTATAACCAAGTAAGTAGATATGCTTTATGCATGTCTATTATTATGCTATCAGTCCTTAGGCTAAAGAGTATTCATAAAGTCATTACTATTAGAATGGTATTTTAAATGTATCTATGTAGCATTTCCTTTTTCCAATCAACTACACAAGGTATTTGATTCGGCAGCTTCTTCTCTCTTTTAGTCATCAAAATCCTAAATCGTTGTGATATTACAAATAATGCTACGTATTATCTGAATCCTCTGTATAATGATCCATGGACTATTATTTATTTATTATAACTATAAGGGGACATGGACTCTCTATTCCTAACTTGAAACATGCTCTTTTATCATAATTCATTCATTCACTCATTCATTCATTCAAAGATCAAGATAGACCACTCTAGCTTTTATAAACTCATAAAGATATAACTTTGTACATAAATATAATTCCTTTTTTTTTGTATGGGTAGAATGGTACTAGAAAACATTCAATCTCAAATGAATTCAAAGTGATTTGTAAGATATTTTATACATATAAACTTATAAGACAGGGTTCAAATCCATCATCGTATCATTCTTGTTATGTTATGTACATACATATATTCTAACAGCAATCAAAGCACCATAATACAAGATAAGGATAATAAGTGTGTGTTGTATGATGGTAGAGTGGTATTTATTTTATTTTATTTTAAATGCGTGAAGAAGAATTCTCAATGACTCCTCAATGTCATTTCCAATACAGTCTCCAAAAAATACAAAGGAGATGCTTATTTATGTCACTCCATGAGAAGTATTCAAGTCATAATTGTTGATGTCAACACACACTATCTTCGTCTGCCAGGACTCTAAAGGCCCAAGGACACCATCATCCAGTCATATGAGACTATTTTTTATTTATTTTTTTAAATCCAGAAAAATATTTATAATAAATAAGAATGTTCTAATCGGAAACTTTGACACGAATTCAAATTAGATATAGCCTCTTTAAGGAAGTGAAAAGATGAGCAAGTCCACTCAAGTCTTACTCTGATATGTATGTACATACACGTATTAAATCGTTCTGGATGCTTGAGGATAATGATTGTTTAATAAAATCATTTGAGTTCTAAATATGATTATTTTAAATCAAGCATGCAAATTCAATTTCTTTATTTGTCGAATGATTTTAATTATAACTCCACGTAGAATCCTTTTAGTATTATATTTCTTTTCATCATCCAGCTAGTAATGATATTAATTGATAAACCTACCAACGTATAGATATACCTACGTAATAATTATATGTTCGTAATTTTCCATTTTTAGAAGAAAAAACAATTAATAAATAATAATAATAATGGAAACAATCTCTTTTCATGCCGAAGGAATTTACTTTTTCCAAGACATGAAATTATGATTTTGAATTAAATTCTTATATAATATGTGTATAAGTAGATAGTTAGTTAGATACAGGCATACATACATACATACTTAAGTACACATATAGGTCTACCCACTATTTCTTAGAGATCAACATCTTTGGAGAAAATATTGTAAATCGATTTAAATTGAGAGTAAGATGCTGTGAATGGTTAAAGGTCGACTTGTGGCTTGAACTCTGGATCATTAAAAAATAATAATGATGAATCTCTATTCTATGTTTTCTGTTTTGTATTATAAACTGAATGGTGATAATATACTTATTAAACATGGAGCAGTGTCCACCCCAAGGGTTTATCAGACACATTATATGTTAATATGTATTACAACTTGTTATTGAAGAATTCAATGAAATGTGACGTCATCATTGTGAAAATCGGCCATCTTGGGAACAATCAAATATTAGAGGGTTAAAACCCTTGTTTCTTTAAGCTTAAGGAAAAATAGCATTTGACTGTCAAAATGGGACTTGAACCTTTACCCTCTATCAAAAAAAAAATTCTCTCTATTATTTTTCAGACCCTATAATATGTATTAAAAATATGATCTTACATCATTCCATATAGATTCACATTTAGTTAGTGTAGTCAATAAATCAAATATTGCTTTTGCAAGGATCAAATATTTTTATCTGATTATCAGACTTTTCTGGTTCAGAATCTATCCAAAGCAATGCATAGTCCTTTCATAGGGATTTTCAGTACCTATTAATTTGATTTGATTCATATTTCTCTTTAACAGGATTTTATTCTCTTTTTTTTTCTTTTTTTTTTCATTTGTAGAGCCATTTTAAAGATTTTTTGGAATTTTGTCCATTTAACTTAATGAATATATCAACTAGATATATGTACATATGCTCCCAATATGGCGTCGCTTCGATTTATGATGTAATCTCTGACGTCAATGAAAATCTATACATACTATTTATTGGCTCTCCAGCCCCCTCGAGCTAATTTCCATCATGATTCATGATGCTTCTTCGTACCTGCGTTAAATTATTTAGATTTAACCTCTAAAATTTATATAAAATTTATTATTCTTATTTTTGTTGTTCACGAAGTTTAATCAGTGAAGGAGATCTCATGTAGAGTAATAATAATATTGAATATAATTCATTTGACTAAAATTCCTACCCTCATACTCATTATAGTAAGTAAACAAGCAAGTCTTTTTTTTTTTTCAATGCTCTACATATGTACTTATGTCTAAATATGCCATCATAAAATACGATTACAGCAGGACCTTTCTTGTAAAATCCTTGGGAAAAAAAATCTCTTAGAATCAGGAAACATTTTAGTATACATTTGATATTAAATTACTATCTTATATTATCTAATTAAGGATAAATGAAGCACTTTTTAACACTATAACGTCATTGAGTGGTTGTGAGCTGTAAAATTTTATGAATGTTGGAACTCGGAAGGATATATATATATATATATGTATGTAATCGTTTGAGGAACTTTATCATAAAATATATTATTGCCCTGTAATTGAATTAATATCATTTATTACTCCCAAATATTTGATGATTTATAAATACAAAAACCGTTTTGATTGTCATGTTCATGAAATGGGCTTTATTACATTTTATTATGTGCCTGCGTGAAGAATAAGTCAAAGAGTAAGTCGTATAATGATGATAGAGACATATTTTCTAAAATGAAGGTCTTAATTTGTAGTTCATCATGTAATTAAAATCATTATAGGTATAAATATTAATACTTTTTTATTATTTTTTATTTCCTTCTATGTATGTATATTATTCAAACTTTTGAATGTAGAAAGTGTGCGTTCCAAAAGGAATGGGCTCATCAAAGTAAGCACGGGAGACTTCTTTCATATTTGTTGCATTGATAAACACGAGGTAACTCTTTTTTTCGTCAATGGGATTTGTTACGCAAGAAATAAGGATTCCATCATCTTCAGAGGATCCGTTCGGATTAGGTACAAATACTACCTCACTTGGATGAGATTCCTCATCATTTGCTCTCCAACTCATGCTCATTCCCGTATTCACGTCGATTTTAGAAATGGCATTGGCATAGTTATTCCTAGGATTTAATCCATGTAGCCAACCAATCACATATGTGAACTGATACTTTCTATAATAGAAAACAGGATTGACTTTGGGAAATTCCATTCCAAAGTCATTCGTAATTAGCTCTGGATGAAGTATCACTTGATCATCACTCCGAATTGCTGTGGCATCTCCCCATAATCCAAGATTAAGTTCGACTTTTTCCTCATGGTAATACAACGGTAAAACAAATCTCATGATCTTGGACTCTGAATTGTGAGTGTTGTTCATTTCTATATGCTCATAGGATTTGATTTTATCTGTCCACATTGGATCAAAAATATGTGGTCCATCGTAGGTCAGGATATCCACGATGATATGATCCATATGTTCGTAGCAATTGACAAAATTATAAAAATAGTATGGTCTTTCTGTGAGATAATTGATATCAAGGATTTGACCCGTCTTTTTGTGTACAATGTAGAATTGATTTCTTTCTCCTGGAAGATTTTGCAAAAGATTTCTATGGGACTCCCCTTCACTCAAACAAGTTTTCAATTTATGAACATCAAAGACAAGTGGCTGCTCACAAAAGATTAAATGATTATCTGTCATGCCAAAGGTATGAAAATAACCTATTTTATTCGGAAATCTTGAAGGAATAGTGGAAACAAATTGGATGTTGTGGGGGAAACCACATCGCTCCACGTTGGGGCTTTTTGAGGACTTTGCATATTTGATGAAATGATACTTATTTCCAGTCACAATGGAAGAGGCTAGATTATAATAGTCTCCATTATGGTCCTTTAAAGGACGCCCTGTTTTGAAAGTGAAAAGATGAGACATATCGATAAGATCCATTGTTTCTAAAGACTCTGGATCAATCACTCGTTCATACGGTGTATCCGAGGTAGCCATGATCAAATTACCAAATTGATAAAAAGAGTTATTACAATTGTCATTCACAGGATTGGACGCAAGATTATTCAGACTCATTGAGCGATAAAGGCCCAAGTGGGTCTCATTCCTTTCATACATATCCTGGTTCAATGAATATTCATCCAATCCATGACTATTCGTAAATTCTCGAGTGTCTAGACATCTCGAAAAAGTTCCCAACTCCCTCAACATAATCTCTCGTGTCTCCTTTTCCCCTTGCTTAATGCATGCAGTAAATATTTCAGATTTGAGATGCCTTTTTGTGAAAGTGATGTCCCTTCCTTTATTTTGGATCTTGAAGGAGCTCATGAGGGCTAGACCATCCATCCAATGAGGATTCATTATTTTGTATCTTGAATCGAATGTCCCAGATGGACTATTGTAGAGTAGTATTCCCTGGATCCATCCTGGTAGTCTCGATTCCGTTAGATATCCTTTGACTTCTTTAGAGGAAGAGGTGTTTGCTATATTACGTTGGTTAAATGTTTTAGACATGTTGATAATTGTGTGTTGTTCCAAAAGGTGTGATGTAAGTAATGTTCAACGCTTTGGAGAGAAAGTGCCTTTATATGAACAGAATTCCAATACCATATAATTCAATTTATGTACTCCAATTGGCTAATCCTTTTCACCATCTCACGGTTTAAACTTCAAAGGGGCTTCCTTTGAAGAAAGTTTGATCCCTTTTAAAAATGGGGCAATCACCTTTTGCTTCCTTTAATATCCTTAGAAGTCAACATCAAAAAAGCTCAGGGGAATTTCTCCAATCATCATAAGTTCATAACATAACAGGGTGGAATTGACAGATGATTTTTCAAGGATGAAACAGGAAATAGTTCTTATATGATAAATAAAAGTAATGGGATCAAAACTCCAACGTGATATCAATTATATGTTTTCTCTTCTTGAAAACAATGCCCTTTGGAATAGGAAGCACATAATATAAATCATAATTTTCTCCAATTTAATTATAATGTGATACAGTAACTTTGATTTTAATTGATGAACCAAATGCTTACTTATCAAAAGTGGTACATACATGCACCGTAAAATAGTATTAATTCCATAGTTGAAAAATTATTTTGTTTGTTTCAAATATATATACTTATTATAGAAGTGTGTTTTATCAACTAACGGTTACTTAGTTATTAATTATATTTTACAATTCAATGTGGAGCAGCGATTTAAAGATGGATGAAATTCTTGGAACTGTTTTACTTTAATTGCAATTATTATTTAAGACCCTGCACGTCATCCAAATTTACTCACTAGCCATGAAATTTCTTGTAAACTATCTCGCTCTTCTTTAATCCATTTATTGATTAAAAATATCAGAATTTGAAGAAAAAAAATTAAGTTGTGACCCCGACGTGATTCGAACACGCAGCCTTCTGATCTGGAGTCAGACGCGCTACCGTTGCGCCACGGAGTCAGATTGAAAATACATCATAAAATAACATATATAAAGTTTGGTTATATTAGTATTCGGTAACATCCATAGTGTCTTTCCCTTCGGCACAAGGTGCTTAAATCCTATTTCATAGTAGGGGGGGGGGAGAGGATGTTGTAAAATAATTTTTTTTTATAAAAGGTATATTATCTTAGGGGGGGATACAAGTCCCCAGAATTATCGCCCCTGATCTACACGCTATATAATACTTGAGATGAAGCAGCATCAGTAACCTTGAGAGTGGACATTATTCACATAATATTGACTAATATCTACAGGAAAATTAGTGATCTAATAAAACCTAATAGTATCAGTAATAGCATTAGATCATCATGACTTATTACTCGTGTTTTAAACTACTAATAAATAAGTGATTCTTCTTCAACTTTTTAAAGCAACGTGGAATCCCCTTAGATAATTTTCATTCCCCTGTACTTTCCCAAGGGAGATGCATCAAAATCAACATTCTATTATCTGTAAATTGCTGCCATGTTTCGTTCATAAAAAGGCTAGCATATTTATGTATCTCACAAACTAGTTATGTAGCTGCAGCTAGATACTTTTTTTATCTTTTCTAGCTACCTAATTAATTTGTATTTAGCTAGCACACAATATTATAAAGTTCGAACTCTTATATTATAAACCGTTTACACAACTAACTACAACCAGAATCAAAACAAAACAAAACAAAATATAAGCAATAATAATAATCATCATCATAGACAGTTGAGTTGCGAGCCGTGCACGTTGTTTACTACTTTCATACAATGGCGGGAGTGCTTTTCGAGGATATCTTCGATGTGAAAGACATTGATCCTGAGGGTAAAAAGTTTGACCGAGTGAGTCGGCTTCACTGTGAGTCCGAATCCTTCAAAATGGATCTCATACTGGATATCAACAGCTGGATATACCCAATGGAACTCGGAGATAAATTTCGTCTCGTTCTTGCTAATACTCTACGCGAGGATGGGTTCCCTGACTCTGGGGAATGGAATCCAACTGATTCGGGACCTTCTCGTGCAGATAGCTTTGAGCACGTTATGTATGGAAAAATCTATCGGATTGAGGGGGATGAAATCTCTTCGGAGACGTCAGGGAGACTTGCAGCATATGTTTCATTCGGTGGACTACTCATGCGACTCCAAGGGGATGCTAATAATCTTCACGGCTTCGAAGTGGATCACTATGTTTACCTACTCATGAAAAAATTGGCATTTTAAATGTAAATGTTATTTTCTACGATATTATATTTATATGTATATTTTTTTTATAAAAACACGCCGCCGTATGTACCAAATCTTCACAAAAACAAATCAATTCCTTTTACTTAGAATGTATGAGCCTAAACATTGCTCAGGAGAGTTCATTTCTGAGTTTAACAAATTCATTTAACAAGTTATAATAATTATATTTTTGATCAAATTCCATGTCGTACCAAAAATTCACTGCTATACATCCATGTGACTGTCTTAAATGATGAAACCACAGACTCGGTAGATAAAGAGCATCGCCGGCATTCAATCGCAGTTGTAGCTGGGTGGTATGAGCATAATCAGGATATTTTTCAAGATTTGGATTTAAGGGATCTATATCTATCCAGGGAACAAAATCATCTGAATTGGGATCGTCTACAATTTCAAAACCAGTGTCTGTTTCTTTGTACTTGGCGGATTTACAATTTTTGTAGGGGATCCATGGTAAATCCGTCGGTGGATTTAAAATTATGTCTTTATACCCACGAACAACGCAGTATATATTTTCATATGGATCCTTGTGACCTGAAATTGAATTTGTAATCCATTTGTATTCTCAGCTTATTTATATACTTACATGATGTTACTGCTCGTCCGTCACCAATCCAAAAATTAACGGCATCAAAGTCCTTGTTGAACGCCTCCGAGGCCCATGAAAGCTCAGAAATATCTTCAAATATTTCGGAAAACTCTGAATTGAGATTAGAATTTTGTTTTTGGACGTAATACACTTTTTCAGAACATGGATTCTTAAGAGTTTCTATAAATTCACTGTACTTCATAGTCATTTCCGCAGGTTGAACGAATCGATCACCCACAATTGCATCTGCATACCCATTAGGGGTAACTGTGACTGTAATGCGTGTATCACTCATTTTGTCAACTATATAAGAATCGTTTTCCCACTTTTGGATGGCAGGCCAATGCTTAACCGCATTTCTAAAGATAACTGGGCAGTTAGGATGCACCCAATCACGGTAGAAATCAATGGCCCTCGGGGTGGAGAACCTTTCAGGAACGAAATCTTGAATACAAAAGTCTCTCATATCTCTTGATAATGACTTAAAACTTTCTTGTATTTTCGAATGAATGGACCCTTTATAGTTCATATCCATTTCAGCTAAAATATAGAGTGTGATCATTCATATTACATGAATTAGTTTACGTTTACATTAAAAAAAATATATAAATTAAATTTATTTAATCAATTAAAATCAGATCCCTATCATCACAATTAATAAATACATATGTACACTTATGAAATAATACTTAAAGGATATGAGTATTCCAAAGAACGTGAGTAAGGGACATGACTTTAAAGTTCATCCCTTGGTTTCTCATTGGGGAAGCCAAAAAATGAGGATGAAAGACCAAGTGCATCACGTTCTCTTTTAACAAATGCGGAGAAAGAAGAAACACAATTTCCGACAAAATGATTCGACTTTCCTAAAATAACCAAGTCCAAATGAGGATTATGCTCTTGGAGTTTATGAAAGGAAATATCGGGTCTAATCTTAAAAGCTTTTCTCAGTTCATCTAGAGAATGGTCATTATCTGAAGCTACAAATATACTTTTAGCATAAACATTCCTCAAAAGTCGTTTTAATTTCTTCACAATCACACTGATCGTGGGTAAACAAATATCACTCGTGAGATGACCATGCTCAGCATTGTAACCAAGACATTGTGGAGAAGAAAATAAATTGGAAGACTTGGACACTAATTCACAGGCACGTTTCTGAAACATTGAAATTATCTTATGTATAATATGACCTATATTTCATTCTTTACGTTACCCAATCCATTCCGTTGCGTAAGTGAATACCAATAAATGGTGCATTAGGTAAATTTTCTTCAATCCACTTGTCAGCTTTTTTGGCAATAACTCTATTCCATTTGAAATATTTTTGAATTCCCACATTTTGAAATTGGATCGGAAAAGATGCGGGAGCACCTGTAAATGCTAAAACTGGCCACTTGTCAGGACTATAAATTTTATTCCATTTCCTAAGTTCATCTTCATTATGTGCATCGTAGTAGAGCCCATGCTTGCCATACAACTCGGAGCCCACAAAGTCTATTCCAAATTTATCCCAAAAGGGTCCAAATGGATTTCCAGATTTGGCATTGCATTTCTCCTTTTCGTTTATAGAATTAGAGGCTGACGGAAGCCCTTTACGTTCACTATGACAAAAGGATATTCTTTGAGATGGAGGCCATACCTTGGCAGCAAGTTCGTGCATAAAAACTCCCATAGGAATTACAGGAGTAAATTTAAAAACTTCGTTGACTTCAAAATAAGTAGAAAATGGAATCTGAATCTGAAGGGGAGTTAAGGAATTAAATTACAAGTTATCAAATGAAAAAGAAAGCAATACCGATTTTTGACGATAAAATGGATATTCCACGAAGTGTGGAAGGATCAGTGTCCGATTGAGGCCTTTAGCAAAAGCCAATGATCCCAAGAAGTGATCCACTTGATTTCCAAATCTACCCATGCATGGACAAAATACTAAATATCCTCTAGGATCCGCATCCAATGCACTAGAAGAAAAAAATCCAAGGATGGACAATAGAAATAGCCGTGGAAGGATCATGAGTGACAGAGAGCCGAACGGGAGCTGGATATGTGCACCAATCTATTTCTAAGAATATGAATTCTACTAACTAAAAGAAAGAGCTTGTGCTGTCGAGAGCTTGAAAAAGAAGAAACTGAAACCGGGTCGAAGAAAGAGGCGGAGCTAGCTCTCAGTAAGCGCATATTGCGTCATTTCATACGTCAGAGTGGATCTCATGCTTGTTATGAAACTCCCGGAGCTGTTTTACACCATCACTTCTTTGCCTGCTACCTATAAATAATTTATAGTATAAATAAAAATAATATACTAATAGGGCAGAGCATGCACATTCTCAGCAGATTCAAAACCATACCGAGACGCTTCATTCCTAGATGCTATATTAGTCCATATCACAATGGATTTAGATATGTGCATAGCTCTGAATGGTTGAATTTAGAGTATGATGATCATATAGAGAATTTGCAAAGGAAATGGTTAAAGGCCTCTGCTGGCTCTTATCCAACAGCATCGGATCACCCCATGGATCAATGGATATCTGAAACGAAGCGGAAAAATTTATTTGGAGAAATAAGGAATGAGGAACTGGAATCTCTTTCTGAGAAGTTGGATCAAATGGATTTTAGTACAAAACAATTGATCGAAGCTCTTGAACTATTAAGTTTGTGGCCTAATGTGATCTGTACTTTCCCATTTGTTCCTAGCTTTGAAGAATTTTTGATAATGAAAATACGTGCTACCTTGCGTAAAGTATGTTGAAGTGAATAATAATTATTATTAATACCGTCACATATATATTTCCTATCTTTATTCAGATATCTTTGGAACACTGCTTCTTAGATAAGACGAATAAGCAATTTCAAACAGCCCCTCCTTTATCCATGAAGTCCAATAAATTGCAAATGTTGTCCATTGCAAACTTATGGTCATTTATTGATAGATATGGAAAAATAGACTCTGTTCATTATCGAATAGCCTTAAAGCTATGTCATAAAGATGGTGGAAGGATTATTCGATCTTTTAGAAATGTGTCTGTACATAATTACCTCAAACTTTTGGGTGAATCCTTATTCATTACTTTGCCACCATATTATTATTGACTTTATGTTATTTTTTATTTTTCCAGGTCTATTATCAAGGATAAGTAATCTTCCATCAAATATTCATTATTACTTTTTGATATATAAATTCTATGATCTCTACGAGAACTTAACCCTCGATCAAAAGACAATGACTATGGTTCGTCTCCAATTACTGAAATTAACACTGTGTGGAGATAACGAGCTATTCAAAAAACTTTGTTCAAAGATTATCGATGACTTGCCACTCATAATAAGGACTCAAAATAGTTTTGAGGTGAAGTCAACCCTCCAATTCATTCGTCCATTAACTTACTTATTTCCTGAAAAATTCAAGGAAATAAATCATTTAGATCAAGTTAAGGATGAGGAATCCCTTCTTTATCTATGCTCTGATTTACTTCAATTCGTGAATGAACATTCCATAAATAGAGCTTGTCTTGTCACTTTAAAAAAAAGAGTTATTTTTCACGCTGATATATCTCCTATATCTAATTTAATTACCTCAAAACACGTTTCTCCTCAAACCAAAAATGAGTTATCAAGAAAAGCTTCAAATGTCATGAAAGAAATATTACTTGCTGATCATTGGTTTGGCTGCAAAAAAAATGTTTTTGTCGATGTGATGTTCAAATTAACTATCTCCAATTGTATTGACCCAAAACTAATGGAATTGTTTTTAAGCTCCAAGTTCTTTTTTCAATCAAGTGGCGTACCACTCAAAAAGTATTATTTCTCAAATAATAAACAAATTGCAGTGAAAATAGCCATCATTGACACCTTCCTTCAGTTATTTCACGACTATAGTAGTCCCGAAAAAATGGCATATTTCCGTTCTAGTCTTTCTGGAGGAACTTTATCTGATAGAAACGGAGAATTTGAATCCTTGAAATTTATGAAATTTCGCGATAATTTTATTCAGGTAAAGAACTTTGTACTCCAAAAACTTGGGGATGAAAACCTTTTACGTGAGTGTAAGGTGCTTCCCCATCATGAATATACCCAACTTATATGGGTTACAGATAAGCACACGGGTAAAATATCCAAGTTTTCACCAGAATTTGATGGTTACTCCAAGGGAGATATTAAAAAACCCCATTCAAACGAATTAAATTGGCATGCCTTGAGTTTTTCACTTGGAACTCCGTTGCGGCCTTTTATTACTGTAGAAACACACGATGAGAAACTGTGTCCCTATGTTACATGTATGAAGCGTCTAGGATACGAAGTTCACCTCATTACTTTAACTGAAAATGATGATTCTGTAGATCCTGCACTCGCTTACGTTAGTACTATAATATCGAAATCACTTGATCGGTAATCTCTTTGTAATATTATTCATATAAACTACATAATATATCAATAAACAGTATTTACTTTTTAAAAAAACGTGGAAAATAAATGATTACAAATGCAAACTAGATAGTTATTTTGAGAACACAGATTATAATTTAAAAGCTACGGTAACTCAACTATTCTTCCTCAGAAGGAATAGCAAGTTCCTTTATATTTATGTAGTCTGAGCACTTGGAGAAATATTTATATAACTCCTCAAAGGTAGGTCTTTCAGAGGCTTTATATTTCCAACAGTGAGTCATGATTTCGTATACTTCAGGAGAAGTACCCTCAGGACAAGAGAGTCTTTTACCATTTTCAACAAATTGTATGGTTTGTGATCCATTCATATTTTCATAAGGAGTACTCCCAAAAGAGTAAATTTCCCATAGTAAAATACCATAGCTCCAAACATCACTAGCTGATGAGAATGTGCCGTAATTTACACACTCTGGGGCATACCATTTTAATGGCCATCTCCCTCCTTCTGATGCCTTATAGTAGTCTTTGTCTTCCATAAAAGAGCGAGAAAGTCCAAAATCAGATATTTTTGCCTGAAATTTGGAAGCTAGTAGAATATTCCGAGCAGCCAAATCACGGTGAACAAATTTTTTTGAAGCTAAATATACCATTCCTGAAGCAATTTGTCCGGCCCAAAGCGCAATTTCAAATGAACTTTGAATATACTTCTTTTGGTCGATTAAATATTCTAATAAAGAGCCAAGCGGTACAAGCTCAAGAACCATTAGTATGGGTGGTCCACATGAAATACCAATTAATTGCACAACACACGGATGATCTAAACTCATCATAACATTTGCTTCCCTCAAAAAGTCTTTAGTTTGCCTTTCTCCCATTTCATTCAACACCTTAATTGCCACAGTATATCGAGTACCTTCTTCAGATTGATAAACTCCTTGGTAAACTAGTCCAAACTCTCCACCTCCAATGACTTTGTTCCTCTGAATAGACTCAAGAGGAATTCGATCTTTCTGATGTTGAATACGAGGTAAATTGATGCATGAGGTTGATTTCTTTTCCACTGGAACGTCAGGTGGAGAAACTGATATGCAGAGTTGGGTAGGAAGGCCATCAGAGAATTTGGTATAGTGATCTACGACATGTTCTAGAGAAATTAAATAAGGACCTTCCTTCAGGAAATAATAAATGCCTTTCTTATAAATTTCAAAGTGATGAAACTTTTGTTCATATGCTAAAGTTAACACAAACGTGTTGGTCTTTTTTTGACTATTCCGAATAAGAAAAGTTCCATCGATACCATGGTTAAACTCATCTAAACGGCGTATTGCCTCTTGTCTATCAATATCCGGATGATACCAATTTGAAAGGGATGTTTTCAATTTCTTTGGAGCATGTGAATCCAACATTATAGCCAACGCAATGTGAGAATTGGCTCGAGCAATGTCTCCAGGGGTTTCATTCTTGGGAGTTCTTGGAAGAGCCGGGCTTCCAAAAGCGATTAGAATTTGACAACATATAGTGTATCCTTTCCATGCTGCCTCATGGAGAGGAACCCAACCCGTTATTTGATTTCTAAAGGTCGGATCTGCTCCAGCTTCTTCCAAAAGTACCTTGACACAATTGGGCTGGTTGGCTTGACAAGCGAAGTGTAGGGGACTATAGCCAGATGAATCCGCCACGTTAACAGGAGCATTGTACTTATGAAGCTCTTGTATCACACGGTCGAAGCCATAGAATGCTGCCAAGTGAGTTGCAGTTTGACCATCATGATTTTTGGCTGAAACATTTCGGTAACCTGATTTAAGAAGCTCTGAAACAATCGTGAGCTCTCCATTTGCGGCTGCACGATGCAAAAGGTTTTCGGTTCCATGAAGCAACACTTCTGGAGGAGGAGACACCGTCCCTTCGAGAGGAGTAGAAAGAGGATGCTGTAGTCCATTTTTGGGTTGAAAGCGGTAGTAGCGAATGAGCTCATCGAGGCCCTGAATCACGACACTCTTTTTTTCAGCGAGGGAAAAGAGGGAATCCTCCTTGTTCTTCCCATGACGACGGATTTGGTAATGAATCACTTGAGGACCATTCACATAAACTAGGACGGAAAGTACAAAATCACCAGGAGACGTCTCGGAGTGCCGTACAAGGAAAGTGCCCTCCTTCTCTGGGCTCACTGGATCGGGAAGCAATTTCTCATCTGCCTCTTTTCGAGTTAGGTAACCATGAAAGCAAGACTCCATCCTAAATGAAACACTCTTCTCCAAGGCCTTCAATGGATCCATCAACTGATGACGACGGATTCCCCACTCTTCACTTGGGAAAGGCCTCACGCATTCCTGAGTAGAGGGGACTCCCCGCTTCTTGGGACACAGATAGGCACTAGGGATGGATCCTTCATTTCACGAGCCACGACTCCAGCAGAAGGAGATAAAGACTAAAGATAGATGCCTTCATAAGGGCGGGGGCACCAGAGACTCGAGAGACCTACAGGGTGCAAACAACTACACCTGCAAACAAGGCGTGTGCTTCTTTTCTCCAAACTCTTTCTAGTCATGTCATGTCAATATCTGCTTAGAGCAGGCCCGTTCAATAGTCATGTAGCTTCAGGTCGCTTCTGCTTCCTAGCTTACGCATCCAATGCATTCCTTCATTTCTAAAATGAAATTAAAAGTCACGTGACTATTTTCTTTGGCAAAAAGGAATAAGAAGAAGAAAAAAGTCTCGACCCCCCCCCCCCCCCCCATCATCTTTGATTTCATTCTTTCTTTCTTTCTTCCTTCCTTTCTTTCTTTCCTTCGATTCTTTTCATTCTGCTCACTTCAGGTTGTTTTTCGTGCTGCTGCTAGCGCTCTTTGGGGTTGGCCCCCTCTTCTCTCTTCTTTTTAATTATGCTCTTCACTCTTTTTCTTCTTCTTCCTTCTTCTTTTCTTGTCTTAGTAGTGGATCTTCAAATTCTAAATATAAAATCAGAACTGTGAAAGGGAGTGAGTGAGTGTGTACCTGTTTCCATGTCGTGATTTCCCAAAGGATGTAAATAACTCTAACCTCCAAACAAAATGTGTTCATCGTCTTCTTCTCAGGATATTGCCGAGTATCAGCTCTTGAACTCCATTAGTGCCTCCACTCAAGATGTCTCCACTCCACACTTGGAAAATCTCAAAATGCGGGCGGAGAGGATTCGAGAACTCCTTGGAGCTATTTCTGGAGAAAGTCCTTCTTCCTCCTCTTCTGCATCCATTTACGCCAATCTCCCATTCAGAGCCTCTTCCGAGCTGTCAACTCAAAATACTGGAATGGAACAACCTTCAGGTCTCTCCATTTACTCCACTTCACTCTCTCAAACTAACTCATTTCTTTCCATTCAAAGGAACAGGTTTCTCTTAAGTCTGCTCTGATATTTGAAGTGTCACTTTCAGTCCAGACTTAGGAAAGCCGGGTATCCCTCCAATTACTTGTATTTGTATTTTTTGACAAATCTCTCGATGCCAATGAAGCATCGTCATATTCAAAAGTAATTCAGGAAACTTCACAAAACATGGAGTTCCTTTAATTCTGTATACTTCACCATTAGTGAATAACATTTTCAAATATACATATATTTTCCCGCTACTGATGCTAGGAGAGAGAAAGAGCTTTCTTTTTGCATTTGAATCTAAATGTATTGATTTATTTGCCTGGCTTTCTCCTCTACATTATATGACGTCTTATTGAATAGAACTCACTCTGTATTCCTTGATTAAATCACTTGACTTGATCAAATTTAGTTATTGAATGAACCATCTCTAATTGGAGTAAGTTTATTCCTTCCAATGGTGCACTTTAAAGTGATTGTTATAGAATAATTATTATCATTATATATTACATTACTTTTATATTTATTTCTTTATATTTTACAGGAGAGCAACATCCTCCTCCTTTGCCTCCAAGGGTTCAGCCTCAATCACCACCTCCTCCCGTTGCAAGATCTCATTCCTCTTTAGGAACTCCTATCCCTTCTACGTTAAATATCAACTCACCTCTACTAAAAAGCAATAGCAAATGTTTAAATGAGCTTAAAGAAGAAAGGTAAATGTCTCAGATATGATTCAGATTTTTTTCTCATAAATGTATGAAACCTATGTTGATCGTATTTATTTAGTAATACCATATATGTACATATACATGATATCAATGACTCATCCAACCCCAAATATGGGAAATATTTCCCATATTTTCATATGAATATAACTGAGTCTGAATACTCTTCAATGAGTAAGATAATTGTGAAAATAAGCATAATCTGCTTGTTTATTTAATACTTAGATTCAATTTCATTCATTTTTTATTTTTTTTTGAGTAGTGAAGCTATTTATTCTCTGTATAATTTTGAATGAGTATATTCATTTGGATTGATTTAGCTGATTCTGAAGCGTAATAATGTCCATTCATTTTGAAAAATATTTTTTTTTTTGGTATCTACTTATTGTGCATAGTATGTGCCTATTATATCATTCTTTTTTATTTGTGAAACAATTACTTTAAACCTGTAACGAGTGATGTTAAACAGAATAGGCACTTAATATGTAATTATAAATGTAACCGAAATACTACTTTTAATGTGAATGTTAATATAATTAATGACACGATAATTGCGCAACAATTCATGGTCATTGTTTTTTTTTTTTTTTCAAAGAACTAATTTTCCAATGCCTATGGGCTTTGATGAACGAGGGCCAGTATGACTTCAATTTATATTTTAAAGCAAATATTGGCCTTCGTAACTAAAGATTTTTTTTTACGAGATGGACAATGCATTCTGTCTAGATATTTTTTGTGAAAATAAGGTTTAACAGGGTAATCTTTGAATTTATTTGACTCGTCAAACAAATGATAAAAGAATATTCCTTCCTTCCTATACAAATCTAATTAAATTTGGAGTCAAGCATTGCTTATTTATCATTCCCATATCTCACAATTTGATTCTAAGGATGAAATATCCCCTATGCAGGAGAGACCGGGAGCTGTAGCATCACATTTTGCTTTCTGCTCAATTGCAGATTTGAGTTAGATACGCCAAAATTTAACACAATATAATTATAATATATGTACATCATGTCTGTTGGCGGTGTAATTTACATGTTGATGGATACTACTAACATTAAGAAATATATTTGACTAAATGATACTTATTGAGTAATAAATAACTGCACTTTTCAAGGTGCTGAACTCATTATTGGTCTTCAATTTATTACTACAAATGATGTAAATGTTGTAAGATTTTTTGTCTACAAATAGATCACTATAATAGATTCTCTCCATTTCAACCACTAGTCCTATTCAAAGCTCTGTGGATATAAAAAAATCCAGAAGAATAAACAATACGTGGACAATTTACAACACTCATTGACCCCTTTCTACCGAACCTATTTACTTAAATCTGAATTGATTACATCAGGTGATAGCAAAAGAATCAATAATTCAAGTGATATAAGAAGTTATACGTATTACAAATAAATTGTTCCTATGAAAGAGTTGTCTATTATCACACTTTCAAATTAGTTTTGATCAAATTTCACATAGAAAAGGGGACACAAATGTGCCTGTATTATTTTGTATGTCAATAATAAATGTTATCCTAATTATATAATACCTACAATATTCCTGTGAATTTCATGGCCATAGCTTTTTTAAAAGGAGAATCAATTACTATTTGTCCCCGGTCTTCCCTACCTACTAAAAGCAGTAAATCACATTGCATTTAACCTTCCCTTTGTATGTAAACCTCGTTATATGTAAGTATGAACATAAAATCTGCATTCTTTAAATAGTAATGTTTAAAATACACACACACACACGCATATTATAAACATCCATGTCCATGATGTTTATTTCATCCTTCTATGATGTACATACTTGATAGTATGTATCGTCAATGAATAGAACTGTTTTATAATTTTATTTTGTCTCAGTGTGATTGATGTTGTTGTTATCCTCTACTCATTTCCTAAGAGTCTGTTTATTTTTTCATTTTCAGAAAACGTTTGATTTCTTTACATTTACAAGAAGCTAGACGCTATTTTTCTGAATTGCAAGCAATTTCATTGCAAATCAATTGCCAAAGTAACCCTGAGTCAAATTTTGATGAGTGCCTTGAGGCAGCTACTACACCCACTACTAATTATTGTCAGAACACTTTAAATACTCACGAAACAGAAGGAATCGTTCATCCATTTGAAGAGGTAAGACATTTATAGTTGTAACTTTTAATTTCCTACTCTTTTCCCCTAAATAATTGATAAAACATAAATCCTACTGGCTCATTATTTATATTTTAATTTATGAATAATTAGTTAATTATATTATCACCTTAGTGATTATATAAATTTTGTCTAAATATTTGTTTTAGTACTTTTTACAAATAGATAAAAATTTAAAAAAATTAAATTATAGTTTAGAGTGAAGAGAGTATATTTTTAAAGTGAATAAATTTCAATGTTTATATTCAAAATGTGGACTACTACCATGTACTATCTATGTCGTTTCTAGTTTCAATTCAATCTTGAATCTTATTACTTGTAAAATATATTTATAGGAGTCTCATATTTTACTCTAATATTATATATAAGTTTCCATATCTAATTTTAGTACTACATTGACACTTTGATCATGAATCTTTAATTGTTTTGTTTTTTTCTTATAAAATCTGGCTTTAGATAATTCTATATTTGATTTTTTTTTGTGTATTTTTACGCCTTTTATATAATATAAATATATATATTTATATATCGTTTTTGCTGTGCCATCTTTTGAGCATGAAATAAAACATTAGCACAATTTAATTGCTAATTACAGATATGCGTTTTTATTTTATGGGAGATCATCATATTTTGAGAAAATGTAATGTAAAAAAATCCTCATTTTTTGAAGGGTTTGTTCATAGTTGAAAAACGCCTCAATTTTTCATTATATTTTTTTAAAGCAAAAGCATCTCATTTGAAATGTAAATAATAATTAATTAATGAATTGGTCTTTCATTATCAAAAAAAAAAAAGTATTTGCTCCCAGTTGCTCTAGTTCGGCAATTATATTGTTATTATCAGATAATATAGGTAAACATTTGGTTTCAACATTATTATTGAGGAAAAAATCACTTGACGTTGATTGTTTAGCAGTTTATACTTTTATATTTCAGTTATTTCAACCAAATTTACCCCTCGAGTGTTTTTTTTTCATCAAAATAGTTTGTAAACAAATTTATACCTATATTATGTAATAACTAAATCTCATTTGCATATATGTTGAATATACAAATTTTAGCAAAAAAATAAAATTTCTTGGACTTTTGTTATTATTATTATTATAAACTAGTTTTGTCAACAAACATTCTAATATTATTTTTATGTTGTTGGTTTCTTTCATAGATTTAGACAATGGCCTTCGTGTTTTTAATTATTATTACCACGTTCATAATATGTATAAATACAGGCTATGTATGGAGGTGTCAACCATAGGAAAGTTAGTTAGTTAGTTAGTTTAGTTTTTGATATTTGTTTGTGACGTTATGTTTGACGAGTGACTTTCACAAGATCCCTTTTACATATTATTTCAAATGTGTACCTTATTCCCTTGACATTACATATATGACCATACATACGTAAATGATTGTAAAATGAATCAGAAGGTTTTAATAATACATCAATATTTTTTCTGACCTTTGTTTTGAAACATAATTATGGAAAAGCAAGTGAATGGAACATTCAAATAATACCTTTCATATTATTTATTAAGTATTAGATATACATATATGTATTTATATAGACTTCATTTTTATTTCTATATCTTTTAATATACATATGGATCAGTTACTCAATTGTACTTTAGACTTCCATTCCAATATTATCTATTTATAATTTGTATCTGTTGATTGAATATATGCATTTTCTGAATAAACAACTTAGTATCCATTACGGTGGCAACCTTGATATATGTACATAAATATAGTCATGCTGAAAGGTACATGTCTTTGTTTTTAGAAAGGTTTTTTTGAGTATCGAATTTTGATTGCTTGACCTACATAGAGTAATTAGAAAAAGTCGAGTTCATATAATCCCAGTTTAGGGCTAAGACGATTCTAGAAAAGAGGGATTCACGATGTCCCATTTCTGATTTCATTCAGGATTTCAAGCTTAACTAAAGTTCTAGTTAATAGTTAATTATTCAGCCTAAAGATAAAGAAAAGCCATCATATATGTTACTCAAACTTTTAGAGTCTCCCTCAATTTGAGCATCTGCGGTGACGCCCTCTTCTTCATTTTAATAAAGAAACCTACTTCCTAAAAGTCTTATCACCCCCTGGAGTTTTTATATCCTCCCCTTATGGCCTGCGCTCCCCAGTTTGAGAGGCCTTAATGTAGACGATTAATGCGTTAGTGATGTATTTATTTTACATAATAAACGTATACCTCGTTTACTTGATTGTTGCATAAAAATAGATTTAAAGAAGCCATGGAATCGATTTTGAAAGCCTGTGTTAAAGATTTACTCAAAATTTACATAATATTGATTACAATTCATGATTACAAATAACCGTGAATCGTCAAGGTCCTACTTTAGTTGTAGATTTATATTGTAAATAGGTTGAACTTAAAGTGATGCCTTCTCCAATTTAGGGTACAATGCTGCCATGAAGAGCATTTCTCCTTCATCACCTAATATTAGTTGAATATCAGAGTCTCAGATACATTACTCTGTTGATTACTAAATCATATTACCGCCCATTACTTTTGGGTAGGTATAATTACTCTTAATTTATGTGCAATAATATCATGGCATCAAATTCTCGCTCGAGAAAGGAATATAAATGTGTTCCAATATAGGTACATAGGTAGGACTGTACGGCTAACACCTTTTGTCCAATTAATCATTATTGTGTGCAGTTTTGTGGACATTCATTTAGAAATTATTTCCATGGAATCTGCAGGGTTCGTGGAAAGTTATGTTAAAAGTTTGTCTTGGTTTAATGATATAATTAATAGTTGTATTAGCATAAAACTTATCGTGTATAAATACGAATTTATAATACATCTACAAACACGAAATTTAATTCAAAATGGCCACCTTTTGTTTGTATGGAAATGACTTGCATGGATCACACACACTTTCTATTGGGTCACCCGCTTGGCCTCCTTAATTCTTTCTGGGAGCTGCACTGGCTCTTGTTTTAAGAGTAGATCACATGGAGTAATCTCAATCCTTACTTTATGGGGACCAAACTATCTTGTTCCTAAAAATAATGTGAAAGGAGAAATATTTTTTAAAATAAATCTGGGTTTTTTTTTGTTTGTAACTACATAGAGCTCAACGGATATTGAGATAGCTATAGCATATCTTTGGATAGTTGATGATTCCCCGACACGATAAGTTGGAGCCCCGTCAGAGTAGGAGATACTTCAAAGGATCCCTTGGTTTGGGTTAGAATCCAGAGAGAGGATCTCAGGATCATGAATCCGATATTAGAGGAATCCATGGGATTGATTGCATTATTGCACGGCAATGATTACATTCTACCCCTTCCCGAGCCTGAGTCACAAGCATGGGTGTGGATCCCAAGACTTATTTTCTCTTCACCTCGAGGGTTGTTCCTCTTTCTCCTAGTCCCCTAGTGCTCTATGAAAAGGTGCACCGTTTTGTATTCAAAATCATGGAACCTATCAAATAGTTGAGTGCCAAAACAAATATGAATGATACTTAATATTTTTAACTCATAGCAAAGTACGTATAATATTCTTTCGTATTATCAAATTTTCACGACACACTTGAAAAGTTTAAAAGAATAAATACATACATAATTATTTTCTTCTCTTGATTCCTACTTTGGGAATACAAATTAAGAACGAGAATGATATGTCAAAGTAAAAAGCAGCTCATATAGTTTTGTTAATAATCGGCAAAATAAGGCCGATTAATTATTCTCCAAAAGACAATAATAGGGCGATGTATCAGTCGAGCTCTAATACAAAGCAATTCTTAGAATCGGAAATGTATCACCAAATAATACATACATATATATATTCTATGTAGATTATTGCCAATGACCGATTATAGCTTTGTAATTATCCAAATAGGATTACAAATGTATATTTTCTCACCTTTCCCCCTGAGTGAAATACCATGGAGTTTCATGTTCTTTAAGTCGTCCTGTAAATAAGTGAAATAAATAGCTGTCAAGGAAATAAATGCAAAAATATTTTGCTAGGAATGTTTTTTCTGAGAATGAGATTAATTCATCTCATTTATGTGTATTATAGTATACATAATATGTATAATGAGGTGTGTGAGTAGTATTATTTAAAGCACTGCTTATGTAGGATAGTATTACATATTATTTGTATGTAGAGCAATACACATAGACTTATAAATTTGTGTATGACTGTATACTATGTATTCTTTTGAATGTTGTATGTACATTGTTGCGGATTTTTTTATAGTTTTAGCGCATGCAGTTTATATATTTTTCATGATGCGAACAATAATAACTGACTCTGCAAGAGAGCAGTATTAGGTCCCAGTCAAACTATTACTTCTTATTAATCTTAGTTATTACATATATGTATTGTGCAATTGTCTTCGTATTTTCCACATCATCACGTGTACTAACTACATATATACGTTTCTAAATCTTGCCTCAAATTCATCTTCCCTACTACGTCTATATACCTTTTTCTTGCTTGGATGATGTGAAGGGAATATTAATGTGTCAAAATGGAAATGAGTAAAGATTGGGCGTGTTCACTATATTATTATTATTTATTGCAATATTAATGTTGACTCATGTTGGGAGGAATCTTTATTTCTTCCTCATTCAAAAAAGAAAACTTAATTCATTATTTTCGGGGAAATATTATGGGAAAGCTTCTTCTGTTTTTTAATTTCCATTTGAAGGTCATTTACCTAGAGGCTGCTGCTGCTGCCTATATGTCCATATTTGATTTATCTAGATAGATAGATGGCGGGTAAATAAATGATTTATGATTCTGTGCGCTTAGTAGGAACTATGAATGAATTTTTTAAATTTTTGTTGCAAAAATAAATTATGTATCTGATGACGAGGTAATAAATCAAGATTGTTGGATTTTGTAAGACTTTTTTTTATTTCCATGTCATTAAAACTATCATAATTTAATATATTTTACATATTTTTGTTATATAAATCCTCCTCTTCATCTGGAAGCTATTGGTTGTTAAATGAAGATGTCGCTACCCATCTACAGTGGAACAAAAATCCACCTCTATGACAGTGTTTCTCAAACTTTATTTATGAATGGCGTGGAAAATTTCAAAATGTATATACATCAGGGTCTTTCGTTGATTTTCTTTTTTTAACGGAAATTTAGCTGGCATATATATATATATATATATATATATATATATATATATATATATATATATATATATATATATATAATTCAATACCTACCATTCATATTTCATGATGTGCACTGAACAATAAATCGCGGCACACATAAAATTATCGCAGAAACCTATTTGAGAATCACTGTCCTATGGAAAATTGGTGGTTTTTTCATACATAGCTATAAAAATAAGGGTTTCTCTGGAAAATGCCATGAAAATTGTACTAAATTATTGCATTACAATATGAGGAATCATAGTATTGATGAAAATATAATAATATTAATAATTATTATTTTATGTTTTTTAAATTTATAGGAAAAAGTAATGTTATTGTTCCAAAATTATATTACGTTCAGAGTGTGAAAAATTAATTTTACTTCATAGAATACATTTTAATGAAAGGAGTTTCACAATTAATTGTATATATACATACATACATCTAATATTGCTTTGAATAAGATTGACTTCGAGATCCTTTATTCACAAAAGTTATTTTTCCTGTTTATTTAATAATCTCTAATTAAATTATTTTAGTCGTATGAATATACATATGTTTTGCTTTCTAATATTATAATGCTGATCCTAAGTCCAATGTTCATGGAATTTTTATTTACATACACACCACAATCCCTATGTTCAAATCAAGGATGTACTATTTCATAGCAGAGGAGGTACAGTGATTTTTTTTGATCTTCTTTCCTCCTGTACAATAATATTCAAACTCTCTCACTGTGATGCATCAAGGGATGAAAATTATGCTGAATGATGTGTGCATAGAAGGTGACATATCACCAAGAAAAACATTTTAGTTTTGTGCATCGCGCCCCCTCTCTTCCCTTGCTCATCAGTTCTTCATAAAATGTTGTTTGTTTCACTACATGCTGTGTGTACTAAAAGACAAAACATGCTAGGGGACCCATGACCCACTCAACAATAACGATTCCTTAGATATTATATATATATATATATATATATATATATATACGTAGACATAACTGGTTGTAATATGTACGGATTTTGAAGTTCTCTTTTTTCCTTTTTGTTCCTCTAATGTTGGCTCAAAGATATGAATGGTTTTTTTAATGGTATTATGTTGAATAATAAAAATAATAATAATAAAAAGCAACCAGTGAGCTCTCTCTCCTTCTTTACTCCCTTCCTTCAAAATATTATGTATGTACATAGCTTTGATAAGGTAACGAATTATGTATTATTCATCTTGGAGTTGAGAAGGAGATAGGGAGGAGAGAAGTACAATCTCTTTGAAAAAGAGCCGACAAAGTTAACTGAAATTTGAATCATCATACAGAATATATGTATTGTCAATATATGTATGTATTATATTGTACATACATATGTATGGATGGATATATGTATACCTAGATGATGAGTGTGAGAAGTTCCTAAAGCAAGCAAATATGTTCTTCAAGAAGAAGAAGAAGAAAAGAAGGAAAAAAAGTGTTGGGGGAGTCTCGTAAATATAATCTCATTAAGGGGCTGTTATTTCACTCCTCAAAACCCTCAAATGACATCGTAAATATTACCTCATTAAATGAGGGAGAAGACATAATAATGTGTATGTGAAACTCCTTTGGTTTACTTTTTTTCCACTCAACAACAAAACTTGGTCTTGATATACATATATATATATATGTATATATATTATAAACAATAATATGGAGTGGCTGTTGAGAGAAGGGGAAGACAGAAAACAAAAAAATTGGTTTTTGATAGACGGCTCTATTGGGTTCCATTTGATTTTACTTACTTTATCTCTCTCTTTTTTCTTTTGAGGTTTTTTTTTTTAAAGAAATGGAAGGAGGAGGAGGGAACTCTTATAAATCTTTCCTTTTTATAAGGGTGAGATAAAGAATGAAGGGAATTCAACGGTTATCTGTTGATCCGTAATTGATGGATACAATAAACCATAGAAAAGATAGATGATGTTCATATTATGTGCTGTAGTTTTAAAGCAGTAGTAGTAGTAGCTTTATTGGAGTCTTCTCCGCCCTTATTCAATTAAGACTTTGTGCTTCTTAAAATCCTAAGATGAAGTCAAACATTTATTTTCAAATTTAAATATAAATGAACTTTTTGAGGTGGGGGGTCAAATCGGAGGAAGCGGGCAGAAGGAGGAGGAGGAGGGGACCTTTTTGTCTTGGAAATTCTTTCTTAATCTTCTTTCATGCCTTAACGATTTGTTTTGACGATCCACGTGCTGCGTTCAGACTATTACATTTACGTATACCTACGTATGTTAAAGGTAGATATATATATATACGTATATTTATTGATAGTATACATACATTCCATCTTCTCTATTACAATTACAATCATGAAATGTCATGGATTGAGATATTTGAGTACTTTTTTTTTTTTTTAGTGTGGGGGTGTCTGTGAGGTCAATCATCATCGGTTAGATTTGACTTCTCAAGGTTATTTCTCATGAGGAAAACATGGTATCATTTGAGATGTTGGATTTTTTTTTCTCTAGATTTCAAGGTTGCAGTGGTTATTGTTGCTATTTGTTAAGAGGATTTAAGGGAAATTTGTTTTTTTAGATATATATTTTATGTACATGGTAGCTATTATGTGCAGTGTCATTTTGAATTGGATAGTATCTAAGGAACAATCAGTACGAGTCTATCATAGATCATACCACCTACCTGCTTTTTCATATTTATTGCATCAGCTTAATGCTCATCTCTTACAATCGGATCTGTTTATCGCATTTTTATCTCTCTCTCTCTCTCTTTCACACACACACACACACTTCTTGCTATTCATTGTTTTTTGTTTTGTTTTTATGAATCCATTTATGGCTTACAAAATCCTACGTCTCTTGATCCTCCTCTCATCCTCTTAAAAAAATATATATAATTACAAGATACATACATACATACATACATTCCATAGTTATTGGCATATATGTACATATTTGTCGTGAATGTTTGTAGAAATTCACCGACGATGATCTTCACTCCCCCCCCCCCCCCCAAAAAAAAAAAAAAAAAAAAAAAAAAATCATAAAAAGGAGCTGCAACGGCTTATTGAGCATTAACTGCCGTAGAGGAGAAAAGAAAAGACAGAAGGAAAAAAAATAAAAAACAGGTCGGATTGCTTATGATTTTTTTTTTTTTTTTTCAGTTGGAAGTATGCCTTTCCACTGTGAGGGTCCCACATTTCCTGTGCTGCTATTTCTTATTTCTAGCCCCTCTCTGTGATTTAAATAATGTTTAAGAAACCAAGGAGACCTTTGGTGGATTTACCACCCACTTGGGGCCAGGATGTTGCTCCTCCACCGACCCCCTACTTTATGACCCCTACAACTTCTCCAGGTGGAAGTACGGCAAATAGCAATGGTATTGTTCATCTTGTATCTATTTTAAATTGTACCTATAGTTTGCTTCCTAAACCAAATTAATTTTGGGTTTTCTTAAAGATGGTAAGAGTTCCTTGATTGTGGAGCCACCCCTCTCCACGGCCTCATCTTCTTCGCCCCCATCCCTGCCTCCTGGATCTAGTCAACACACCACATCTCCCGTCTCTCCTCCGTCACTCAATAATAATTTTTTGTACCGTAAGCATAAGAGGGCAAGAAATACAGCTTTTTGGGGAGTTCCTAAGAGTTATCGAGTCCCTAATACCACGCAATGGATCCTGGATAGAGAAAACCCTTCTTCCTATGCTATCATGAATAATGCATACCAAAATAATAGGCTTTTGAAAAAAAAGGTTATTAATACAATTAGTTCATACATTATTGATTCCCTTAAATGAATAATAATCTGATCATCTTTAACTTCTTCTCACTATATCTGACATTTAAAAAAAATATTATTGATCTCATTTGAAGGTCTCATTTATATGTGGTGTCTAATAACGGAGGGGCCATGTGTAATTTGTTTCAAAAATAATAACAACAGATTATCCAATCAAAAATATAAAAATATGTATAATGAAATTATATAATCTCTTAGAGATTCGAGGTGTGCAATTTTTTTTTCTTTTTTTTTTTTAAAAAAAAGAAGAAGAAGAAATCTACAAATAATTACATACATACAATCACTATGATATTAATAAATAGCTAGAATAATATTTGTTATTTTTTAACTGTCAATCATTTAATTATATTATGTTTTGAACTAGTTAGTCTGTCAAATCATTTGTACCTAATTGCATTATTAGAAGAGACTCTCTCTTTACTAGTACAAGTACAATCATTCTTAGAATCTTTTTTAATTCCATGTTTCAGTTGTTGTTAACTTTTCATAATAACATTTAGAAAATGTGGTTAAAAAAGACTCGTTTGAGTCTGTTTCACATCACATATGTATATGTACATATATTATTCTACGTTTTTTTATTGTTTATTGATGTGTATAATATATCCTAACAGTATTTTTCTCATTGATTATAGTATTCATTAGAAAATGATGAACAAAGAGATTCCCGTCTTCCAAGAAATTATCCTAATCTTCGTGAACCTAGACTAAATCAATCTTCTTCCGATATCCACGAGCGGCACCATATTCAAAGCTCTTCCGCACATAAAATTTCTGCATCCACCTCAGACTTAGTGATGTCGTATCATCGATCAGCAAATCTTGAGCAACTGTATCGTGATGCAATACCCTTGCACAAAGTTGCTCTACTTTCTCATAGTGGACCTCCAATACTACAGGAGAGACTTATGTCTCATTCACTACAGCGAGGAGGAGGAGGAGGGGTAGACTACAGAGCATCGTCTACTGGGGGAAATAGTCACGTAAATAAGGACAAAAATGTCAATGGAGGAGGGAGTATTCCCGTAAGTTGACTCAAAAGTCTCAACAGTCATCATTTAAATAATGTATTTATCTGTATCTTTGACCACCCTTCTAGGATGATACAAATAGTGTTATGAGCTTCATTTCATCAATTCATTCTGTGAATGACACCATGACCACACGTCGTCGGGAGGACATTGACTCAAAAATTGAGGGAGTCAATTCTCTGGTTTCTCTTCTTGGGTGCACAGACATAGAGAAAATGTCTCGTACTTTTCTAGCTATGTCAAGCTCACAAGCAAAATGTGATCTTATGCGTAGTCATCACGTCATCCCTCTTCTAGTGCAGCTCCTTCATGGAAACTCTCCAAGACCGTCAAAGGATATAAGATTTAGGTTATCAAAGGCCTTGTCTAATATTGTTCATTCTCACCCGTCTGATAAGCAATGCAAGCGCGAGGCTAAAGTTCTCAAACTTTTGGAAGTTCTTCGACTCTACACTGACTTCCTAAGAGACGTTCTTTTACTTGAAGATCAAGGCTCAAAAAAGTCTATTTGTAGCCAAGGTTGTCAAAGGATAGCCTACATAATTTTACCTGACAATACAATCCTCTTGTTGGGTAGGTCATTATCATGATTTCTCTTGTATTTGATAATTATAATTATTTATAAATTTATTTTCTAGATTCGTCTCCAGACGCCATGGATCAGATGTTACCTGACGAACATGTCATTCCATGTCATAACTTTATCAACTATTCTGAGGATACTTTTGAGAATGATCATGGAAGTGTGGACCGTCGTAAGGGTAGTCCTCTAGTCATAAATGTTGAAGAAACAATGGCTGTCCTTACACGCTGCTCTTTCGATGAAGGTCATCGTCAACCCATTTTTATGCTTGGTGGCATACCAGTTCTTGCAGAACTAATTCAAGTGGAAAAAGATGTTCATGGAAGTTTCAATGATTCTGGCCATTGTACGGAGGTCAAAAGATTCGCCGTCGTCGCCCTCACTAACTTAACATTTGGAAATGCCAGCATAAAGAGCTTTCTTTGTTCTTTAGATGGTTTTGTTCCAATCATGGTTTCTCAATTAAGTTCTCCTCATGAAAATTTGAGAAAAGCAACTGCTCATTTATTTCGAAATCTTGCTTGGAAAGCGGATAAAAGTAGCAAGCAAGTTTTGAGTGATTCTCATGTCGTTCAAGTACTCATGAAGGCTTCTATGGATGTCATGGATAAATTGATTTTGGAAGGAGGGGGAGACATTCATGTGAAGGAAGAACCAACTCTAAAAGTCATACTCTCTGCTCTATGGAATTTATCTGCACATTCTAGGAAAAATAAAGAGGATATTTGCAGAATGGAGAATGCCTTTCCTTTCCTTGTTCATCTCCTTCAACAAAAATTTCCTTCAATTGTCGAAAGTGCAGGTGGGATTCTTCGAAATATATCTAGTTATATTGCTACTTCTCCGGATGGGGAAGTCTATCGTGCCATTCTTAGAGAGCACCATTGTTTAGCCATTTTACTCTCTCATCTAAAATCACCTAGTTTGACGATCGTAAGTAATGCATGCGGCACACTCTGGAATTTTAGTGCAAGGAACGAGACAGATCAAATGACTCTATGGGAAATGGGAGCTGTTCCTATGTTGCAGTCTTTAACAAACTCGAAGCACAAAACCATCTCGACTTGTGCACTAGCAGCTTTGAAGAATTTGTATTCTTTCAAACCTTATCAGCAAAGTGAGGTGACCCGCTCACCTCAAAATGGATGCATGCCACTCCTGGAGGCTCGAAAAAAGAAAAACTTTTTGGCAGAAATGAAAAGTCAAAAGTTGACGGAAACTTGCAATGAAGAAGAGGATGAAGATGATGACTCTGAAATGTCTTCTTCTTCATCTTCAGAATCATCATCTGAGGATGAAAAACGACCCCAAGAGACATCCTCATTTCGCCAATCCTATACATCAAATTTTATGAATAGTTCGATTGAAAGTGCATGCTCAAATGCTCGTCCACCCTTGATTAATAACTTTCTTGGAGCCTCCGGTGGAAACCCACTTAGTGCTCAGTCTGAAATTCCGGATGAACAGCCAACAGACTATAGTCTTCGTTTTCAAGAAGATGAGGAAGAGGGATTGAATAAAAAAGTGAATCCAGAGGATATTGCACCCTCGAGTAGTGCCGAAGAAGGGCATAAAAACGTGGATTGTGTCAAGACATACTGCACGGAGGGTACTCCCTTTGATACTCCTTTTGCTCCTATATCAACAGCAACATCTATAGAAGATATAACTCAAGCTGTACATGATGAAAAGCCCCAAATTTATTGTACAGAGGATACTCCAGGTGTTTTTTCACGTGCAGACTCTTTGAGCTCACTGGACTCGATTGAGAATTCTAATAATGGAATAAGCTCAAATGAAAGTAATAGAGAACAATTGGAATGCATCGATGAGAATGTGGAGGAAAAGGGTCAATTGGAAGAGACAGAAACGGAGAAACAGGATACGTTAAAGTCTATGGATTGCCCTTTGCCTACTCCAAAAACTGTAACGTTTCATCCTCATGAAACTCCACTTATGTTCTCTAGAGCTTCCAGCGTTGAGTCTTTAAATAGTATTGAGCAGGTGTCTATAAGGGATGAGTATTCTAGCTGTGATTATAGTAGAGCAACATCTGGGCCCGTGTCTCCCTCTGATCTACCGGATTCTCCGTGTCAGAGCAGACCCCGTACTCCTCCAACTTTAAAGAAAGAAAAAAAGGCAGATGAGACAGCACCTGCCGCCGGTGCAAGTGGAAAGCAGTTTGTTAACCAAGAAGAAAGGCCCCTTCCCGAATTTATGAAAAAAAAGCAACCGCGTAGTGCATATGGAGATGGTGTGAAAGCCTTTCAGGAGGAAGGAACGCCTGCCAATTTTAGTACTCGAACCAGTTTGAGTAATTTAACATTCAGTGATGATGAGGAAGAGGATAAAAGAACTCAGAACTCGAGTGAAATTCTTAAAATAATTGTAAGTTTTTTATCTAGCTTTGTGCTAATTTTGAGATGCAAAATCGATATGATATGTCTGTATGTATAAGTACATATCTATGTATGTTACAATTATTTCCTCTTTCATTTTCTCTCTCTCTCTTTCTTTCATTCTTTTTGTCCACACCCCTCGGTTTCTTTCTCTTTCTTTCTTTTATGTTATTTATTAATATGAATGCATTTTACCCCTTTGTTTAATAGAGCACATAATACCATACATATCATATTATATGTATCATTTATATGTAGACGCCGTCGTAGTATATCCACATTCAATTACTCACTCCTCCCTTTTATACTTCCTTCCCATCACATAGGGCTCCTTTGACAAGAATGAACACACTGTGGAACCTCAGAGAATAGATGAACCACTCGCTCTCAAGGATGATGATCATGACGATGACATTGACAGTGATTCAGAGTCTATTCTTGAAGCTATAATCTCCTCAGGAATGCCCAAGTTAGCCCGGTTAGTCCATGTTGTTTATATTATCGTTATTATGTGTATGGCTATTTATACACTGGTATTTTCATGCATTTGTCTTCTCGTGATTCTATTGGCGAGACAAAATTTCACTTTTTGATATTTTTATAAATACAATAATTTCAACTCAACGTATTATATATGTATATGTATGTATATTATCATATGTACGAGACTCTCAAGCGTAAACCAATTGATTATTATTATTATTATAAGTCATAATAACACACACACACACACACATTGTACGTAAGTTTGTTCGTTCGTTGTTACAATAACAGTTTCACTTTGCTGTATGTACTTGTATGTATATTACAGAGAATGCAACCATATCAAGCGTTTTTCCTGACGTATAAATAAGCGTTCAAAACGGTTATTTTATTTTATTTTATTTTCCATCTATTTATTTTTGTTTTTTGAAAATATGTACATATAATCGTTGAGAATGTCATTATTACAGTCTTACACAATACGAGATATGACTCACATCGGTTTTGAAAAATACATACATATAATATATAATTATATTTATTAAATTATTTATATACAATTCAATATCACTTATTCTATTAATTATTTGGAATCCTTACTGTTAATATTGTGTCTTGACACCGCATGGATAAGAAAACAATGACTCATATACATCTATTTTTGAACAGAGACCCTATAAGCAATGTATACAAACAATCCACATCTCCTCAAGCAACAGGATCGAAATCTCGTTTACCTCGCCCAAGGTCTTCTGCAAGTTCTTCATCCAAAACTGGTATACTTGGAGAGACAGTTGACTCTGTCAAACGCTACAAAACAGAAGATACCCCTGGTTTCTTGTCTCACGTTGGCTCGAATTCTAATTTATCCGCTCTTACCATAGAAGAAGATGAGGGAAATGAATCTGAAGAAAGGGATTTACTTGAAGCATGTATCAACTCAGCAATGCCAAAGAGCGACAGCCCCAAAATCTTTAAGGTTTCTTGAATGATTTCTTATTTATTACATTTTACTCAATTTATCCTCATTCTTCATACACAGGCTCAAATTCCCGCCCCTCTTGGTCGGAGAGAGGATGGTGAAGGAGCTCCTTCTGGGCCTGGTGCTGTTTCCAGACAGAGTAATGTTTTTCGTTCAAATCAAAATCCTCGTGCTGTTGTCAAACCCATGCCTAGGTATTTATTCTTTGTCTTCTTGATTCAGAACCATGTTGTACTAATCAAATTATTTTACTCACAAGACTTAATCGTACGGTTCCTACACCAATGAGACGAACGAGTAGAAATGATATACAAATGCAATGCAACGCATCTTATCAGTGAGATATTTCTTTCTCTTTTTTTTTTTTTTTTTAAATTCTCATTTTTGTTCAATTTTCAGGTATTCGCAACCGAGATCAGGATATGATACTCCTCGTAGTTTTGGAGCTGAGGTTTACTCAAAAAGTGACTCACTAAGTTCTATTAGTTTTGAGGATGAAAAGAATCAAACTATTATTGGTATGTTATTTTAACTTGATACATAATATAGTATGTATGTTGTACAAATGAACTGTTGATAACTTGATCCAATTTATTTTTAGACCGGCATTCTTTTTTACCTCGGCCAAGAGTTTTAGGACGTTCTGAATCATCTGGTTCTTCACAAAAATCTAATTTTCCAAATAGAGAAACTTCTATGAGTAATGAATCCTTACAAGACGAATCGGATGAAGCCTTATTGGAGGATATTATTAAGTCGGGAATGCCCAAATCAAAGTCGGAGCCGCTTGGCTTTAATCAAGGACTCAAATTGGCTAAAACTGAATTTGGTGTTAAAAAACGTGATAAAAAGAAGGGCCGAGACAAGTCAAAAAGTCCGAGGAGCTCCAAAATCATACCAGGTGTTCGGATTGCGGAGTTAAAATTAGTGCCTAAAAAGAGCCCAATTTCTCCAGAGATCAAATCAGCTCCTATAATCGAAACCATGGATGAGCCCAGAGTATTTGATCTTAGATGTGAGGAGAAACCTCTTATTTTCTCTGAAAATAAAAAAGATCTCGAAATTCAAGATATTGAAATAGAGCCTTCAACCAAAGTTGGGGATATCAAAGGGGGCGTTGCTTCTATTTTAACAGAGGATTGTCCCAGCTTAGAGAGCTCTCTTTGTTCGACTATTAGCATGATACAACCTCCTTCTATTATGGATAGTCTGATTTCCATGAGTGAAAGGAAAACTGATGTTCCACTACCTCATACAGCGAAAATGGAATGCCGTCATACTCTCAGTGCAAAAAAGGGGTATACGGTACCAGAAATGGTTCGACGTGCAATTGGTGTTACTAAAGGGATATCCAGCGAGGATATAAGCTCATTAAGTAGTTGTCAGTCTAATTTGGATAATATCAAAGCTCCTACTATTCTTGATGATATGGATAATTCTATATTGAGTATTGCAAGCATTTCATCCGAAGTAGCTTGTGGTAATATGGGTAGCTCTGGTGATTCGGGATCAAATCCAGGACAAAGTTTGAATTCTGAACAAATATTTGATCTTATAAGACCCGAAGCTGAAGAAATTCATGCTCAGTGCATGGCCCTTTCCTCAAATGCAGAGGAAGAAGACATTACCACACTCGAGGACATTGCTCCACCCACTCTTCTTGACGAATTAACCACCACTACATCTAAAACACTTGTTCCAGAAATCAAAGGTGCTGATGGGTTAACCTATACAGTGGATGATCCAGTAGATGGTTTATCAACTTGTCATGATATTACTGATGTGTTCGATGATGAGACTATTGAACCTACCTTGACATTAGGTAGCTATGGAGATGCAGATGAGGCTCCAGAGCTTCCGAGAGATTCTAGACACACAACTCCAGCACATTCTGGCGGAGAAAGCTCACATGAGTCAACTCCCCAATCAAAAAGAAAATTGGTTGAACAATATTTGAATTATAAAGTCTCTGTCCCTGGCTTAGATGATCCTAGTCCACAACTTTCTGAAGTTAATACTACTGCAACCAATACGACAACATCTGGATATAAAAGTGCTGAGACAACTCCAACCAAATCTTCTCGTCAGAGGCGAAAAGAAGATGTTGATAGATTCAAAACACACACAATTACTAAGGAGGATATTTCTCCTAGGAAATCCGATTCTGACTCCTCTTCCTCTCTCAAGTCTATTAAACAACGTCGTTCTGAAGAAGCAGATCGTTTCAAAACCCGTGTGATTACTGCTTCTGATTTAGTCAAGCCAGTTGAACCTTTGTTAAAAAGTGATGGAGAAAGATTAGTGGGTAATGGTGTTTCTTCTATCAAATCTCATAATCTTTTGAATGAACTGTCTACCGAGGCTGAATTAGCGATCAATAATTCTCCTTCTGAAGGAACATCTAAAATAAGACCTAGAATACGTAAACCTTCGGAAGAAGAACCTCCTTTAAGTCCCAAGTCTATTAGAGGACGAAGGAAGCCACTCTATACATCTCCTAAAAGATCTACTGTTCCTCCAAGCATTCCACCTAAACCGAGTATTCCATTTCGTGGTGCTGGGAGTATTTCTTCACTTAATAGAGGTGGTATTAGGTCGCGAACAACGTCATCTGCTTCCTTAAGGAGTAGTGGTTCATCTATAACTACTACTACTACTACTCCTCCCAGAGCATCGCCCAGGATTCCTTTAGGAAGCTCTTCTTCGGCTTCTTCTGTGCGTAGTACGTCCAGTAGAACTTCGAATACTTCTTTATCCCGAGTTCCGATTAAGACGTCATCCTCAGTCAATGCGAATAAGCCTCCTCCTCCTCCTCTTGTACGCCAAGGAACTTTTACTAAGGAAGACGACACTAATTCAGCTATACCTAAACCAACGCCTAAGCCTATTTCGAGGCCATCCTCTCGTACATCTCTTGTTAGAGCACCTAGTCCCTCAGTAGCTCAAACAAGGACATCAGCATTAAGAGAGCGGTCTGCTTCAAGAGGGTCTCAAGTTGCATCGAATTCAAATTCTAGCAGAAGTTCCAAATCCTCATTAAAAACCTCGACATCGAGTCAAAGTCTTCGAACTGTCACAGAATCTGGTATACCTAAGCGTGCCCCTTCTAATCCAAGTATTCAAAGATACAGTCAGCAACAGCATCTAATATCGGAAACTCGCTCTGAGAGTGGACTGAAACGGGGTGCAAATAAGAAGGAAGTCACTAGTCGAATTGCGAGTCTATGGAAAAAAGTAGAGGATTCCAAAAAAAGGAATAAAGTGAAAGAGCAACAGCATATACGTGATAAAAAAATTTGGATTTCCAAAGGAAAAGTTATACCCGAGAATGAACGAGCACTTTTAAAAGTCCATGAGGAGCAAAGGAAAATAATCAATGAATTTAAGTCGACTAAGGAAGTCGGCAGTACTCCTAGGGACAAGAGCCGTTCTAGGTTAAGCATTCGGTTATCCAAATTCTCTCTCAAACAGAAAGAGAAGACCCCATCTCCGAATCATGAGGATGATAAAGAAGAAGAAGACGGTGACACTATTGAACCAGAAGGAGTAGAGACTGATAAATGCACCTCTGCTCCGGCTTCAGCCATAGTTCAGCCTTTTAATTACAATCCTCCTGAAGAAGATAGAAGAATGATTCCTCGAAGTCGTTCAACTGTTAGAAGGAATGATTCATATGTTAACAGCATGGGAAGGGTTCCTCCTAATACTAAATCCCCTACGAAAAAGGATGCTCCTTCTTCATCAGTGATGGTAACATTGGTTTGATTATGGAATGCAATGCTTTTGGTGCCAAAGGTTAATTATAGCAATATTTTAATAAGTGTTAGTGTTTGTGGATATTATATCTACCCGAATCTTGGTTTTGATCTGTCGGTTTCATCACAGCCGACGCTTCCATGCATACTACTGATATACATAGACATACATGCATAAATCTATATATGCAAATACAAACATATATATTCGTAATCATTAATATATCATTTTACGTGCAGTTACTACTACTTAAATTATCATTATTACTATTTATTGAAATAATTATCTATACATGCATAAATACACATCTATTTTTTGATCTTAATATTCTTATTGTTACTATGTAGTCCATACATATATTTCATACTTGTCTTTTATTCAAATTTCAAGGTCTTTAAAGAAAAAACAGAGGAAATAAATCATTTTTATTGAAAATATAGGCACTTTCGACTTTTCTTATTCTACATAATTAATGATTATGACTCATTAGTTATGAACTTATGAGTGACTTCTAATGAGTGCTCTACCTGGAGGGCGGGGAAGTGACCACTGAAGGACTCAAGTAAAGTATGAGTAACACATTGTAATAGGTTGTCATTTTTATGTATCACTCAGTATATATACTAAACTAATTTATGCTAAAAAACCCGGGACATATAGAATAATATTCGCTACCGATTTTCCATCATACGACAGTATATAATATAATTTATACCAAAGCCCTGGTTTTAGTATCGGCCATAGCCCATCTGTCTTATTTTATAAGCGTACAACCTCGAGCTAAACTGTCTATAATGAAATCCGGTTGAAACCCAGAATATTTATTGAAAATACTACCAAGTCTATGGTTGCGTTACAAAAAACGTCAAATGATGTCCTTTCTGGATTCGAACTATTATCCAAGCCCATTGAAGTCGAAGGTAATTCGTCTTTCGACGAGTGATGACGCTCATTATGAATTGTACTCCAATGAGACGCCCTTTGATAATTATCCGAGGAAATCTGCCGTGAGAAGAAGGTAAATTCCTTGAAATACAGGTTTAATTAATTGATAATTCCAAAGGCTCTCATCATTAGCCAAGAAGCACCTAAAATATTTTTAGATACGTTAAAGGATGGGGATGATGACGTATTTTTGCAAAGTACGTCTTTTATTCAAGATAAAGAGAATTTAGTGCCTTCTTCTAACCGATCCTCATTTTCTTCGTATTTGTCCCCAATACAATATAAAGAAGCTTCGCGGTCTCACCAAAGGATTTTATCAAGTTTTGAGTCTTCACCAAAAAACCTTCCTTCTGTCAACAGCCCTGGAAGAGCACAGCTCCATTCCTTTGGATTAGACATCTTAGAAAATAATCCAAAGATTTTTTTGGGAAAGGGAAGTTTTGGAACAGTGATCCTTGGAAGACTAAACGGTATATCCTTGAGCTTTATTGAAATTACATACTACATTCTATGTTATGTTATTAAAAGGTAAACGTGTTGCCGTAAAGGTCGTGCCTCGATTGGATTCTACTAGATTGAATCGAACGGATGGGGAAGTCAATGCTGAACTTTTAACCCACGATAATATTGTCCATGTATTTGGAGTATTTTATGACGCAGTGGATTGCAACGATAACATAATTATAGTAATGGAATATGTAGGAAAAACCAATCTTCAAAGATTAATTAATGAAAACAATTCAATTCTTAATGAATCTTTTATTCATAGGTATATACATATATATCCTTGTATTTATGCTATTCTATACCAAACTAAATTATATACTTAAATAGATGTTTAAAAGACTTGTCAGATGCTTTAAGTCATTGCCATTCCAAGGGGATATGGCATTTAGATGTAAAACCAAGTAATGTATTTGTAACTTCAAGGGGAGTTTGCAAACTTGGAGATTTTGGTTGCTCTAGACTGGCTGGTGTGTCCCAAGATGCAGACTTTTTAGTTGGAACACCAGGCTATCAAGCCCCAGAGATGCTCCAATATCAATATGCAAGTGATAAATGTGATGTATATTCATTTGGCATCTTATGTTGGCAAGTAATTAGGAAGGAAATCCCTTATGATGGTATCCATCCACATACAATTGTATACAAAGTGGTGTCAGAAAATTTTCGACCCCCTGACACGGCGTCCCTTCCTTCTTACTTCAAGTCCTATCAACAAATATACCGTAAGTCATGGGACCAAAATCCAAAAAGAAGACCAAACATGGAGGATATTTTCTTAGAAATCCAATCCATCACCTTGTCACGAAAGATTTCTTCCAGTATAAAAATTAGAATATAACAAAGAATAACAAAGAATGAGAGGAAAAAAACAATTTTTGCCAATGTTTTCTTTTGATGACAATAATTATAAAAATTCGCAAAAATGTGTTTCGCATTCCTTTTAATATTTAATGATGTTATGAATTTATTGTAGGATTTTATTATTATTATTATTACTATTTTATTTTTAGTTTTATCAATTCATATTTTTATTTATTTATTTATGTTATAGAAGTACGTTATGATGTACCTGTTAATCAATATTAGCACTTTGTTAATGACTCACCAACTTTAAAAGTGCAAAATGAGTCGGATTTTATCCATTTATTTATATCATTATTTTGTCAGCTAAAATATAATTGTATATCATAATCCCAGAACATTTTTTTTTTTTTTTGAAAAAAAAGCAAGAATATTTTTTTTTTAGATTCCAATTACCTTATTTTACAAGGAACGTTTGATTTAGTCACCTTGTTCTGGTATTACTATATAGTAGTTTTTTTTTCTCGTAACAATTAATTATAAAGAAAGTCATAGTTGTTAAAATATATACTTTTTTCCAATTTTATTTATGAATTATCAACTTCGATGTTTATTATCATTATAGACAGTAACTGTTGTAATCCTATCTCTTTTTAAAAAGAAATTCAATCTTCCACAAGCTTGTTCTTTACTATACATATATCTACTATTAACATATTTATGAACCAATGAAGTCACATCATATTCATATTATATTATAATATTTGTTGTAATATAAATAAAATTTTCCCAATGTCTCTTGTACGATAAATAAGAATAACCTGGACGAATCGTGCTCTCTATATTCAAAAAATATTGTTTTATTTATTTAGTAATGGATCTATTATGAAATGGCCAACTCTTCACAAACAAAGACATTATTATTCTTTTGTATGAAATTAAAAGTAGTTGTATAATATCAATAATAATATAATATAGAAGATGAGAGAGAGTGAATAAAAATAAGACGGGGGGGGACATAGCATAGTGGTTGAGTGAGTGTTGAGGAACACCAGGATCTATTATATGGCGTTTTGGTTAGATGTCGCTGGTGTCAATTGGGAGAGAGAGAGAAAAAAAAAATGAGGAAGGGGAGGAGAAGGAGAGAGAGAGAATATTATTTTAGGAGATTGGCTTAGCGTGGCTCATCACTGTGTATATTTTGTTTATTTTCCCTCTTTCTCTCTATCTTTTGTGTGATTCCCTTTTGCGTCTCTTTGTTTCTTTTTTTCATTTCTATCTGGAGTGGAGTGTGTTGAAGAGAAGAAAAAGAAGAAGAAGAGACAGACGGAGCAGTCGGAGTAGTTGTGGAAGTCTCTGATCGAAGGCGAGGAAGGAGGAAGAAGAAGGAAGGAAGGAAGGAAGAAAGAAAAGAAAGAAAGAAAGAAAGATAAATTTGGAGTGGAGCTGAAGGGAAGGAAGAGAGAGAGAGAGAGAGAGGAGAAAAGAAAAGAAAAGAAAAGAAAGAAAGAGAGAGAGAAGGGGGATACTTGGTCTGTACAGTACTACGTATATTGTCTTTGGATAGCTGCTTAGCTGATGGATTCAGAGAGGAGGAATGAGACCCCAAAGTAAGAAAGAAGTGGAAAAGGGATTAGAAATAGAAAAGTGAAGAAGGAAAGAAAGAAAAGAAGGCGAAAAGAGTGAAAAGAGAGAGAAAGAAGGAACTGGTGATTAGAAAAAGAAAGAAGGGATCCAAAACAATAAATCCGAGGCATTGGCGTCCTGGAGCATGTCCCAGGGAGGAATTCCCGTCATGAATTACATTCACGTACTCACCACGAACGGGTCTCCTCACCAAACGGTGGAGATCCAGACGAGTCCTCACCAGGCCTATACGACGGTTCCGCTGAGTGGTGCTCCAGTGGCGGGAGCGCACCAGGTGATAACTGCGGGCGAGGTGGAATTTGCTCCCAGTGGCGGTGGGAACCACGGTGCGGAGAAGAGTTTCGCTTGCGACTTGTGCGAGTCCAAGTTTTTCCAAAAGGTGCATTTGGAGGCTCACGTGAAGAATGTGCACAGCAAAGTGAAGCCCTTCAAATGCTCCTACTGCACCTACACCTGCTCCAACAAAGGACTCCTCGACAAACACTTCAGGGTCGTCCACAACAAGGAGCGTCCACACAAATGCCACGTCTGCGGGAATCGCTTTGGGCAAAAGATTCACATGGAGAATCACATCAACTCTGTCCACATCCAAGATAAGCCCTTCCATTGCGAATCCTGCTCCTACAAAGCCGCTACCAAAGGACATCTTGAAAAACACGTCAAAACTGTACATAACAAAGAAAAAAGGTTTCCCTGTGAGATCTGTGGAAATCGCTTTGGGCAAAAAATACACATGCAAAACCATATGATGGCCATTCATAAAAAAGAAAAGCCCTTCGGTTGTCCACATTGCTCCTATCGATCCTCCACGAAAGGCATGCTCGATAAACATGTACGTGTTGTGCACAACAAGGAAAAACCCTACAAATGCCTCCTCTGCGCAAACACTTTTGGGCAAAAAGTTCATCTTGATAATCATGTTAAAAACATACACAATGTGGAAAACCCCTATAAGTGTATTCAGTGTGAAGCCAGCTTTGGAACGATGAACAATCTCAAAATTCATTCCAAGTTGGCACACGACACACTTGTTCCCGTGCCTCCCACCACCACCGTCATAATTCCACAACATCCAACGGCCCAAGTTGTTAATACCTCTGCTGGACCTATTAATTTTAGTAATATCGCCGTTGTTATGCCTGTCACTCCGCCAAACTAATTCCATGTTTCAACCATTTATAATATATAAAATTTGACCATCGTAATATCTGAGCATACTTCTTCATGTCGTCGTCATCGTCTGTATTCTATCCTGTCTTGTTTGATTTAAAAAAGGAAAAAAAAAATTAACAAAAAAAAATAAAAAATATTAATAATAATATTTCAATACTATATTTCTTCACACACCTCTTTGTTTTCTTTAACTCTGGAAGATTGAAGTTCATAATACGTGTATAGCACTGGTTAAGGTTATTTAAATGTATTTAGTCACTTATGATTTTGTGGGATATGATTATTCATGATGATTACATATGCCCCTTCGTTTTTCTCTTGGTCTGAAATTGCTTATGTGATTTTCTTTACTTTTTTTTTCTTTTTTTTTTTTGGAATGAAGTTGTATGTCTGGATCTTATTATAGTCATCTTTCTTTAAATTATATACATCTTATATAAAATTATATATATTATTTTATTTGTTCAGTTTATGAAGTACAAAATAAGCTCTATATTCTATAAAACATACATCTATTTATTAATTTATTTTTGTAGAATATATTTGTAAGTGTGACACGAGTGAATATACAAATGTGAACGTGGAAGTCGCCATGTTCACATTGCTTTGCTATCTCAAAATATTTATGGACACAATATCAAATATATCATGTATTCATTTCTGCGGTGGTGTCTGATAACTGTCTAATTATACTAGGCTAATTATAATTATTTATTACAACGTTGGAGTAAATATATGTACGTACTTTATAAGACTGCGTCCTTATTCTCGGTCGCTCATCTAATAAAACTGCTAACGGAAAATTGTAATTTGGGATGGAAAATATAGGATAACCAAAGGAGACTTAATAAATAATGCAAAATTATTTAAAACAATTTTTTTTTTGTTAACTGACAAACAAACTATAGATACATTGTGAGCTAGGTACAAATTATGTAGATCAAAAACGGATACAAATGGAGTAAAAACATTTATTTGTGCTTGGAGTTTCCTTAAAATACGCCATTTTCTTCATTAAAAAGAAAGACATCCCTTCCTTAATGCGTGGTATTACACCATGTAAGAACATGAATGCATAGTACCTATGTGGGTGCTATACTATTTGTTGTAATACATTTCAGTCTTTATACAATGAATTCATTTGTCCTTTTATATCTTCCATAGATACATTTCCAAACTTTTCTTCATGCTCCTTCAATAAGGAGTAGATCTGCGATAACTGTTGTTGTTGAATTCTGAAAATTTGAGAGAGAAAGAGGAAAGAAATGTAATACAGATCCTAAGTCATTGAATCATCAATTAGCTACGTACTCTAATTCCTTATCTACCTCATCTTGGGACATATTTTCCTCAATTTTCTTATGAATCATTCTATTTTGAACTTTTTTGATATGGCCGATAATGTTTGTGTCATTGATATCAATGTTTTCAGCGATTTCCTCATTGATGTCTTTTGGGTTGTAATCTATAATAATAATACACGAAAAAAAACAAAGGTATACAAAGCGTTATATGCTACATATCACATAAATGGTGTTGGCTTTTTTTATTCTAGTAGGATGCCTTTGTTCATTTTGTGAGTCGACAGTTTTTGAATGTAGAGAGAATTATGTGTAATTAAAAACTAAGTATTGAACGATCCATAGCATATTTGATCCTACTCTTATATGAAACAGAAAACGAGCGTTAGACGTTACCTTCATCGTTCTTCAATTGTTTGGTGAAGGTGAGAGTAATTAGTATCAGAAGAATTGACGCAAGAATGAGGGAGCAATAAGTATAGGATGTATGTTCCCAGAGAATTTGTACATATTCCTCAAAGTTTTTTGGGAAGTAGATTGGAAAAAAGAGGGATCCTTCTTTGATCCAGTCCCACATCTTCCTCTCAACTACTTCTCTTTTTGTCCTCTTTTTCTATTTGATGATGTGCGTTGCTATCGATTATTATTTCTTTCCTTCCAGATGTAGACTACCTAGTATCGTCATTATTAATGACAGGAAACGCTCATCCATGAGTAGCGCTATCGCATGCATTTGACAAAATAAGGCATCAAGTTATGTTGGTCGGCTATTCCCCGATTACCCAATCTTTTTTGGGGACTCTTTTCACATGGGGTCTCACAGCTGCTGGCGCTGCATTAGCCTTTTTCATAAAGGGTCATCAGGTAGGATGATCCTCATCAGTCATCATTAAATACATAACATTACTAACAATCATTAATCCTTTCTTTCGTTCTAGCGAATTTATTTGGACGCGAGTCTAGGATTCGCTGGAGGCGTAATGGTAGCCGCGTCCTATTGGTCTCTGTTAGAGCCTGCCATTGAAATGACAAAACTATCTGGATACACTGGAGTATGGGTTTTGTTTCCTATTGTCTTAGGGTTCTTTTTTGGAGCACTATTTGTATATACGGCAGATGTTTTAGTGACTAAGCTACAAGCAAATTCTACTGTTGATTTAATAGGTCGTTTATTTAAAATCATATTTCAATTTAGAATTCATAAACAGTCTAATGATAATAATTTATATGGATATCCAATTTCATTCTTTTTGAATCTAAAAGGTATTCCATTATGAATTATTCGTGAATTAAGCTTTTTAATCTGATCACGACATGCTATTGATTTATTGATAAAAATGTCAAAATTGAGGAGACTTCATGTGTGTTTTATTGATTTTTGTTAATTTTTATTATTTTAGTTGACGACTCGCATCAAAGAAAATCTTCTCTAAAGGAAGTATCTTGTCCAAACATTTTATATAGAGGTGAAAACAACGTAAAGTATCCTTCTCATGAGACCTATACAGGTTGGTTCACTGCCACGTTTATGTATTCAATACACGATTATTGAAATTCTATAATATTGTGTAATATCCTTATTTCTTAAGTATTAATAGACTCCATTATTTTAAATAATGAAGAGTCTATTTATTTTATTTTATTCTTGTATCAAACCATTAACTCAATTAAAATAAATATTCTAGAAACTAAGAGTGTAGAATTCCATCAGTGAACTCAAATTTATACTATTACAATTATCAATAGGATCTAGGACTGACCAAGATGTTCGCAACCGGCGAAAAGAAAAAGATGACGGTGGAGAAGATAATCTTTATGTTTCATCATACTCCAAGAAGGAGTCTCATGATCGTTGGAAACGAATTTTATTGCTTATAATTGCAGTTACTGTACATAACATACCAGAAGGCTTAGCTGTGGGAGTTGCTTTTGGAGCTGTTGGGAAGAGCCCGTCTGCTACTTTTGAAAACGCAAGAAATTTAGCAATTGGCATTGGTATTCAGAACCTTCCAGAAGGTTTGGCTGTGAGTTTGCCGTTAAAAATGGCTGGCTATTCTGCAAAAATGAGCATTTGGTAAGGGAATTTATCATGAGATTCGAATGATCAATGATTTAATTTAGGTATGGTCAATTAAGTGGACTTGTAGAACTCTTTGCTGGAGTATTTGGAGCTCTTTTAGTTGCATGGATAATTCCCATTTTACCGTATGCCTTAGCATTTGCAGCAGGAGCTATGATTTATGTAGTTGTAGACGATATTATCCCTGAAGCTCAAACTTGGTAAATGAGGTTCCTGTATTCATTAGATGAGTTAAAAACTTTTTTCTTTTTTTTAAATAGTGGAAACGGAAAGGTGGCGTCTTGGGGATCAATTTTAGGATTTATTCTTATGATGTCTTTGGATGTTGGCCTATCTGAATAATAAAATTATTAAATTCAGGAATTTAGAGTTGAAATTAATCAGCATTGCCATTCTGTTAGTCATTGTGATATTCATAAAGCCTTATAAATATTTAAAAATAAATAAAAAATGTACAGTAGTATTTAAACATATCATACTGCTTGATATTGCTTGTATGAACCAAATTATGAGTAATAATTAATTATTATTAATAGCCATTTCAAAAATAATTTTAAATTTTTATTTGCTCGCTTAATAGGTTATAAATAACGATTTCTAAATGACTCAATTATACAAAATCTACTTATCTACTTATATGTGTCTTATGAGAACAAAAACACAATTGTTGAACGTATAAGTTATATTTATATACATGCATATGTTTGTATTTAATTGTTTGAGTTGTTTTGATTAGTTAATTATTTAAATAATGTCTCCGTAATTGTGGTAATTAATTTGATATGATAGTTAAGAAAGACCAAAAGAGTATGATCATAATAAGAAACTGTTTGTATTTATTTTTATTATCTATAATAAATTATCGGATGAAGTTAATTATATATTTAACATATAAGACTATTAATTTCTCTTTTGATCGTTTTTCGTATTTCTCCAACTATTACCTCTTCCTGTGTCTTGAGGATATATACCCCTATACCATTCACCACGTTATTTGCAAATGCCCCCAAATTCTGAAATCTAAAGTCAACGTCATCATAGTTCAGAGGCATTTGTATTCTTGTGATTACAACATTGCCATTATGTAACTCGTCACACGATACGAAGGAGTAAGTGTCTGGTAGTAATAAATCCATTTTTATTCTGAAGGATACAGTAGCATTTACTATAATGATATCAAAGGGCTGAGTTCCATTAGAATCTAAATCCCACCACCCAACAGATCCTTTAAGAGAATATGTTCCATTCAAAACGAGTGCGGATGGGAATTCAAACGTGACCGCTATATCAAGATCCGTCAAATTCTCATTTCTAGTCACAGAAATGTCTTTGATACGAATGGAGGATAGACCATATGCTTTAATTTCAGACATTTGAATTTTAGCTTGGTATCCAGCTCCTGATGTGGTTAAATTAATAGGCTCAGGTAACTTTGAGTCAACGTCCAAAGGATCAATCTTCACACCATAAAGTCCTCCCTCATTATTTAAAGCTGTTTGATAATCCACCCAGATTTGCTCAATAAGTTTCTCAAAAATTATATCATGAAGTCGTATTTCATCTGGTTTTTTTGATGTTGTACTATTGTCACATAAAACATCAGGATCTTCTAATTCCCAGGGAGCTAAATCATCACAAGGAGGAAGACCAGGATCTTCTAAGCCCTCATCGTCATCATCGAAGAAATTGTCGTCGAAAAAGTTTCCATCATCTGAGTCAAAGTCGGAGTCAAAATCATCAATACTATTCTCAAACGATGAAAAATCATCCTCAGACCTCTTATATCTCAGTCCATAAGAATTTACAATACTCAAAGACGTAAAAATGATGGATATCACCAATGTATATTTCATGGTCCTACAATTTCCTTGTGATTTGTGCTACTCAAACTACACAAATATTTAAAAGTAATGACTCTTTTTAAAATAAAATAAAATAAAAAGTCCGGTTTTTTATAGTTCACCCAAATATGATGGGGAAATTTCCCCCTACACCAAATTGTGCGTCTTTTTAAAAAACAAAAAAATAAATCTTCTAAAAAGCATATATTACGTGCTTAAAACATTCGGTATTTCATCAAAAAAAAACTGTTTATATAGGAGAATCATTATGAGCGTTCTAATTACACATATATAAGTTAAATATGTTTCTATCGTTTATGGGTGCATCATACTTTTGAAACTAAGAAAAATATAATGAATCCACTCGTTTGACTCAAAAAATGTTATTAAGAAATGATCAAATCCAGCATGAAATGAAGAGCTCTAAAACCCGTTTCTTATTATTTCTTTCACTCATTAACTACAAATATATATAATCCTCATTTTGATTTAATTTAACACATTATTTTACTTTTCTTTGAGTTGCTGGGAATTTCCCTCATAATTCCATGATAGAATGATGAGCTCTCAAGTAATGTGGATATTAGCATATTTTGTAACTTTTTATGCTACATTCGTTCAAGGAGCAATACCAACAAAACAAATATTGGACAAAGAATCTGCTAAATGGCAGGAGATTTTATTGAATAGTCAAACTAATGGAGATATTATCAAGGATCCTCTGATGGAGAGAATGATTGTTCAAGTATTTATACTCATTAATAATTAATTAATTTATTATAATCATTTAAAAAGTCAAACAATTTTCTAATTATGATTAAGCTAACCAATGGTTTTGGTTTTAATAATAGATAATGAATGATACCATCATTCCCAAAATACGTAAAAAAGTTCCACCATATAATGCTGCGGATCCATTATGGCTTCTTCCTGTGGAGGTAGAAGTAAAGAAGAAGCGTCTAAAAGCTAAAGTTGAAGTCTGTGATCTCTATATTCATAATTTAAAGAATCTTCAATTACTCCATGTAGATGTAAGACGAAGTACTCACTTGGACTTTTATGCCTTTCATGTCATACTTCATGTTCCTATAACGTGGATATCAGGATTCTATAAATTGGTCAATGTCAAAGTCCTAAGCTTTATACCAACAAGTATGATCTACTTATTTATATTTATATCCCATCAAATATTTATTTTAATGAACATATTTAACTATGAATAGAGGGTCAAGGCGACTTCAACGTCGATATCAAGCACATTAATTTTGCTTTGATCTATACTTTCTCAAAAAAAGACAATTCCTCATCAGTCGAAATTGACAAATTTGAAATAGGAATCAATTGGCATAAATTAGCGTTTAAATTTGATAACCTTGCAGGAGGTACAATGACAGATTGGATTTTAAATCAGGTATATTGCTTCACATAAATTTTGTGTCTTATTGCATTCCCGTATTGTTATATATGCAGTTTGGAATCGGAAATTTGATCATTGACGCTCAAAAGAATATGATCATTGACGAATTAGAAGATCTTTTTAGGGCACTTTACAACTGTATATTAACCCATTCCGGAAGAGGAATTGAGCCTTGCATGGATAAATTTTGGATTTCTAGAGGATGGGAACTTCCATTCGTTATTCCCGAATGTATTCGAGATGCATAAAGCTATATTATTTAATTTAATTTATATACTTTTTATTTTTATTTTCTAATGGAAATATTTGAATAGTTCATACAGAATAATAAAAAAGTTTAAATGAAAAACCTATTTTGGAAGGGTAACTTTTTATATGTGTGTATAGAGAGATACGATGAATGATGATACTCTTGATACATGTATTGTACATATACAAATATGTAGAATCTCTAGTTAACTCGTTTCTTTCGTACAGAAAAATCACATCCACTCATGTTTTTGACTCACAAATTCGTGGAATGTCCGTTACAATAGCTTAATTTAAAAAAGGGTACTAGATTAATTGTTCGATATCTATCATCAATTAATAATAATTTAAAAAAAAAAAAATACTCCTACATAAATATAAAATTAAAAACAACAACTTTAAAATCTCAATACATTGCCGTCCAATAGTAAAAAATATTATATAATCTGTGCCTTTATCCATATAAAAACAACAACATCATTTAAGCATTAGAAAGTCAAATTGCCCATTGACTTGATGCAAGACGCGGATCGTTATGTTATATTGAATATGTTTCATAATCCATTTATAGACCTTTTGTAGATCCAACACGGACAGATTAGTTATATTATCACCTAACCAATCTCAATTAATGAGTCAATACTTATAGTTATTTAAATGATAGACTATACCTATGTCGTATTTATGACTTAATGCTTTGTTATCAAGTTATAAAGCATCTTTGACCTTAGTCACCGATTAGCCCCTCTCTGACCTATTATGTGGAGAAGTGTTTCCCAAGGTGAGAAGATTGGGAGGGGGCAGACCTAAAGGTTAATGTATAATTAAATAATATACCTTGTATGTAAATATGTTTATTATTTTTTAAAAAAAAAAGCCTCCTGCCCTCTAGGTAGAGGGGGAATTTTTTTAGGGGGGATGGGGGAATTTATTTTTTAGGAATGCTCATATTTTATTGTTAAGACAACCAGTTACATATGGGAAGAGGAGGGGGGCATCCTGATTCTAAGGGTGATTAGGGAGAGCTTGATCAAAAAAGGTTGGAAACCACTGATGTAGACGTCATAGTAATACTTCTCCACAAGTTTTTTTCAACCTTTTTATTACATTAGTTTCTCTCTCCAGATTCTAACTCTACATTGACATTCTAATGTTATAATTTTTACTTTTATATAGTTTACAGGAGTAAACTTAAATTTTAAATTATTAATAGATGCCGGACAATTTTTCAAGTACCCAAAAAAACACAGAATATAACAAATTAATAATTATTACGATTGCAAAATTAAAAGGCATAATAGAAAGGAACAACGTTATACTTAATTAATCACAATAAGGAGATCAAAATTAGTAAAAATATAGGATATGACAAAAGTATTTACTATTTGTTCAATAAACTCAATCTACGTAATATATCTAATTAATTTTCAGACTCAATCACTTCTGATTTATCATCAACAGAGTTTTGAACTATGAATAAGTTATCTTGCGTTGAGTATGTTGATGAAGCTGTTTTAGGACATTCATTCATTTCTTCAGGTTTTTTTTTGTTGGAATGCGTCTCTTGCATAAGTAGTTGTATTTTTGGAGGAGGAGGAGCGGAATCTTCCTGGTATTCTGTGGACTCATTAGCGGCATCACTATGATGAGCAGAGTAAAAGTTATTGAAAAATTCACCTCTATGTTTGATAAATGATATATCCTATAAATTATTGTATAATCTAGCAATATAGACCTACGTGAGTCCTTTCTTTGGAAAACAAGCAATATCACTTCTCCTTCGATAGTAATTCTCATAGTGTGATTCATTTGTGTCTACAGAATCAAAACATACAATATTGTCCTCTTTAGAGTTTGTTCTGAAAATTAATATGATGAAATAAAATTAAAAAATAAAATAAAATGATAAATCATAATATGCTTAAACCGCTTCAGGAGGGACTCTTTTCGTGTATATTTATGCATCAAATCCTGTCGAAAAGTCGAAAATATTCCTTCTTTTTCTTTAATTTCCTCATCAGTAAACCATGATGAAGTTTGACAGCCAACTTTTGTCCCTCCAATTCCATTCAGCAATGGTAAAGAATTATTTCTCTGTTTTTTCACGAAGTTATTTCCTATGATTGAAAATCGCCTTAATTCAGTTTTAGTTACTTTTCCCGATTCAGAGGAACATCCAACTTCATTAACAGCTGTACTCTTCTCATTAAAGTGTAAAGGTCCCTAAAACCATTAGATAAATCTAATTCTTCAACTTAAAAAAAAATATCATGATCTAACATACAATTTCCATATCAGGTACACTAGATTTCATAGATCTCAGATTAATTGAATCGGAGATAGTTTCCTTCCCACAAATACCAACATTAGTGTTTCCAAATACATAGTTGGTCTTCCTTGCATCACACCTATAAACTTTCCATGATACAAAACCAAAGAACCCTCCAACAAAAATCATTCCTGCACCTATTAGCATGCATATTGGACCGATAATTTTGTTTTCCTTAGATATTTCCTAATAAGGTCAGAAAAATCCTATTATGTGAGCTTTTTCTTTACTAGCTACACTACCATTTGTACAGACCGACTCTTCTCTGACTCTGAATTTCCACCTTCTGGAACATAGCAAATCCATATGAGTATTCCCCCAATAAATAGGAATAGAAATCCCATTATGAGGATAATAATTGAAAAATATTTTGAGAAAAAAAATCCTGCGATAGTAAATCCTTCAGGATCTTTTTCGACTCTTATTCCACCAATAATTGAACATCGTCTTTCTTCGACGTTAGGAATTGAGTACTTCAATGAAGGAGCAGTTTGAAGTCTAGAAAAATTTATGATTTGAAAAGCCAAACTCATGATATGTACTCACACTCTATTCCCTTCCTACCTTCGCTCATTAAAATATAATTCTCTCTTAAGATCTTGCCGATAATTTTGCAAACTTCCTTGAATCTCTGGATCTGATGATATCAATCTTGAATCATTTTGCTTACCTAATGATTGATTCAGTATTTCCTTGTTCATCATATTACTCGATATCCAATACTACAATTATAATTATCTTGGATCAACTTCTCTTAGTTACAATGAATATGATATAAACATATTTTAGAGCCCCAATTGAAGACCCTGATGTCGTATTTGAAAACACATGATATCGGCAGTAATTGCTGGATGTATTGACAGATTCAAGCTCCTCCATTCAATGAGGCATGATGTGGCTCAATGAACATTCTAGCACTGAAAACATTCAATGTTTTTGTAAGTATAATTTAGATTAATAAATAATGAGCATTATTCTACTGAAAATCGATACACACTTAGTATGCCATTTATGAATACTTGATTAAAATAAAAGGGACTTTTGTGGAGTAAAATAGATAAATGGGAATCATTTTTCAACTTCTTTATCAATTTTCGGCATAATCCAATCCAGTAATAGTTTTATATATATATATATATATATATATAAATAATACATTAACATTATAATCAATCATATCAATTTCTTTAACCCTTGTGTTGTCTTAAGCGTCTAAATAACCTCTTTTTAACTTTGACCTCTTTCTTTATACAAATGTGACTCAACTTCAAATAGCTACCAAGTTTTGATTTGATACAATGGAACGCAAATAAGTTATATTATATTATAAAAATAGTTATATAAATATAAATAAATAAATAAGATGTCAATTTTTTAAAATAAGGCTCAAATGAAAATTTTACAATTAACTTTTACAATTTGTGAAATTTCAGAACGATTAATTTATATTTTCTAGAAAAAAATAAATAATGATAGTAATAACAATTTTTCTATTTTTGTTCAAGTGTAGTAATAACTAATAACTAATGAATAATAAATTCATGGGCTTTTTAATACACAATAAAAATCCATTTATAGCTCGGTTATATAAATAATTAATTCCATTTAATCCATATCTACGTCAATGGCTTAAAAAAATTGCAATGATTAATTATCATATATATATATATATATATATATTCGTATTTAAATTGCAACCCGAGCTTTTCTATGTAGAAAATGAGGTTGAGTTACAACTATTTTATAGATCTTCAAATACAAAATATATATTTAAGTATTTATTTATTTTAACTGAGAAGCTGAGAAGAAGAAAAGATGTTGACTGAATCAGCTGTTCCTAGAAGGAAAGAAAAATGAAAAGCCGTATTCGGCCACATCCTTATTTGTCATCAGCTTCTACCATTTTTGTCTTTCCCATTCTACCTCAGTCAGTCTTGCGTTGAGTCTTATAATTGAAGAAGGATGTTCGGACTCGGAGAGTTGCCAGTTGAGTACAACCGTGCTGTTCATGGACCTTATGATCCTGCAATCCATTACGGAAAGAGTTGAGTATATTGTTTTGTAGCCCCTACATATACATCGCGTGGTCATGGATGACTCGAGATCCGCTTCTTATATGATCCAATTGTCCCCTATTTAATTCTATCTGTGTCTGATCGGGAGTATTGCCTTTTGTTGTTAGGGGGATGAGGATCACTGAAGGATTCTTTGAGGCATTGACATGGGGATCATGTGTCTGAATTTCCTTTAGATGCTTTACCTCTAAATTCATCAAGTCAACTTTTTTGACCAAGAAATTAATTTCATCACGTCCTTGACATACTCAAAATTAACCTAAAAATTAACAAAAAAACAACAACAACCTCAAAACCCACTCTGATCCCCCTATTTTAACATCTCTCCCTTGATTATTACACCTACATTACATTATAATAAATATATTATAATTTTTTTTCATTCTTCTAATAGAGGATACCAAGTTCAGTGAATTAAAGCTGAAGGAAGTCCCTGGATGGTTGACTCGCAGAAACAAAAGCCCCGTTGCTTTTGGACGTGCCCTATCTAGATCTTACTGGCGTTGGGCTCACAAATATTACTTTCCCAGAAATGCTGGAATTGCTCCACTCCTACAAGTCGTTGCTCTTACTTCCCTTGTATCCTATATGGTCAACTACTCCAAGATCAGTAAGTCATTTATTCTGTTGCCACACTTGTATACAAACAACTTTCATTGCTTTTTAGGTCACCACAAGAATAGGAAATACCACTGGTAAATCATCCTTGACTCTCAGCGTAGTATATGTTAGAAACATAAATGGAGGCGAGAGATGGAATTTGTGATTGGAAGACTATTTCTGTGTGTGTGTGTACGTTTTCGATCATTCCAAGGGATTAATATATTTCATCAATTACCCCATCCATTCCCCTGTTATCTTCTTAACAGTTCCGAATCTTTGCCACTAATTATTTTAGATGTTTAAGAAATTTATTTCTATTTTTAGTTGAATAAAGCCTATTTCCGAGTTAAATATTTGTCTTAATTTGTTTATTTGGATTGACGTCTTCCTCCGTTCTCCTCGAGGTCCAACTCTGTTGTACTATTAATGTTTATGAATCATCACTCATGAGCTAAGACTCAGACTATTCATACGAATGTATACCTACTGACTGTAGACACATACTCTACTCAAAAACTGACAGCTCTTACCATCAATAGTCAAGTAACATCCGCACTGCTTTTTTAATTCGGAGAAACAAATTTACCTCCATGATAATGAATGTATGATATGTATAAGTTAAAAGACTAAAGAATGGAACACGAAAATGTGACTACTCAAAAGTAAAAATGTTAGAAACTTTTATTAGTTATTCACTATGAAGTTTTTCATTTTAAGAGATTTCGGCGTCTTAGGAAAGTCTTATGATCGAGTCAGTTCCTAAATATTCTGGCAAATCCAATTCATACTTTTTTTTTATTGAGTCTGGAAGAAATCTTCCGCCCAGGAAGTGATGTGAACCCTTAAAAAATGAAGCACATTTTTTGGGGGCAGACAATGATATTAGAACACTGGGACAGAGGGAATCAGGCTCTAAAGGTCCCTTTTCTACATCCCACCCTGAAGGAATATCCACAGAAATAATTGGCTTTTTAGATTCCTGCATGTCCCTCATAATGGCCTGAAATGATTCTCTAACTGGAGGTTTGAAACTAAAACCAAACAAGGCATCTAGGATGACATCAACATTTAAATCATTTATAATTCGTCCAAGTGCCCATCTATAAAAAAATTAATCATGATGATAATATATTATTAAACATGTACACATGTCATTCATGAACGTACTTTTCATCACTTAAGACTTGAATGCCATCAAATCCTTCAACCTGAGTGATCAAATTCTCGAAAAGTTCATTTTCCTTATTACGCTTAGGAATAAAGACAATTACAGAGTGGCCAAGAAGAGCTAAATGACGTGCTGCAACTAAACCATCACCTCCATTGTTACCAGGACCGGATACAATAAAGACCCTTTCCTTTGGGTAAACTGAATGTAAAGCATGAGCGACACTCAAACCCGCAAGTTCCATGAGTTGTGACACATTAAATGAGTAGGAAGGGCTAAAGAGGTCCAAATCTAGTTGACGAGCCTCTGCCTGATTCAATAATTTCATTTTTGAGGCAAAATGATATTTAGGGATGGATAAATGTCTCAACGGACGTAGAATCTGTCGTCGTAGTTCAATTATACTTTTTAACAGCATCGCCAGCTGAATTGTATTTTTATAGTATATATTGTATCACACTACATCCATATAATGTCATAAATCATAAGTTTTGATTCATAAATAGACTTCTTTCATGGGTAATTACTCGTTATTACACATAATTTTAGACTACACTCAAATTTTCTTCGATTTATTTCATGATTTTTCTAAACCATAAAATTTAGAACATTTTTAAGCGTAAACATTTTATTCTTTGAGAAATTACACTTTAATATTAATATCTAGAGTATCCTGACTATAAAACATGATTGAATGAACTTAAAACCTAATAACATTAAGAAGGATTGCACTTAATAAAGATTCACTTGTTTATATGAAGTAAATTGCAATTATTTGTGGTTGATATGATAAATAATATTGTAAAATGATTCCATAGTTCATCTATTAATATTTTATATAGTACTTCCTCTTTGCCATTTTTTATCTATTAAACTGTATGGAACTATTTTGATATCAACACCAAACCTCGAGTTATTTTTACTTAATAGATAACTAAATATCTATTCAATTCTATATATAATTAGCTTAATTCAGCCCATTTTTTATCAGGTTTTTTTTGAAATGGGAGTTGTAAACCAATTAGCTCTTAACTTAATGCTCAAAGCAATTCACAGTTATAAAATGAAGAACAATTCCAGAATTGTCTAATTAACATATAATTTTGGTTTTTTCCCCGATTTCTTTTAGAATGAAAGGTTGCCAAATACAATTAAGATTACGCAATTTCCTCTCATTCTAATTGTTAGTATTGCATAAACCCTTAATATAGGATTTAAAATGGGTCCCGTACCTGTTATCGATCCTTGAAAAAGTCTCAAATTTTAAAGACACCCCCCCCCCCCCCCGTCTTTAAAAGTCATCATGAACACTAACTTTATTGGAAAGTATTTCAGTTTACTAATTGAATTCGTTCAATAAACCTTTAACTATCTTTAATGAACGAGAATTGCTTTTCCGTTATTCTTTATTTAGGCTTAATTAAAGTATTCATTATTCTTATAAACATTGGTTGTTTATACCTCCAATATGGCTATGATTACTTGATAAATGATGTACAGGCTGAAATTTATCATGACGTCACTTGACAAAAATGGATGAATGTCATCACTAAACTTAACACAATTCAGATTCTGTTTGATAAGTTGTGCAACTTAAAGCAAAATAAAATTTGTCGGACTTATTTATTATAGCATTAATACCGTTTTTCGATAAATTTGACCGAGGCAAAAGTGATTAGTCATTCACACAAAAAAAAAACAAAAAAATCTTGTCCTAAATTGTAGTTTAAATTCAATTACTATTACTTGCTCCAGTTAAAACCATATTTGATCTTGAGAACTTATAAAATAAATCTTACCTGTGCAATGACAAAACAACCGACTCAATAATGGCACATATAATTTTAGCTACCTATAATTAAAGGAGTCATAAAAAAACTATGATTGTACAATCATAGTTAGACATGTAAAAGATGTGAAACCTATTGTTTCTCATTTGCAAAAAAAGAACAAATAGATTTGAGAGTTAAATCAATAAAGATCGTCAAAAATATTGCAATTAAATATTATTTTCAAGGAAACATTCTTAATTTAAATGTAGTATTTTGTTATATGAACATTTAAATTAAATTTAAAATCATATTCTTCCCTTAAAGAGGCGAAAACATCTTTCAACTTTTATTTAAATTGCATTAAATTACATATTTATCACATTCAAAACTGAAGCAAATTCACACTTGTTAATACATTGAAATCATCAAAACTCTTTGAATAATACGTTAAACCTTATAAGTTAAAGCAGTACATACTGCTGTACATATCTTCTGCCTGTCTCTCCTAAAGTTTGTGACACTCTAATGAGTCTGATAATAAATTATTTCTTTTGTTAATATTTTTTCAATGAATTGAATTTGTAGCATCTGTTCATAATAAATCCTTATCCCAGCATGTCGATATTCCCTTTTAACTCATTACCTATGAATACCTTCATTTTAATCTGTAAGTGTAGTTTCAAACTAAGTGTATATTTTAATGAAAATCAAGAATTTGATATCGATAGGTTTGACTAGCTCAAAAGTAGAGAGATGTGATTTAAATGTCATTCATTGACTCTTCACCTGATTTGATCATTTTCTATCGAGAAAACTTGCCAAAAAAAAAAAAAAAAAGTAATAAAGGCCCCCAAATCTGTATTTTGAGTAAAAAGATATAAATTTTGGACCTTGGATAGTAGAAACTACGTTAGCAGTTGTCCAATATCTCTTGATATTTTTGTTAGCACATTCTCTGAAAGAAGGATTGATAAAAATACTATCACTCACTTTTTTTTAAATCGTAAAACAGTATATTCTAAAAATTGAGGTCATGTTCCACGAATACATATTCATGGAATGCCTAAATATGCAAATATTCAGAATCTGAAAGAATTGTTAGTTAAAACCTTTAAAAAAATTAATTATCTCCCAAATAAAAGTTCCAATAAGTTAGAAGTTTCCATTTTCTGTGTTAGAAAATAGATGCTAACATGATCACGTCATTTAAATACTGTGACAAAAAATTGTTACTACTGTTATCCTAATGGGAAATAATTTCCTTGGATCTCAATTAATTATTGTTATTAGCATATTCAAATCAAGGACCAGTAATATGAAGAAGAAATTATCCATAACAAGGTTTCTATTTTAAAATCCTTTAGCTGAATTTTAAGTACTGACTTATAAATAATTAGAATTTCACGTTCAGATTTCCATACTTCATCACCTCTAAGAAAACCAATCAAATTAATAATTAAAAAAAAAAACTAAAACTAACTCCAAAGACTAGGATTTCTGTTTTTACGCGCGAGTTACAAAATTTTCTTTATACTAAAATAGATGGATGGGAAAGGGGGCCCAAAAACTCATTTGTTTTCAAATACTGACTTTGTTAGAGGGGAACCTCATAATTTAATGATTTTTTTTAAATTGTGTGTTACATTTCCATAGCAAACTTGAAGGGTCGTGATCTGTTCCAGCCCTATTGCATGGGTAGGTCTGTAAATGAATAACAATAAAATGAAGCATATACATATTTTTTTGTAGACTAAAATATTGTATTTCTAATAAAACAATCAAGAAACAAAGATAAGATATATATATTTTTAAAATCTTAATTAAATCCTCTTTCCTTTACCAAATTTAATATGTATGTTAGTTGATGGATTGTGCTAATGTTAGGTATTATGTACTCATTGAATAATACATTTATAGATTCTGGTTTGGGTAGGAATCTGCCTTTCTCACTTAGTCATCGTAGTCATCGTCAAGGACATTAATTCTTCTTCAAAAATTAAAAAATATATCCATATTTGAAATATATATATATACGTATATGGTTTAATAAAAGTATTTCTGGAGTAACAACTACGAACAAGTCAGAGAAGGATCCTAAGCTGTAATTATTTTGAGTAGTACATAGTTGAAAAAACAACAACTAAGGGATTGGGCATTTGAAATGAAGGATTGTATGTATTTGGGTTGAGATTCTGTTTTGTTTTTGCTAACACTATATGTATATGTAATATTTTGAAGAAGTTTTAGCTATGAAAAGTATTTAACAATAGATAAATATGAAGTTAGTACAATTTTTGAATTGCAACTTTTGTAAGACATTACAATGATATTCAGTCAACTGTTCTTTATGATTGTCTAACTTGTAAAGTATTTAAAAGAAGATAAAAAATTGAAGAAAATACATTTATTTCTGAAGGTCTAATGAATACAATCATAAAGATCTAGGAGAGAGAAAAAAAATCCAGATAACTTTTCGAAATTCTAAAAAATACAAATTATAATGAATTAAGAAAATAGAGAATAAATATAAATGTCAGTTAACTTTCCTTTCTTCTTTAAATTGTACAATATTTACTACGAATTGTATGTATGTATTATTATGAGAGTCTAACAGTACAGCCTTACTGATGGTTTGTCGAGGGTGCGTGATTGAATATTTGTCTTTGGATATTATATGTATGCAATAATGATAAATAATAATTATAAATTGAAACAATTTAACAAATTTTCAAAAAGTACAGAACACTGATTAAATGTTAAAAACTATTTTGTGTTTGTGCATGAACTTTATTTTATTTTTTTTGGGGGAAAGAATAAATAATTTTGAGTACCACCAATGTTTGTTTGTTTGTTTGTTTCTTTTTAAAATAAATATATATACAAAACACCTTTTTAAATAATATTTCTTGTGTTATTTTTGACAAATGTTCCTTCATTTGCAAAATATCCACATATCATGTTTATCCTTCATGCCACTGAGCTAAAACAGACTACTAGAAAAATATATAATAGTAATAATAATGATAATTAATTAATTGATCAGTGATCACACATACAACAAGGGGAAAAAATCGGTCGGATTAAATATTAGTGATGGATATCTTCGTAAATCAAATAATAACTGTTGACACAAATGGATCTTTTGGGCTGTACATGGGTATGTTCAACTATTTTTCGAAATATGACTTTTGACTACAGCTTTTAATGTTCTCAGATTCTTGATTGTGATAAACTATGCTCCATGTTTGATCATTGATCTGTCTCAGATTGTAGGTTGATTTTGGCGGACTCTTTAGGTAATCAATGAGCGTTTGAGGTATATTTAACCTTTGAATGGCTCTATTCGTTTGTTCCGTGCCATAGTATTTGCAGCGTATTCGATAGCGAATGACTCTTTTGCAAAAGTAGGACAATTTGAGTCTATTTTGTTCATCCTCGTAGTCTTTGAGTACACAGTATCCAGCAGTGATGGCTGATCTGTTGTATCGAAGAATAATCTGAGAGGGAGTGAGACCCCTGTCGTCTAGCGAGCAAGGATCTGCTCCCAAGTCAAGCAGAGTTTGAAATGGATGCGAAACAAGATCGTAATTTACAAAGACTTTAGCTAAATAATGAAGTAAATAAAAATATACTCCCTTTCGAGGATCTAATATCAAGTTATTAACCCTAATTTTGAGCTCAAGAATCAGTATACACCAAAAAAAATCGTCTATCATTGGACAAGCGTGATTGATTTTCACGAAGGGCGGTCGCATCTCAGACTCATCACCACTTGGCTCCCAGAACCATACTGTAGTATCATCATTATTAAATTTCCCTGATAATTCTCGGAGATCCCTGAGTTTGTCAGGATTCCCTTCTCGAAGTGCGCTCTCAATGATTTTTAAGTAGTCTGAATAGTTAACTTCAACCTCGTCAAAGTTGAATTTAGCATTTAGTATCCTGGATATCTGAAAATTTCCTAATTTAACGCTCACTTGATAAGGAGTCAAGTACTCATCCCCAAACTTCGTTCTGCGATTTGGATCAGCTCCGTGCTCTACGAGATATTGAGTCACATCCTTATAATTGAGTATCACTGCAACATGAAGACCCGTACGAGTTTCAAAGTCCCGAAGACCCTTATAGACTTGAACTGCATTTACATCAAACCCCAAATTCAAAAGCTTTTCAATAATGGGGATATTTTTCCTAGACACTGCCTCAAGTAAAGGACAATGCTCAACGGAGGGGCCACCATTGATGTAATGGAAATTAGGCAAACAATGATGGTGGCAAATCCATTGTGAACGATTTTTATATTTGATTTTTCGTAATTCTCTGTTGAGTAAGTCCAAATTATTACAGGCTATGGCGAATATCACCATATCCAAGTTTTTGTCCGTTCGATTATTCGCATTATTACCACTACTGTTCCCCGTGGAAGATGAATTATTATTTAACATCCTGCTTCGTTTGTAGTGATTATAATATTATATGTATTTCTAAATCACTTTGAGTTTGAGTCTTTGACGAAGAATTTTACAATCCCTTGATAACTCCTTGAAGAAAGAGGAGACTTGATTTTAATAGGGAAGTACAGCTTATCTATCTTCCATTAGGCCCACACTTTTGTCTCCAAGACACGAAATGAATCAATAATCACTTTGCATTCTTTTGTAAAACTCAAATACTTATTGCATTTTTCCCCCACAACACACTTATTCCTTTATATCGAACTTGCAAAAAAAGAAGAAGTTTAAAGCAATGGCAGTTTGTTCCATCTACGGCGGAGTAAAAAAAAGAGAGGTGGCTGAAGAGAGGAAAGTGCCTTTCTTTAAGTAAGTTACATACATTCAAGGCAGGAGAATACACACACAGACACATAGATATAAAAGGAGAAATGACGAAGATGGAAGTCCTTTCGACGCTGAGGTGCATAGAGAACTTATTAAAGTTAGCGTAGAAGGTGTTTGACTCAATTACGTAAGAGTCAGCTTGCTCCATTCTTACGGTTCTATGCATGGATACAACATGGGGAGGGGGGGGGGGAAGGAAGGGTGTCTCAAGGGGTTTGTTTTCTTCATATACATACATATATTTGTTGGAAATGGCTAAAAAAAATTCAATATCCAGAATAATCATCTATTAAATATGTATTGAACAATGGTTGTTTAACTTTGAATATTTTCAATTAGGAAAGGTCTAATGGAAGTAAGAACTAAGGAAAAAGAAGCAAGGATATGAGGGGATAAGAAACGAAAAAGAGAAAGGCATAGTTCCGTTTGAAGACGTAGAGAAACACACAAAAATATGTATTATACATATATTTATGCAAGTAATAAGAAGAGAAATAGGAATAATATATAATTTTACTAGCTCATCAGAGTACTACTTTTAACCATATTCAATTATAATAATTCATTTTTTGCCAATAGTTGTATTGCTATCCATACATCTATATGATAAAAGTTCAAATAAATGACTAGGAGAACATAAAGACAGATGAAGTTACCAGCACTCATTTTTGACATTTCAAGTGCTGAATGAATTCATTTCTCTACAATTTTTTTTTCTCAACTCAAAACAAAAAAGTAACTTCTATGCACATCATTTTGTATTTCATCAAAAGTCTCAAAATGCTCCTCCATGTATTGAACAAATACATTAAAGGAAACACAATTCTGTTTCTATTCTTTAAAAAACAAATTAATGACTAATGAAAGGATTTAAAACAATCAAAGGTATAGAACAATGATCCATTCAACATTTTCACAAATGGGAGCCCCAGAATCAAGCCCGTTTCCCATCAGCAAGTACGCTATTCAAAATAAAATTCTATCAATTTGAATGGCTTTTAAAAGTTAAAATCATGCGACACAGCCCATTTCTATGTCAAGTTGAATTTTTTTAAAACTATTCCAGGGATGTATGTAATTTGAAGGGTCGTTTTTATCTTGATTTACTATGTCCATCAAAAATAATAAGAGGTTTAATGATTTATGTTTTAAGAAAATATCATAACACTTTATTTCCAAATTTTTTTTCTTTTGGCAATATATTTCTATAAAGGATTATATTTTCCTCCATTAACATTTTGAAAAAAAAGGATAGTTTTTAAATAGAATTTTATTTTGAATCTCAATGACCCTCTCGTTGACAATGTGGCGTTCCTTTAGGTAAATATATGTATGTAGTAATTCAATGATTATAATTAAATGATGAATAAAAATATTGATTTCAAATAATAAAGTATTTTTTAAATCAGTCTTATTGCAATCCGACTTTTGTCAAAACAATTGCAATAAATGTATTTAAACTTCTAATGTTAAACTTGGATTATAATTGAGGGTTTCAACTATAAAAATTTAGAGAAATGAAATATTGAAAGAGGTTTATATAGTTTTCTTCAAAAAATAAATTAATTTGGTATTTATTTTGCTTAAAAAAGTAAATACATTTTCGATGGCATTTGTAAAAATATGTGATTTCATACATATGTAAACAAAAGCAAGTATAATAAGAAATAAGCACCTACATAAAGATATATAAATATTGGATTTGCATCTGAAAATGTTTCTATTTTCTAGATTTGGTTATGTATGGAAAGTGAAAGGTATCCAAGAGAGGACATTCTGGGACGGATTTCTTGTTTAAAGAGTGGTTTTTTCTATTTTGTTTGTTCCATGACTTGGGTCTCCGGTGGTTCTCCTTTTGAGAATAGACTATGAAGCCTTCATTCAACTTTGTAAGGAATTTTCTTTTCTTTTGAGCTTGTCTTCGCCTGCGATTCGCCTCTCTTCGCTTGATGTCGTTTTCAGCTGGAGTTCCTGATGCAAGTGCGTTCCGATAGCTTCCATGAAACTTCTTGTGCATATGCTTTCCCCCTTGTTTTTTTCTTTCTACCTTTTGGGTAATTTCATGATTTGGTAGACGGGAAGAAGCCATGAAAAGGTGTGACTCGTAGTCATAGACATTCTCATCGTCCAGTGGGAGTTGAAAGGAGACGGACTTTTTCTGCTTCTTGGCCTTGATGCAACTGAGTTCCTTTTCTTCTTCTGCTTCTTTTTTCTCCATGGAAAGAAGAGATTGGGAAGGGCTTATTTTCTTTGAGTTGATATCCAGGAGTGGAATGTCTAGTCCCAACATCGTACAGGGCTGAGCTTTCCTTTTGAGGTCCTGGTTAATACTCATTTTTTTCCGTTCTTGAGCCTCCTTTTCTCGAAGAATCATATATTCAAGCTCACTAGGCGTAGTGCTCCATATACGGTTTGGATAGAGGGGAACATTTTTCTCGAGTGAGACAATTAATTGAAAACGGCGTTCAACCTCTTCATCATAAGGGAAAAGAGTATTGCGATTTTGAAAGAGATGAGACATGATGTTGAAGAACAGATAATTCAAAATTGAATGACTGATGGTAGGGATCTGAACAGGGATTTTATACCCAAAAAACATCATTGAGTTTAAGTAGCGTACTTGCTGATGGGAAACGGGCTCGATTCTGAGGCTCTCATTTGTGAAAATGGATCATTGTACTATACCTTTGATTGTTTTAAATCCTGTCATTAGTCATTAATTTGTTTTTTAAAGAATGGAAACAGAATTGTGTTCCCTTTAATGTATTTGTTCAATACATGGAGGAGCATTTTGAGACTTTTGATGAAATACAAAATGATGTACATAAAAGTTACTTTTGTGTTTTGAGTTTTAAAAAAAATCAATTCGTTTAGCTCTATACATATATATATTATATCATGAGAAATGCTGTGACCAGAAGTGTTGAGTGTTATCAAAAAATGAAATATAATGTGTGTTTGTGTGTGTGTGTTACGAAGTTATGAATGATTCTATCCTTATATATATATATAATGATGATTACTAAACTATAAATTAAAATATAATAAGTATTAGAATACCAGATCAGAAATGCTTTTGAAAGAATTGAATAGATTAATAATTTTGTATGTTATATAGGTCTGTGGACTCTAAGATAATGGTATAGTAAGCTTATTTGAACCAACAGACTTATTATATACAAAATCTTTGTGATGCATTGGATATACTACACTTACAAGCAAGGTTGATGTTGAAATTATATTTAATCGAAAAAGAAAATTATTCATTCTAGTAGAATGGACATTGAAGATTCCTTTAAAGAATTCAGTATAAATCTTCATCCGTCGCGAGATATTATGAATAAAACATACAAAGTTTGTTATCATTTTTTTTAAAAATAGTACTCTAGTTTATTTTTTATTAATGAAGGATTTAATATTATTTTTAAATTGTACCAATGCAGCCATATTGTATGACAACGACTATGATTTAGTTCACCTTTAAGATTTGGTTCATTCTAGTACACACTGTTAATTATGGCCTTAAATCCTCCTGGAAGGCCTCATGCCTCTTTTTGTGGAAATAACTTGAATTAGCAACTCTTAAACTTAACCCAGATGATTTAAACCTGTTCCTAACTTAATACAGAGTAGTGCAGGAGCACACTACCTGGTTGACAATGTTCCTGGGCTTTATTTCCGATCAGAGTAAAATCAGGGTGTTGTTTCCTTTTGTTTGTTCCATGATTTAAATCAAACAAAATGTTAAAAAAATTACTTGAAAATGTTCTGCATAAAACCACAGTACCTCGGTAGAAACTTATTACTTGTAACTCTACTCCTTACTCACCATTTTAAATCTTTTATGCTTGTTCAGATTTTGGTTACGCACACTGTAGTTCAAGGTCATTTTTTACCTCAAAGACGATCAGAAAATTAAAAAATATATGAATAAAAGTTATGTAGAATTCTTATAAATTTCAAAACATTTTTAATGTTTCTGTATCTTGTTTCGAACTCGAAATAGTGCCTTTTTTAGGGAAACATTTTAGGGATTTTTATTATAGAAAAACTTCTCTTTTTTTTTTCTTCAAAAATTGTAAATATCGTTCTAGCTAAGTTATTTAAACAATTATTATAAGTATTCTCTACTCTCCGTGAGGGGGGAATACTAAATTCAATTTTAGCTCTAATTTTCTCATGGTAAACATATTTTAAGCATTTTAGAAAAAAATATTTGAAATATACTTTCAAAAGCATACCTATGGCTTTATACTTAACCTTAAATAAAAACAAAATGGCGTCGCAAATAATAAAAAACAAAAATAATTAATTGGTACTCTCATCAAATTATACCCTAAGAATTTAGAATAATAAATGTATGATGGCTTTTGAAAGAAAATGTGTACTAAAAATTACAAGGCATCAATTTTGATAAAAGTTATTATAATAAAAGAAAAGTAATTATGCATAAGAACACTGTTGTATTTCAACATTCAAATGTAGTAAAAAAAAAAATAACTGAAGGTCTGTGCAGGTACGTCCATGTAAATTTATGAAATTTAACCATTGAAATTATGATATGGCCCTAGGAGCAATGACGATGCATTTCGTGAAGGAAGCAGTTATCGACTTCACAAAAATATTTACGAATTCAGAGATTTCAATTTTATTCAAAATACCGAGTGAAAAGCCAACGAGGTTATTTTCCTTTATGAATCCAGAGGCATTAGAAAACTAGCTGTAAATTTTAATATTTATTTTTTTGTTTTGATAACAAATATATCCTATAGATATTTTTTTGGCTGCAAATATACTTGTGAGCCTTACATTATTTGTATTGACCGGATTTGTTCCATATGAATGGAATAATCCACATCCTTGTGAAACAGAAAATGACGTTATTGAGGATCAGTTTTCCATTTCTAATAATTATTTTTGGTTCATTATCGGAACGTTTTTAAGAGAGGACACACATTTCGTTTATTTTTAACTCAACTATCCAATATAATTTTGGATGAAAGGGATCGGGTTTGAATCCAAAAGCTGCTGCATCAACACGAATATGGTAGTTCTTTACTCTAATCCTAATATCATCCTACACTGCAAATTTAGCAGCTTTCTTAACTATTGAATGAACGATTACACTCATTAAAAATGCAGAGGATTTGGCAAAAACAGAAAGGTAAATATCAAATAATATATCTTTAATAGTAATTACTAAAGAGCCTACTTTTTAATAGACATAGTATATGGAACACTGAGGAGTGGACCAACAATGAACAACATTTTTTAGGGATTCAAAAATTGAAGTTATCGAGAGGTTTGATTTAATTAAACTTTTAATAGTAAATTTTAATGGCTAAAAGATTGCATTTGTTGAGATTACTGAAGGGAAACGGCATTACTACAATCGGTGCAAATATTTGTTCGAAAATTAGGAAATATTTTTGTAAAAAGTCTAATGTAGGTCAGTATCCAGATTGGTTGAAGAGTTTTCATACCAAGTAAATCATTAGACCACAATACTTTATTTACGTACTTTAAGCTTATATGTACGTATATTTTTGTTAATATAAATTATTTATTCATTCATAATCAAAAAGCTTTAATAAACTATAAATTATTTTTTTTTTTTAAAAGTGATATTATTTAAAGAAATTTTGTCAATTTTGATAAAAATTATAAAATATTTAATGTCATGGCATGTGTAATTTGTACAATATATAATACAATTAATAATTATATATATTGCTACAAAAAAGATAAACTCTCTACTCTTAGAGTTATTTTAAACTAAAGACAAGTTAATTTGGACACTAAATACATTCCCTATAACTATTTTAAATATTATAATATTTAAATGAGACGACTACAATTATTTTTCTTTTAAGTGGCTATAGTATCCCCCTCCAAGCACTTGTTGATTTTTTATCTTACAAAATTTCCTAATTCAACATATATCCATTAGCTTATTTACGCAAAATTAGATCAACACCTAGGCTTTAAGCTGCAAATTATATGTATGTATATGAATATCAAACTGTTCATTTACCTCATCAGCTTTACAATCAATTTTTTCTTGTTACATTGTTATGCCCTGATATTGAATATTGAACTCATCATTGAAACTGGTCATTGAATGATTCAAATAACATTTTTGCCATCTACATATATGTACTTCTAATTATACGGGATTTTCACAATAAATTTGCATTGAATTAGTTTCAATTTCAATTATGATGAAAATCTTTTTTTAGACGTTAAAGACACTTTACCTCTATATTTGATTCAGTCAGCCAACAAGATAAGATTATACTTATTTAAGGAGATTTTATAATCATTATAATCATTTAATCCCGTTTCGGTGATACATACCTCTGTTGGTCGAAAGTCATCAATTACAATTTGAACTATTGTGTAATTATATAAAGCATAAGACTATAACAATAAAACAAGAAGTCTTTCTGAAAATTTGTTTTCTTTGGCCCTTCCAATCGGAGATTTGGATCTGGAGAGTGAGACACACCTTTTTAATGGCGCAAAAAGAATAAAATAAAGTACTAAAAGGTCTTGGCTATGTCAAACCGTTGTGTTTGGGGTTAACACCTTGATACGTCCCCCTTTTTATTCTATAAAGCTTTTATTTTATGTGTTGTTCTCATTTGAAGGCTAGAACTCTCATAAATGTGATTCGGCTCAAGAAGTCAACTCTATCCTTCTTTTTTTGTGATCAATGATATTATTATTAAAAGAGGAATAAATCTTTACGGTTGCATATTTTTAATCATAACATTAAATGAATGAATGATCAAATTTAAATTCCACAACACTCTTACTCAAATTAAGCTCTACAATCTAAAAATACAAATTGTAATCGAGTGTTGAATCATAAAGGTGAATTAAAAGTCATTGCCTTTTAAATGATATATCTATTATTATTAAATTTTTTTTTGAGTATTTACATGAAATGGTCAGATTGACAGAATACTAATCTTTTATAAGGCATTTTTCTATCTGTGTCTAAACTAAGTTGGCTTCATTGTAGCGAAAAACAACTATTTCAATGGTTATAGATAATTTGAAAGTTATCAGTCATTGCATGGAAAAGATAGTAGGTTTCGTGAGAACAATAGTTAATTTTATATCTAAATACATAAAAGACTCTAATGAAGAAAATTATTCATGTGATAGCTTGAATTAAAGAGCATCCATGTATATTTTACTTAAAGGTAATTAGCTATTTCTTTTACTTTCGATAAAGTTTATAAGTTTCAACTGAGGAGGTCTCTGAGAGACCTGCTTTGTGTCTTTTCTTCCTCCCTCATTCGGTGCACTTATATTGCAATAAATCTATTTTTTTATTCTGTTTTGCTACCTATAACAAAGGGAAATTTTTCACATATTTATCTCTTGATAATTCTTTATTAATCTGCATATGTCATGGATTCCAGATTTGATGAGTGTTTAAACTATGCTACTGTAGCAAAAAATAGCCCTATTATTTAACATGTTCAATAACAGCATTAATAGTGACTTTCAGTGGGAAAAGTTTGTCATAATGGTTGAAGATGCAAATGGAATGCTCTTTCGACAATACAATTTCAAACACATTGATGTCTCTAAGGCTGCTATAAATTTTGGGTTTCACTAACATGAAATTGCGGGGGCAAGTCCTAAATTTGGTTTTTGTCAAGCATGTTGTTATCCAATGGATGTAAGGACTCGAACTCAACAACAATAGGTTATGATGGAAAATATCAAAGGAATTAAAACTGAAGTTGAAATGAATAGAAAATATAGCTGTAAATAAAAGAAACAAGATCAGGATCACCCCTGTGAACGTGTTTAAGAGAATTGATCTGAAAATAAAGCGGTTGAATTGCTTAAGCAATTTGGGGATGTTTAGGATGGTGAAAAAATAGTTTTACTTTAAAGGAATGGAATACATGTTCAGTGTTGAAAAATATTTTACGCACATATGACCGTAAATAGAAATGAATTTGAATATAATTGACTTCTGTCTAAAATTAACAACAATAATCAATGGTATTAATAAGGAATTCGTGAGGAATAAAAGAATCCGTCAAATAAGAGAGATTGAGTTACCAATTTGGCAAAACATTGTAATAAATTAAGAAAATATATAACAATAAATACATGTAATCAATTAATGAATAATTTAAATATTCTATAATTATTATGTCTTTTTTTCAATAATTAGGTAATAAATAAGTATACATGCTATGTTTTAACTTATAAGAAAAATATGGAAAGACAAACAAAGGTTTGAAAGGTTATGTGAGCGGTATTTGTTCCGTTGTATTTATATCTTTAAGAGAAATAATAATTTGGAAATAAATATATCTATATAGTAATTCAATGATTATAATTAAATGATGAATAAAAATATTGATTTCAAATAATAAAGTATTTTTTAAATCAGTCTTATTGCAATAACTTCTAATGTTATACTTGGATAATAATTGAGGGTTTCAACTATAAAAATTTGGAGAAATGAAATATTGAAAGAGGTTTATATAGTTTTCTTCAAAAAATAAATTAATTTGGTATTTATTTTGTTTAAAAAAGTAAATACATTTTTGATGGCATTTGTAAAAATACATGATTTTATACATATGTAAACAAAAGCAAGTATAATAAGAAATAAGCACCTACATAAAGATATATAAATATTGGATTTGCATCTGAAAATGTTTCTATTTTCTAGATTTGGTTATGTATGGAAAGTGAAATGTATCCAAGGGAGGACATTCTGGGACGGATTTCTTGTTTGAAGAGTGGTTTTTTCTATTTTGTTTGTTCCATGACTTGGGTTTCCGGTGATGCTCCTTTTGAGAATAGACTATGAAGCCCTCATTCAACTTTGTAAGGAATTTTCTTTTCTTTTGAGCTTGTCTTCGCCTGCGATTCGCCTCTCTTCGCTTGATGTCTTTTTCAGCTGGAGTTCCTGATGCAAGTGCGTTCCGATAGCTTCCATGAAACTTCTTGTGAATATGCTTTCCACCTTGTTTTTTTCTTTGTACCTTTTGGGTAATTTCATGATTTGATTGACTTAAAGAAGCCATGAAAAGGTGTGACTCGTAGTCATAGACATTCTCATCATCCAGTGGGAGTTGATAGGAGACAGACATTATTTGCTTCTTGATCTCGATCCAACTGAGTTTCTTTTCTTCTTTTTTTTCTTTTTTCTCCATGGAAAGAAGAGACTGGGAAGGGCTTATTTTCTTTGAGCTGCTATCCAGGAGTGGAATGTCTAGTCCCAACATCGTACAGGGCTCAGCTTTCCTTTTGGGATCCTTTTCTTCTCCTTCTTCTTTTTCCTCCATGGAAAGAAGAGACTGGGAAGGGCTTATTTTCTTTGAGTTGATATCCAGGAGTGGAGTGTCTAGTCCCAACATCGTACAGGGCTTAGCTTTCCTTTTGAGATCCTTTTCTTCTCCTTCTTCTTTTTCCTCCATGGAAAGAAGAGACTGGGAAGGCTTAACTTTCTTGGAGTTGAGATCCAGGAGTGGAGTGTCTGGTCCAAACATTGTACAGGGCTGAGCTTTCCTTTTGAGGTCCTGGTTAACACTTCTTCTTCGTTCTTGATCCTCCTTTTCTCGAAGAAACATATATTCAAGCTCACTAGGCGTAGTGCTCCATATACGGTTTGGATAGAGTGGAACATTTTTCTCAAGTGAGGCAATCAGTTGAAAACGGCGTTCGACCTTCTCGTTGTAGGGGAAAAGAGTATTGCGATTTTGAAAGAGATGAGACATGATGTTCAAGAACAGATAATTCAAACTTGAATGACTGATGATTGGGATCTGAACAGGGATTTTATACCCAAAAAACATCATTGAGTTTAGGTAGCGTACTTGCTGATTGGAAACGGGCTCGATTCTGAGGCTCCCATTTGTGAAACTGTAGAAGGGATCATTGTACTATACCTTTGATTGTTTTAAATCCTTTCATTAGTCATTAATTTGTTTTTTAAAGAATGGAAACAGAATTGTGTTTCCTTTAATGTATTTGGTGGATATATGTTCAATACAAGGTGTATTGACTCTTTTTATTGATTTTGTAGACGAATATTTGATCAAATATTTGTATTTGAATGGTATTATTCCAATCATTAATGTAGAAAAAATAATTAGTTTTGTTATAGGTACATTTCACACAAATTATTTCTTTTTGTTTCTGTCTTTTTCAAAGAAATATACTTTTTTAATCCCCTAATCATGATTATAAAATCTTCGAGAGGAAAATTGAAGATACTATCCATCTTTTTAAATATGTTTTAATGTAGTTATGCAATTTTTATATTTTATCAAGGTTTAAAGTTATATTTTCTTTATTAGGCTCAAAATAAATATCAGACAAATTAAATAATATATGCAATTATTGTAAATATATGTGTATATAGATATATATGGTCTGTTTATTATTAAAAAATACATATGTATGTAAGTTGTATTGATACTCGTATATAAATATTTGTCAATCATATTGGAAAGTAATTACAATTATGAATTATGATATATTTGGCAATTATTTTTTGAAAAATGAAGAGTGCATGCAAAATAGATGTCTATTTGAAGTCAGGACACTTTTAGAATTATAATAGGTATATGCAGATGACGTCAATCGAAAAGGAATATCAAAAGAACATTTGTAGTTGCCATTGGTAGTTTTTGTAAAAAAAATCAAATCAAAGTATTAATTGTTTATTCGGCAGGTGCTGAAATGAAAGAAATGAATTCAATCATTCATTGTCAACAGAAGGGAAGGATTTCAAGTGTGATGTAGCCTGTCTTTCTTACTTTGAGAGGAATAGTTTTTTCTTCTACACTCTGAGGAGGACCGCTCCCCGTTTCGAAAGTCCTCCACTGTAGCGACGAGAGTGGATGATGATGCATTGTTATGTTTCGTGGAAGAATTACCTTTACATCTTCCATTGTTTAAATTAAGTGTGTTGTTATTATTCATTTGAATATGAGTTGAAGAGCTATTGAAGTAACTATCGTTGAGCATGGAAGTCATGTTCCCATCTCCGTTATGGTCAAAGTTGATTTGATGATCAGAGAGAAGTGATGGAGAGCATGGTATTTGTGTAGAGTGTAGTGCATTGTTTCCTAGATTAGCCGTAAGGTCTCCTATGCCTTCGTCTTCATTTCCACTTAAAGACTTTAGCAATTTCTTGCTCTTCTTCCAATAATATAAAGTTGTAGAAAAGAAAATCCCAATGAGAGAGCCACAGACTCCAATAAGAGTCCATGATTCAAATAAGGGTGATCCCTGGTTTTTATACACGGATAATATACCAGCTTTATTCATGCAGTCTAGGCAATGAGCACAGCGAGAATCCAATGCAATTTCATTATTATGATAAAATGAGGTAGAGTCGTGTATGTCGTTATAGCGAGCATCTCCCTGAGGACGAGTATGAACGGTTTGTTCTGGATATATTCCAGACAAATTTTGAATGTCTGTTTTCTTACGGCAGGAACATGATCCAGGATCCCATTTCATATCCTGTGAAAGAGCTTCACAGTCTAATCTTTCTCTTTGATAAAGGGAGTTGTCACACTGGCAGGAACAGGTTTCATTTGAGAATAGAGAAGGATTTAGACAATGTGAAGGATTTAGTGTCAAACAGGTACAACCGCATTCCTCATGCTCTTCAAGGATCAATTCCCGATGCTTATCCTTCTTTTTCTCAGAGCCAATGACCTGTGTTCGAAGATGCATTCGAATTTTTTTCATTTTTCGTCTTATGGGAACACATGCAATGTCTGGGGACTCACCACACCGTCCTTTACACCTATTTACATGAATCAAATTGGGTTCCTTGTATCCAAGGAAGGAGACCAGAACCTCGGATTTCATGCCAGGAAATGTGACTTTGACGGCTGTTTTGGCAAGACCACAGGGATGAACAGCCTCTACCCTTCTGACAATCTCTTCCTTCATGGAGTATTTTCCTCGACTTCTACGATGACGCACTCTTCGTGTAGAAAATAAAGTTCCTGCTGGGGGACTCTCAGAGAATCCATAGGCTCTTGTCGTTCTTTCATCACTTCCGAATCTTTGAACATTCTCCTGGACATTGTCATCTTGTTCCTTTGTACTCAAGGGCATGGTGATTGTCATTGTACTAAGTGTTAAAAATATGAGTCTTTGAAAATTCATGATAATTCCTCATTCATTGTAAGTAGTAACAAGTTACATTATCCTGGAATCAAAAGCATGCATAATTGAGTGGATCCAAGTTCAAACACACACATATTCCAAACTTGCCACAGAGATAGTGTAAATCAATATAAATCGGATAGAAATCTATATATTAATCAAGTTCGGACATAGTTTAATTTGCTTATTCATAGAACATTCTATTTGTGACGAAATTTCTTCTCCAAGCAGCCCATCATCTTCCATTTTCTCACTTTCCAATCATGGTCCTTATCACCTAAAATAATAAAAAAAGATTTATATTAATCAACTCTTGTCATTTAACTTTGTCAAAAAGTAATTCAGGGGAAATTGTATATAAATTATAACACTGTGTAAGATCATTTTTGTTTCCCTTTTTTCCCCCTTTTAGATATCAAAACATAAAAATATCCGTTAAAAGTATTGGCCGACCTATACAGTTTTTTTTGAGATCGATATCAATTAAAACAATTAAAAAATTGCATTTTATTTTTTACAGAAATAAAATATCCGAAAATAATGGCAAATTAAGCTAATTACTGTTTAATATGAAACTGCATATAATCGGCGGATTTAATTGAAATCCTAATGTTTCGGTCAAGCACCAGTTAAAACACCTACAGATGGTTTTGTTTTTCTTACATAGTTTTGTGTTAAAATCCATTTTTTTATAACTTGTCTAGTATTCAGTGTCAATTTTCATCTCGACAAGAAAGCATTTACTATAAAGTTTTAAACTTATAATTTTTCTATGTTGATGTTGCAACGTTTGTTTTTTTAAAAAAATGCTTTCATTCCTCTAATATCTACTAAAATCTACATACTTCTGAATTATAAATTCAAATCCAAAAAGATGCATCTCTAATCCATTTTTTTTAATTCTTGAACTTGCAAGTTAAATAAAGATCCTGTCCTTCAAAACGCATTATTTGGTTGCATTAATTACCCGCATAATTATTGTAAAAATAAATACATACATATATCAGGAGTTGAGTTATTAGGAATATGCACATAATTATATTTAATTTTGTAGCAAAATATTTTAACTTATCTACATTAATTATTTCCTCCCCTACTACAAAAAAATTCCATTAATATAAAAGTTAAATATGAACATCATTCAGTAAAAAATGATACAGGGCTAAAACGTTATAACGTCACACCTAATTGAAGCTTTAAAAAATAAATAGACGTTTCTTATGTCAAAAAAAAAAAAAAAAAAAAAAAAAGAGAAAGTTGTATTAAATGTAATGTAATGTGAAATGACTGTCTAAATTCATTTAAAAAACATGATTCATTTCCTATGAAGCAAAAAACAAATTGATTTCTATATATGTACATGTTATCTAATAATTATTATGGTCCATGACGAAGTGTGAAAAAAAGATGTAGGAATGAATTAAATGTAAATATTTTATATATATGTATGTATATTGAGAAAATAAGGTAAATACATATATGGCTCCATTTTGAAAAATGACGTCATGGCTTTTATTTTTTAAAAAGCCCGGTAAATTTGAAATCCTTATTTATTAACATAGGTGCACACTCCTAAACTCTTTGTAGATAGCTACAAAAAGCTTAATAATTCCTTTTCTTTTACCACTGCATACAATTATTAATTATTAATGCACAATAACATATTGTAGCTTCTTATTATACTATGTACATCTAATAATATCCAGGGCATTCATAAAGTATCTATCCGTCCCTTTTGATTAAGATTACCAATAATAAATAAATACATGCATATATAGAAATAATTATAATACACAAACATAAGTCGACATAAAACAAAACATCTTTATATCGAATAATGTAAATGAGCTACCCATAAATTAACTAAGAGGGATCTGAAGGAAGAAGCAATGATTAGAAATCCAATATTATGTATGTATATGGCTTATCATCCGATTAGTTGAGGCAGTAGACGTAATAATGTACATACATACATACGTATGTACTATGAACATCAAGATATACATACATATGTCAATAAATTATAAAAGTAACCCTATATACATATATGTATGTATATACGGACAAAACGTCGAATTACAAAATACGGAAGGAAGTTCTGAAATGGATGAATGAAAATACATATACATATGTTTAATTATTGTATCTATCCGTGCTATAAGAGTTGCTTTATTTAATAAAAACGGATGTATTGCTGTACATACCTTGAACATTCTTCGGAAGGGGACCTATTTTGTGATATCAGATGGTGGTATCCTTAAAGTTGGGACTCTCAACTGAAATACTTGGCACTATGCACGAGTCTCACTGGGTAGTTGTATGTATGTACAACACTGATAACATACACTCAAGAACCCTTCAGATTTACTCAAACTATGAGGAAATTCAGCTAATCTGCTGAGAAAGGACTCTTAATTAATTGTTTTGAATTTGAGAGTTTCTGCGGGAAGGATCTGATATCACAAAATATGTCTCAATCCAAAGGATGCTCAAGATCCTTCTTTATTAAATAAAGAAGTTCATATAACACTAATGGATACAATAATTATTAAATGCATATTGTTTCAATGACATTCAATAATATTTTTTTTTTTTTGAAATTTGTTAATATTGTATAATAAATGAGCGCCTCACCACAGGCAATGCAAATACTTTAAGGCATCAAAACTAGGTCGAAACCAAGTAGAAGTGAGGAGACTAAGATGTTCAAAAATTAACTACCGCAAAAGCAATAACAACAACCATGCCTTCAACATGGCGTCGTCGCCTTTAGCTTATCATTGTTAAAAAAAAGAGATTCCGTGATTGATATGGACTATGTGTATCACAAAAGATTTTACTCCAAATCCAAAAATGGACATTTGTACAACATTGATTGACTATATAAAAAATGTAATCGATTTATTTATACATAGATCAGTAGTTGACGTTTTTCTATCAGAAAAAGAGACTCAACATATTACATAATATTATGTGTGTGTGATTGTATTGTTGGTATATGTACATAATATATAAAAAAACCAATTTGATTATTATATGTAGTATAAAAATGTAAGGGTTTTCATATTTCTATTGATATACGACATAGTCTCTCTCATCCATCAGCTCAAAATAAACCCCTTTTTTAACCAAACAACAACAACAACAACGACTAAGATACAAATTTCATTAGTCACATACACTGTGTTGTTCCATCGATTCTTTTTTTCAACGATCGATTTAGTTTAAATTAGAAAGGTATTTTTTTACAAATTTATTTTATCAAAAAAAGCTATTGATAAGTAACAAGAACTTTTAACACAACTTGGCTGATAATTACTTATGTATGTAGGTATAATATACATACATACATACAATATATGTACATACATGCTATAATTACGACTTTAAAGTCTAAAAATAAATTACTTATTTTGTTTCATTTCAAAGCTAGAGATTAAGTGTTGAAATTTTTATAATTCCGTGACTGTGACTGCTACTACTGTGAATGTAGGTATTAAAAAGGGAAATAAATAAATACAATTTAAATTTTGTTATATGAACATTGTACATATATTATTATATAGACCTCAAGGGATTTTTACCTCAATAAAACAGAAAAAAGTCAATATTGCTACTCTTTTGTAAATGAAAGGACAATCATTTACACTTAAAATGAACCCTTTTTTGCTTTAAAAATAATGAAAAATAGAGAATTTATTTAACCCCGGTGAAAAATTTTTTTTATTCTTCAATACATTGGATTTCCTAAGGATTGGATCGTCTCTCATAAAATGTAAACTCCTATTTTGAATTAATATTAAATTTTGTTTTTGCTCAATAGTTGGCTCAAACAGTTTAATAAATATATATATATATAACTATATATATAAAACTCAAGTCAAGTACTACAAATATTTGATACGAAACCTTTTTTCTTGACTTGTGTTTTGCATTACGGCTCTCAAGGCCCTAAAATAATCACTTAATCAATTTCATTTGAAAGCTTTTTTCCTACATTTTCCACCCTATAAACCCATGATGATGATGATTTATCAATTCATAAATGGATGAAAATAATTCTCTTGATTTATCCTCAACATGGTTAAGAAGACAATAAAAGAAATAAAGTATATTAAAGAATCATTAAACGATTTTCTTTTCTGAGACAATAAATCTGTATCTGAAAAAAAAGAAAGAAAAAAGAAAAAAGAAGGACACTGGACAACGTCATAAAAGACATAAAAGAATGTAATGAACCTCTATAATCTCATCTTTCCAACTTTATGGCAAAGGTATGTATATCCCTAAATACAGTTTTTTAGTTAGTCTCTTACATAATATCAATAGTAATAATGATAATAATAATAATTATGGTAGAGGATCAGGAATATTATGTATATAGCGATGGTTATGGTACATGTATGTATGTACATACATACATACATATATAGGTAAGCATGAAGCTGACTCACAATAAATAAACATAAAGTTTTTAAGGGAGAATTTATTTTTCAAAGTAAAATATTGTTAAAGCAATTTGAAAAAATGATTTGTCATCAGTTCCTGCTTTTGTCATAAGGATATCTCTGATTGCATTTACTTGCTCTTTATATTATAGTACATACATGTAAAGAATCCAAAGCAACAAAAAAAAAACAACCCTGTCTTTTTCCTCTCTGTTTATGCCTGTAAGAACATGTTATATGTATGTATATCTAGGTGTGTAGCCGCACACAACTCTGGCTATAAAAAAGATAGAAGAAATGAATGAGGGATCATAAAAACTTACTTTAATATCATAAATCTCATACCACCACAAGTTTTTTTGTATCTTAAAAAGAAAAAAATATGCCTTAATAAATGTTTTGTGGAGTATAACTTTGTACCTTAGGAATGGGTAGACTCATTTTGTGAAAATTTGTTTCCTTATGTTGAATTTAAAATGCTCCTTCATCAATGGATAGCTCTCTAGCGTTCTTATGCAAATAAATATATCTAAATAATAATTAATAGATAATTCTAAGACACTGAATTATTTTAAATAACTATGAACCATTCAAGTTGCCACTCTTAGCTTGTACTTCTTTATTCGAAAGAAACTTCCTTTGCCTCTTGTTTTTATAAAAAAATCTGAAACATTCAATTATTCTATCGTGGTTTTGAAGTAATTACATTACTAAACAATGTTTGATGATAGGACATAGGGTATTAAAGTTTTCAAAAGGTAGATCTACATATATATAAACTCCATGTAATTTAGATTTTATTTGAATATTGAATATTTTATTTATGTTTTTGTCAAATATTGGTACTGCTTAATATAAATAGTAAATTAAATTGAGCTTAGAAATGATATTTTTGAGAAAAAGTAGCACTTTGCACTTTTGTTCCGGGTCCAGAGTGTTTTAAAAGGGAACTAAATTCGGATTTTTTTCTCCAAGGCGATTCATAACTCATCATAATGTAATACTAAGGATTATAGGGTAATTCTACTCGGCATTTACCATCTAATTTGATTAAAAATGGTTTCTTTTAAATTTCAAACCATCCATTATTTCATAATGAATAATTAATTATTATTAATAGATATATTCTAATAAAATGTTTTACATCTCTAAAGTTCATTCATCATCTTTCCGCAAAAATGTACTTTTATGTACCTATTTGACTCTTTCTAATTAGCAGACTAAGATATAGATAAAAATGGGAACTCGTACATTCGAGACTTGGACTCGAGTTTCACTTAGGCCCCATTAATCGATTTTCAGCTTCGACTCGGACTTAAAGTTACAACATTAGAAGAATAAGATTCGAGCCTCAACAACAATCCTAATTTAAAAAAATATTATTGTATTTAGTACATACATTTCAGCTTCATTCATCATTTTAAGTATATGACTATTTAAATCCTAATATTCATAACATGACTAAGTCAGATCGTGAATTTTGTACTTTCCGCCCTTTACACTCGGTTTAAATTTAAGTCAGTCACATTAAACTTTAGATTATATGGTGAAACGAGTCTCAACTCGAATTGTAATTGAGTTTAAAGACTCGAAACTTTACTCAGATTTGTAAAAAAACAACTCTGGCTATAGATATCAAATTTCAATAATAATTTGATAGAACTAAAGCTATAAAACAATGTAACGAAACGCGCCTGTTAGATGGGATATATTTTCTCGTCTCTGAGATTTCATTTTCTCCCTCAAAATGTTGCTTTTTAAGTATATATATATATATATTTAAATTTGTCTTCCCTTCATAGAATTTACCTCCTTTTAATTGAAACATTGCATGGTTAGTTATATAGTAACTCATGGCAGACAAGTAAGTCGTCTCTGCGCCATCAATTTGGACACAAATTGATCACGTAGTCTTCGTTTCACCACTTTGTTTCCTCATAGCTTCGAATAAAATATTCTGAGTAATTCATAGTGGAATGAAAATATAGACAAATATTTCCTGACTGTACCTACACAATGCCGTTATGTTTCAAATTTGTTTTGTATGTATCCAGGACACAGACTCACATACACACAATTAAAAAAAAAAACAATATCATTTCATAAACATAAAACTGAGACACCATATTAGGTGGTGTAACCCAATGTTTGTTGATTCATTTCCCCAATATATGTACACAAAGTCTTCTACTTTTGTTGCGTACGTTCTTAAATGAAACAATACACATAAACTTTATACACATAGAGTCCTTAAAAAATATATGGGTATTTCTAAAATGTAAAATACGCAACGTGCAGGGCTAAGAGAAAACCATTTCTCGGTGTTTTTTTTTTTTTTTTTACATACTCATACATATGGATCATGAAGGATCAATAAGGATTTAAGATATATAATTTTTTAAAGGAAATTATATATATATATATATATACATATATATAGAGAGAGAGGATATTAAATAGAATTGTCTATGTAAGGGCATAATATTTATATTGATCCTTGTATCTCTTCTCGGAAAGTAGAAGAAAAATAGTCTTTGTAAATAGTTTATTTTAAAATCTAAAATAACCATTTGAAACAAATAAATAAAGAAGCATTCAATAGTTTTAATATATGCTTATTTCTAAACGTAGATCTCCCTTAAAATGATTACATTATCTTAAAAAGAAAAGACAAAATGAAGAATTAAGTATTTTTGTACCGCGTATATTTGTACTCTCTGTATTTGTCCTTTTATATATATTTGAAAAAATCATTTTTTGAAAAAGGGAGTCCTAAATTTAGGAACTTCAGGGGCACATTGCAATCTCTAACCAAAAATCAATATGCATCAATCAAATTCAATATTTTTTTTTACTTATAATCAAAAGATTTTTTTTTTTTGGACTATGATCTATCAGCATTTCTATCAAAACCAAAAACAAATTGAAGAACCACTCCTATATTTATGTTACCCCTAAGGTACAAGATACTATATTGACAATAATAAATAGGTTTATATCTACCTAGAGACATGCATGGAAAGGCTTTAATTCATAAAACCATCATGTATATATATATATATATATATATATATAGCAATATTGCTACAAGCACTTTTATAATCAATAAAGATGATAAGTAAAAAGTTTTACTTTTCAGCATGAAAGTAACAAAAGTTAATAGTATCATAGACTTGTTCATAAGGCAATAACCAAGCACATACAAAATGTTGATTTCAATATCAGATATAATATATATATATATATACTTTATTTCAGTTGTTTTGTTTGCATATAAAGTGCGTAAACATCATTCCAAATGCATCAAAAGAGTTTATTTCAATCCATTTTTTGCATTATGCACTCAATAAAAATTAAGCGTTAGGTTTTTTTATGTAATAACTTGATTACTTCAATTATAAACTAATAATGACCTGGACTATTCATGTCTTGGTGAGTTAAAAATACTTGAAGTAATCAATATTGTATACCAAGTTTGATGATAAATATATAAAGTATATTCGATAAATCAAATAAACATTTTAGGCGTATTTTTCAAAAAATTGAATATTTATTTCGTTGAAGTAAGTAAAGATATCAAACATTTTAAATACATAAAGCACCTAATTAGAGATATATAAATATTGGATTTGCATCTGAAAATGTTTCTATTTTCTAGATTTGGTTATGTATGGAAAGTGAAAGGTATCCAAGGGAGGACATTCTGGGACGGATTTCTTGTTTGAAGAGTGGTTTTTTTTATTTTGTTTGTTCCATGACTTGGGTCTCCGGTGGTTCTCCTTTTGAGAATAGACTATGAAGCCTTCATTCAACTTTGTAAGGAATTTTCTTTTCTTTTGAGCTTGTCTTCGCTTGCGATTCGCCTCTCTTCGCTTGATGTCATTTTCAGCTGGAGTTCCTGATGCAAGTGCGTTCCGATAGCTTCCATGAAACTTCTTGTGAATATGCTTTCCACCTTGCTTTTTTCTTTCTACCTTTTGGGTAATTTCATGATTTGATTGACTTAAAGAAGCCATGAAAAGGTGTGACTCGTAGTCATAGACATTCTCATCGTCCAGTGGGAGTTGATAGGAGACAGACTTTATTTGCTTCTTGATCTCGATCCAACTGAGTTCCTTTTCTTCTTCTGCTTCTTTTTTCTCCATGGAAAGAAGAGACTGAGAAGGGCTTATTTTCTTTGAGTTGATATCCAGGAGTGGAGTGTCTAGTCCCAACATCGTACAGGGCTGAGCTTTCCTTTTGGGATCCTTTTCTTCTCCTTCTTCTTTTTCCTCCATGGAAAGAAGAGACTGGGAAGGTTTAACTTTCTTGGAGTTGAGATCCAGGAGTGGAATGTCTAGTCCCAACATCGTACAGGGCTGAGATTTCCTTTTGAGATCCTTTTCTTCTCCTTCTTCTTTTTCCTCCATGGAAGGAAGAGACTGGGAAGGTTTAACTTTCTTGGAGTTGAGATCCAGGAGTGGAATGTCTAGTCCAAAGAACGTATTGGGCTGAGCTTTCCTTTTGAGGTCCTGGTTAACACTTCTTTTTCGCTGTTGATCCTCCATTTCTCGAACACAGAGATACTCAAGCTCACTAGGCGTAGTGCTCCATATACGGTTTGGATAGAGGGGAACATTTTTCTCAAGTGAAGCAATCAATTGAAAACGGCGTTCGACCTTCTCGTTGTAGGGGAAAAGAGTATTGCGATTTTGAAAGAGATGAGACATGATGTTGAAGAACAGATAATTCAAAATTGAATGACTGATGTTTGGGATCTGAACAGAGATTTTATACCCAAAAACCATCATTGAGTTTAGGTAGCGTACTTGCTGATGGGAAACGGGCTCGATTCTGGGGCTCCCATTTGTGAAAATGTAGAATGGATCATTGTACTATACCTTTGATTGTTTTAAATTCTTTCATTATTCATTAATTTATTTTTTAAGGAATGGAAACAGAATTGTGTTTCCTCGTATGGATATGGGACCTTAAGCATGAAACGTAGAGGAGTTAGGATTTGATGATAATTCCTTTGTATTAAGAGCTTCAACCATTGAAATATCATTGGATTCTTTTCATTGCTAATGTTAGGATTTAGTAAAAATATGCTAATCTTTATTGTCATTTAATTTCTTCTCATTACAATGTATTTTCATTTTACTTTAGAGTCAACATTTTGACTTAATATTTATGTATATACATATTTCATTTGTACATTTCATTTGAAGATTTTTTTTACTATTCGAAGATGCATTTTTTTATTATGTTCGTTTTTTTATTATAGTTATTTTTGTAATCTGTGGATTTTTATAACTCCCCTTTTTCAATCGATTTCATCATTTAATAATTCCCGTTGAGTACATCTCAAACATGGATCATTTTATTGAACTAAGGGATGTTACTTTTTATGAACAAAAAAAATATGGTAAATAAGTTGGAGTATAATCATGACTTTCTTTAAATAGAAAACAAAATCAGGGCTTTCACCACGCATATGTCTAATTAGAATGCTTATCACCTTTTTTCTTGAATGCATTTTTTAAGGTAGTATCATATGGTTTATTTATTACTATTAATCAATATGCTGATATCAGAATATTATATAATATTTTTAAATTGAATAAAAAAAAGCCAAAAACTTATATCTTTTCTCTTTCTTATACTTTCTAATTTCCGTTTTATATAAGTAAAATGAATATATATCCAATGATTAAATATTTAATTTCAAGCCTAGAACGGACCAATTTTTTGTCACTTTTCTTTTTTTAGATAAATGCTTAGCCAAGAAAAACAAAAATAAAGATTGAATGTGGTTTCCTTTTTTTAATGGAGGACCACTTTAGAACAAATCACAGTTTCATCTATGAACAATTGTCTGTCAATTTTTCACCTACTCTTCCCCTTATTAGTATTCTTGACATTGATTGCTTAGAAGAGTGCCTTGTTTTTAGGGTATTATTTTGACAACATCAGCAGAACACTTTCCACTCGTATCAATGTGAAAACCATATTCGATCTGATAGTTTAAGTGTCATGCAAATATTTATAAGTTTATAATCAATTTGTAAGATATTCATTGTATGACAAAAAAAGCTGTATAAAAAAATGTTCTAAAACCAGTTACATCATTTTTTATCAATCACGGGCTTTTCATATTTAATAGTAGGGATATTCAAAAATTAGTAGAACATACACATGAGTTCAGCATGATAAAGCTTAAGACACTAATACAAGAGTAGAACGAAATATAAAATAAAAACAATTCAAAAGATACATAAAAGAGAGTAGTGAAATTTTGCTCAAGGCTATACTCTTCAGGCATCGTTACTTCGAGACACTTAAAGTTGATATATTGAGGTTTAGTCAACTATATTTTTAATTGAAGTTCTAAAATTATAAAACAGCATAATAAAAAAAAACTCGACTATCACAGAATTTGATGATTGTTGGTACAGAATTTGTTACGTTAAAAGAAAAAAAATGTGTGACAAATTTTAGTTCATCAAAATCAGCTGTTCATGAGATGTAGACAAAAAAGTCAATATATGAGTCTTAAATTTTGGCTTGAAATTTGACACAGATGCTATACTTAAAAAGTGCAATATGTTCCTTATAAGTTCATGCTTTTTTACTGCCACCTAATGCATAGCCATTATTCTTGAACATGATACATATAAGTAGTAAGTCTCTTATTGGTAGGGATGAGAATTTTGTAGAAAAAAATTAATTATAGTTTTATGATTAAAAAAGGAAAAACGGTGGGTACTTGATTTCTTTTTAAAATTTATGTTCATTCCATGGTAGACCTTTGTGGTGGGAGTAGCATACCGGCATTATAGGATAATATCACGTTTAAAACGGTATTTACAGGCTCCATTGCGTCATATAAATATTTGTCCCATGGATAATGTAACAAAAAAGCAAGAATTTTAATACAAAAAGTATCGGATCATCCATACATATTTTGGTTACGGAACTGGTACAAAATATTGTTATTGTGACAAGACTAAGGTAAAGCATTTTTTATTTAATAAAAACATGGCATTCTTATGGCTTTCACAAAGTTTAGCAAGGAACTTTAAAGTAGAAAAAACATTAAATTATAAAAATCATTGCAATTAGGCTATTTAAATGTAATAATACATTTGTCTACCTTCTAAAATCATAACAAAACAGGTAGATAATTTTATCAAATAAATAGGCCATAAGTCTAGCAACCCCCTTCTCCTCGCTCTCTACAAAAGTTTCTTCTCTAATTATTGTTCTACTATACTGCTGAATTCATAATATATCTTGTCAATCGGTAATTAATTAAATGAAAAATATATCAATGCGTAGAAATTGAAGTAATTTGTATAAATAAATGCAATTGCATGACTTAGCACATTAACTATAGGAATAATATCCTTAAATATAAAGTCGTGTGTAAAAAACAAAAAACTAAATGGTCTTTATTTTTTTCTAATATTTGTCAATGGGGAATGACGATAAAAATGTAATTGCTTCGAAAATGTAACACATTTCTGCCAATTTGGAACCTTTTTAAAGAGAGATCATTTTCTTTATATATATATATATAGTAGAAATTGCTAGAAAATAAAAAAATATCCAATTCAAGTATTATTTTTTGGGAAGAATAAATTCAAATAAATAGGTAGAAGGGATTTACCTTCAAATGAGATTTCTCTAGACAACATATTTCTTTACTTCCTTTTCAGGGGGATACATACATTATGACTTTTTATTATTAATTAACTTGAACTATGTTCAAAAGTTGCTTTTAACTTGAAATATTATACATAAAGTTTACATGTCAGTCACAGTTTCCTCATTTTTCACTCTCTCGTGCTTTTAAAGATCCATTATTAATTGCCTGATACAAAATTATAATAAAACTTTTTCACTGACATCACAGATAATATTCCCAAAGTGACATCATGTTGCAGAAACAAAACTTAGGATTCCCCCCACCTAAAAAAAAAAATAAAAATATTAAGTTAACATTATCTAATTGCAATAAAATTAAAAAAAAAAATTAAACTTTTGTATAAATGCAAAAGATTTTTTACTTTATAATTTGATTGTTAATCTTCTTTTTTTTTCACCTTTCAACCTATCCTCAAAAAGGAAACAGAAAAATGGCCCGAAATCATTTGGTAGTCAGCTAATTCTTCCATAGTCTCACTAGACTACTCTTCACTTAATAATTTAATAAGGAACAAGAGAAGAAGACAATGGACAGCTGACAAAAATACATTCGAACTGTTGATGTTTTGAGGATGTTTTTCACATCCTTGTCTCGATTATTTTCCAACCTTTTCTCACAAAAGAAAGAGAAAAAAAAGTCCTCAACTCAGTTGGGAGTTAGCCAATTACTCCCAAATGTGGGGCTATTCTTCATTGAATTCTTAGACAATTGTTTACAACTGAACAGTTCAGCAAATTTGAGTTCAACCCATCAACGTAAAAAGCACTAATAAGGAACAAGAGAAGTTGACAATGAACAGGTAACAACAATGTATATAATTTTTTGTATTTCCGTTTATGGAAATACCATTGTTTTTATGTGTCTCTTTTAAGATGGCCAACTTTCAGAATAATGACGTCACGTAAAAACAGCATTTTAGTTCCTTCATTAAGACTATCAATAGTATCCACAGGTTCTACATATATCTACTTAAACAATGAGAAATTGCATTAAAGCATGCATTAAACTAATTTGTCTACTTTATTGAACATTTCCCTTTCGTTTTGCATGGGTGAAATGTCCTCATGTTAATCTATAATTTATGCACTGTCCAATTAAGTAGTCCATGATATGTACGTTTAATATATATGTACATATGTATATAATTATATACAGAGTTCATTAATCTTTAAATTAAGTTACTTATGCATAATATACGGGAACAAAATGATATAAATGACAGTTTCAAAACAACAACAACAACAATAAAAAAAAAGAAAAACTTATCCACTTTCCTCTTGGGACCTACCTCTGCAATGTAATAAAAATAAAACAAAAACATAGCCTACAAATAGCTTTGTGAAAAATACCGAATGAAAGGAGCATGAGAGCTTCCTTCAATAGACAAGTTGCACATGAAGCAGTCTCATTTTTTTTTGTTTTATCTAAACAACAAAAACAAAAAATGCATTAAAACGGATAAAAAACATTTTTACAAAAAGTTTTTTTTTTTTTGACGCATTTCATTTTAATGTTAATAAACATGCTTTAGATGTGATGCTTCAAATAGTTCCCCCCCCCCTATATTTTCATTTTTGATGCCATGCCTTGAAGTTACCAAGAGTTTGTTTTTTAAAAGGCTTTTGCCAAGTCCAAAAAATACTTATATATATATATATTAACTATGATCAAATGTTTTTTTTTTATTACAAAAACCATAGCGATATAAAAAAGGCAAAATATAAAACATTCCTTGGGGCAAATCATAAATTAAACGAAAAAGTTAAACTGCATTTATAAGGCATTGCAAATCCCTTCATTATTTTACAATGGAGTATCTAAGGGAAGAAAGAGGAAAAAATATTCCAAAATATATTAATATATAATATATATATATTTACTAGTTAATAAATTTATACAAAATCCTTTAATGAGTCGATTTGCTGAGACTCTTGGAGGAAAACCTTTGATTAAAGATATTATAAAACTACTTTAAAGCTAAACTTTGCATTAAAAAAGATACTTTAAGCATCTTCTTTTTGTAGGTATAATTAAGTTTCTGAATTGAAGCAGTTTTTACCATTTTGAATTTCTACAACATTTCCATCATGCCTAGTTACAATTTTAAAAAGTACACATTAAACGAAATGACACCTCATAATGGGAGGACTTTGTATATTAAGAACAAGTTACGACTACTTATCCTTATTTCACTTTTATAAAAGTAAAAGTTATGTATATTAATGACTACCTTTATGAGATAAAGTTTATGTGTTGTGCAAATGATGTGCATATTTGTATATTGCCAAAAAATGATGCTCAACGAAAGGACCAAAATGTTTCAAAGGGTTTGATTTTTTTTCAAAAATAATGTTTTACGCGGTTAATTCTTTTACTTGAAACTTAATTTATGTTATTGGAGAACTATTAACCATAATAATTAAACATAATATACCTATTGGTGATTTTAAGAACGAAAATCATTTGAATATGTGATCATATTTTTATTTTTCATAAATATGGATACAAAATAAATTTCTTAAATTTGTATTACAGTGTGTATTATTTCACTTCGGAATTTCAAAGAAATTTAGAAATTGATTTCCCAAGTTCTACCTCAACCACAATTTCAAAGGAATTGATACACCCTAGCAGCTACGAATGTAATTGAAAAACTACTTTCAAAAAATAAAAATATTATTCAAAGTGATCTCCTGTAAGCAGTACCGGCTCCATAATATTCAGGAACCGGTCAAAGAAAGATTTAGAGGATGACCTACTTAGTTGTGTTATTAACAATTTTTAATTTTCTAAATCTAAAAGGGGCTGAGGGCTTTATCTTTTAATTTAAGTGGCTAAACTGACACTGTCTTGGAGTTTGAATTTAGATTCAAAATATATAGGTACATATGAACTGTAGTTATATAAAACCAATTCAGAGCTTGATTCCATATGTTCCACTGAGTATTCAATCATTAAGTCAAAATGAGCTATAATCTTTTTATTGAAAAAAATAAAAAGCCTTAATTTTATAATTTCTAAAGATATTTTATTCATTTTGATAGGATCATTAGTATCATGGTTATAAAATCTAGTTTGCTCACAAATTCTTTTTAAATTTGCTTTTAGGCCGATGGTATTTACCTAAAATCTGGTAAATAGATACAATTTACAATTTAAAAACTTTAGAGATCAATTCATTCAAATATCTATATTCTGATTTCATCAAATCATATCAGCTTTAGGGGGAGGGCGGAACTGTAGATAGACATCCGGATTTGTAAGCATCGGAAGTGTATTTTATCTTCTTCAAAAATCCGATTTTTGAAGAAGATCCGATTTTAAAATTGCTCCTGATTAATGTTCAGTTGTTGCACCATCTTGAGACTTAAGTTCAAGTCAATTGAAATGAAGCGACCTCAAAAGCTCTTAGTTAAATATTAAAGTGAAGGGTGAGCAGCTGGGGCCATAGAAACCAACAAATAAATAGTTGAGAGTCAGAATAAAAGGACTTTTGCATATTCTCAAACTGGTACTGTGTGGAATGACCCATAATGTAAAAAGAGCTTCCTCTACATTGATGCCTCACTTATAACCCATTTGAGAATCATGGAATGTATAGCTATGTATTTTTTAACCAAAGTTGAATAGAGTTGACTCTTTCCTTCACACTAATAAAAACTATGTACATCAAGAGACACAAAATAAAAAAAAATATTAACGATCGTTATCATCCTCATTGCTTTTATTACTTGTTTGTATATCTTGGAGTTGAATGCTTTTTACTTCGACTTGTATATATATATTTATAGCTCATACATAATACAAAAACAACATGGATAGGCCGTAACACTGTCCATAATACATAAAATGCGTACATTCTACATACTTATGTATATGGTATTCTACTTATAAAATGCATTTTAATGACTTTACTTATTATTATCCTCAAAAGTTATCATTTCACATAATATAAAAGAATATTTTTTTTTACTCCCCGAAATAATAAATATATTTAGTTATTATTTTTTCAAATAGAGTGTTGCTCCAAAAGCAAAATACAATTTCCACACCCATACACATGTTTATACTACATACATATATTTGTTCTGTAAATGTACATATATTTAAAACCTCAATTTAAAAAAAAAAGTCCCAAAGGAGAGACGAAATGGAGCTCTGCTCATTTAATATGTAGAAGATGTATTATTTTAAAATGTTGTACTTCTTAAATATTTATATATGCATAATATAATTCCTTATGTGAGAGATAAAAGGACTTTGAGAGCTTTAAATGTGACTCTGCATGTTTATGTACTCATGCACTTGTATGTAATCTATTAATTAATTTATGACTTAAGATTTCAGGAAAGTTCACTTTTCTATCTTTACCGTGAGTTCAATTGAAGCTACAATCCCTCGAGGTAGAAAAATATAAGACATTTTATATACAAATTAATTATTTCACAAATTTATATCTGTATTTATATATATATATATATGTTATGCCACATTCATTATCACGGAGTATTAAAATTTTTATCTCTTAACCTCGAATTATTTTTGCCTCAATAAAGTTGAAAAGAAATCAAAATAATTGCTGAACTAGACCATTTAGACGTAAATACTCTTTAGTAAATATTATATTAACTATTATTCATGCATAAAATGAACTTCTTTAAATGCTTTAAAAATAATGAAAAACCATGGCACTATTCAATATAGAACATAAAAAAACCCAAAAGGAGAATTTTTTAAAACTTTACATTGTAAATCCCACCTGAAATATGAGACCATATTTAACACAGAATCACCATTTAATTCTGCAAATTAATTAATCTTTTTTATATTTAAAAAAAATTAAAAACGAATTAAGTAATAAATCCCTATTGATACGAGTCCTCTTCACAGTGAAGTTTCATACGATGAACTTTTCTCCGATGAAATAAGGGCATTTAACTTTTTGCACATGAAATGCATAAAACTGCCAAAAAAAATTCTTATATGTAGAGTCAGCCATCTTGGAGTAGGCATCAAATACCCAATTTTATAAGAACAAAAACCCTTCGGAATGTAATTTTCTAAACATCAACTACTCCAGTATATATTTTTCCAGTCAATTTGTCTAATATTTCTGCCCTTATTAGTGTTCCATTCATTGATTTCTTTAAATCATCAGATTAAATTGTGAATATGCCCACTATTAAATAGAATATAGTCCACTACTGAAGATTAATGACGTCATTGTCTAACTACCAATTAATTTCGAACAATTTTTTTCTTCTCCTTTTTGGAGGAAGGGTTTAAAAATGCAAATGACATGCCCCTATACTGTAAACATCATTTTTGTGATTTAATTTTAGTGGCTATACAAACAATTATTTAGACATGTCTCCAGAATGACATCAGATAAAATGCTATTTGTGACTCAAAGAATAAGATAGAAAATGCAACGATATTTTTCTATACATAAAAGATCCAGTGTAAAAAAAAAATACTTGAATAATTTGCAGATTTGATTAATGCAGTTTCATTATAAAGATTCACACGTCGTAAAAAAAATTGATATTTCCTGAAGATATGTCATGTATATATACATTTATCTAAATATAACCTTCAAGAATAGCAGAAAATGTGTTCAAAATTAATTTGAATCTTGAGATGATATATTTTTTTGAATAAAAGTTCTCAATAACTGACAAATTTAGAACTTTAGGAGATGCCTTAAAACGTTTTGACAGACAGGGAAAGATGTGAAGAGAACAAGGAATATTGGCAACTTATTTGAAACATTTTTTGAAGTGAAATCAAAATACATTTTTGAAACACTGTTTTTATTTCGTTTTGTTTTTATCATTAATTTATTATCTTTTCCAACATAATTAATTCACCGGTGTCACAAATCTATGTACTGAGGAATAGATAAAAAGGTAAATTGTAATAATGGAAGATGAAAAAAATAAATAAATGGGAAGACCGCATACAAATTTAAAATGAACAGAAGTCAAAATTGTGAGATACACACTTTGAAATGTAAGTTAAATGTATTGAAAGAACCTGGGAGTGTCATTTTTTAATGTACCTTGACATTAAATAATATCATCAAAACCCCAATTCCTTTTCAACTTTTAACTCTTGATCTCTGTTTTTTTTTTAAATGATCTTCTCCTTAACTCTCTCGTTTTGTTCTTTTCTTAAATGTCCATGAGTTAATTTACCTTTGCAACTTTATTCACGCGTTTTGATTTGAAAACCTATAAATAAAAAAATAAAATAGTATGATTTTTTAATGTTGTTCAATTAAATTTATAGAGTTAAATCGAGATATAGAGGTTCTATGAGATTAATTATTATTATAGATGTGAAAAATATATGTTTTTCAACATTATTTGAATGAAATTACTCTAATTTGCCTAATAAGGGTTCCAAACAAGCCACAAATAAATAAATATTTTTTGGTACTCGCATTTATTTAAATATATTTTCTTTACTTTTACTAATTAGTTCTCATTTTTTTTCATGCTAAGTGTATAATATATTATTAATGAGCACACTTTTACTTCTTATTAGTCCAAATAAGACAATTTATCCACCCTATTTATCCTTTTGGACTACAAAAACTCTCTATTAATCTTTCAGCTAATAAGTATATGTACACTTAATGAACTTTTATTATAAAAATCCCCGATTCAACTTCATAAATTTAAGGGAGCAGCATTCAATTTGAATATTTTTAAGGATATTTTAGAAGTTTTTAAATCAAAATGTGTGGATGAAGGATATTTGATGGCTAATTTCAATCTTTGCCATTTGAGTACACACTAATGTAAATACATATAGGTCCTTAAACTATTAAATATATACATAATTATATTTATAGATGTAATATGTTCATTCCCCGTGATGTCATATTGCCCAGATTTGAGCTGACAGTTTAATAGGAATCGCAATCAAAAAAGTCTTGTTTCAAATGCTCATTTTTGTTTTTGTGGAGTTTAGTTTTTCTTTTAGGAGATCGTTATCATCATATGAACATGTGTTCACAACCTGTACCAACTCAATAGTTGTGCATGTTATTCGAAAAAGTTATATGTATATATTTTTTTAAAGAAGCCATAATGAACACATGTCATGTTAATTTGAAGAAAAATATAACAACTATGCATAAAATGCCTGTTTATCACTTATTTTTACCTTCTTCCCTCCCCCCTTTTTTCTTAAACAAAGAAACAAAAAAATGATAATAATATAGCTTGATATATATTTACATAGGTAAGTATGGATATACACATAAGTCAATTACGAGTTTTTAGCTTTAGTATAACTAAAAAGAAATCCTCTTCATATATTAATATACAGGGTGACCAAAAAGTAGGGAAACGATTGAATCAATCGAATTCTTGCTCCCATATAAAATGCCGGTAAGACAAGCTTCTGAAATTCAATCCAACAGATCCTGGGATCTAAGGATCTCTTTTTAAAAAAAAATGGACTGACGAATTAAATGTTCACTATTGAGCAGTGATTTAATCATCAAAAAATACAAATTGAAATATATCAAACTTAAGAAACAGAATTCGACCTATGTGATGATTTAGGAAGGGGTTACCTTCGATGGTCGTAAAATTATCCATTAATCACAATCCTAAAGGGTATAAATATATATATATATACATATTAAAGTCATTCAATATATCAATCAATATAACATCAATCTTTTTCAAGAGTGATGTATAAACAACTTTGACGACTACATTCCAAAGACGTTAGCCTTCCTCACCCTCCTCTCCAGACATAAATCCAATAGAACTTACATTCCAGTCCATTATCGAAAGGAAAGAGTGCCTCAATGTCTCAAAAAAATTGTGGATGCTAAAAAATGGCACTCGGAATGGAAAGAATAGGATGAGAATGTTGTACAACCATTAATAACATTTTATCTGTGGATCTAAAAGCCAAAGATGGATAATTTGAAGAACTTTTATAATTAAATACTATCTTATATAAATTAAAATGGTTCTTGTTAAATTGTTGACTCTTATTGCAATATAAACAAACAAAATTATTTCCACATTTTTCGATCACAGTAGAAAGGACTATGAAAACAAAGCATCACAAATTCAGGTATCCCGTATGCTACCACTGAGCTTTATAAGAATTTATAATAAAGATATAATTTGTCAGGGATTCCCCATTTTGCCCTCAAAGATTTCCTTATATAGTACAAAAAATCTTATTTGATAAAGTAAAAAAAAAAAGAAAATATTACTATCAAATTTATTAAATACTACTAAAAGTATTAACATTTTAATTATAATAATACTTCTCCTCAAAAAGTCCTTTCTTTTTAGAGTGCCATAAGCGTTTGATCTCCCCTTCCTCATCCTACATGCTAAGAAAATGAATGATAAAGTTAATTAAAAAAAAGGAATTTTTATTATAACTTGAGGAAAAATGTGTTATTGTGTCTACATTTAGCAAAAGGAATCAAATAAATTATTTTTTGTTAATAGTTTTATCATTTAAAAAAAAATTGCTCAATTTTTCAAAATTTGATTGCAAAAAAATATTTTTTTTTCCACAATAACTTTTAAACAAAAATTGCACATATTTTAAATTTTTATATTTTGTTGATAACATACAGGAGTCCATTTTGAGTGAAATATATTTTGCTATACAAAGTCAAAATTAAGGTCAAATATCATAAGGTCATAACTTGAAAATGAGCATATTTAATTGACAATATTGTAAATTTTCTTTATTTGTAAAAAACATAATTGGTTCAGAAAGGACTAATAATAATAATTAATTTGAAAGATATGGTCATTTAAAATTTGCACAGCTCCCGATTTCTTTCGAAATTTACATATATGTATATTAGTAATTGAGCATTTAAATTATAAATTAAAAAATAAATTCGATCGTAAAATAATTCAAGAATTTTAAAATTTTACGATCGAATTTAATTTGACTCTTTACTTTTTTTTGTGTCAACGTATTGTACTCTTAAAACCACTCAGAGTAACTAAAATGCTCTTCAATGCAGTGATTTTTTGTAATTGTACTTTCTTAAAAAACAGTCAAATTTTTCCACGTCTACAAAATTCGATGAAATCAAAAAGGTATATATATATATATATATATATATATTACTAAAAAATCCACATAATTCTTTGTAAATCTAATTTGTTGACTATTTTTCTATATATATTCCAAAGCTCTCACTGTTCCTCTAGAGGAGAGGAGAGGGGCTTATTTAGCCATTACGAGCGAAATTCTAATCAAACAAGTTCTAATGCTTATAAACTTTAATATAACAACCAATTTGAGAACAAATTGTACAGTCACAAATACAGTCACTGTTTAATTTGTGTACATATACAATTTTACAAAAACTGGAAATTAAAAGTTGTAAGCTTTGTAGCTAAAATACATGTAACAAGACTTAGATATTTGAAATGAAGAATTTAAAAATCAAATATCTACTGTTTTATGTTATGGTACTCTAATATAAAAAAATACCCTATACAAAGGATAACAGTACAATAGCTTTCCCTCTCGGGAAATTAAACGAAGGATTTTTTAACAAAAGGAATCAACACCAAAGTAAGAATTTAGTAAGAGAAATGTCACTTTTTTCCTTTTACCAGGGTCTACATGCTATTTAGATATATTCCAGCTACACCACTCTGAAGGCCAAAGTCGAGCAAATAATTAAGTAGCCTTGTTTTAGTACATATATTAGAGGTATAAAACAACCTGAGTCTCAAACACAGCCACTCTATCTCCATTGAGCAGACAAAAATTATAAATTCATTATAATATAATATGTATATGTTGTGTTTAATGGCTTAGAAAATAAATTAATGCTTCAAAAGGCTGAATAACATTAACTTAAATAGAAATTAAGTAGTAGTGGTGAGCTTTGGAAGTGAAATGGTATATCTGTGTAGTATTTTTAATTGTATATATAGTTATTTATCAAACTTATAATATGTAAATATACATACATATGTGTGTATCGTTGTTATAAAGAAATATTCATTCAAGATAAATACAAAAAAAAAAAAAAAAAAGACCCAAAAAGGAAAGAAAAGAAATAATATACTTTTTATAGATATACAAAATTTCAAATTCACTTTGTATGTATTGAGAGCCCATTAGAAGGTTTACATTAATTTCTAACAAACATATATTAGTATTGCTTTAAATGAAGCAAACAAAATTGGTAATTATGGCTATTGTCATCGTCATCATATTTTTTGTGGTAATAATTGCCTTTTGCAGAGTGTACATACTCTCACAATATTATTGCCTCATTATGAGGAGTGCTAAAAAATATGTATGTAAGATGTGCACACAGGCAAATAGGGAATCTATGTATTTGTTAGAAAATATGGCATATGTATGTACATAATATTTGTTTGAATGTGTATATAAAATATACACAGGAAAAATGATGGTTGATGGTGATTTGATCGATCAAATCAAAAATCATAATGAACCTCATTTGAAAGAGTTTTTTTTTTTTTTTTTTTACATTAAGTATAATTTTGTATCAAGAGTCAAATTATATTAAAATTGGTGATTCTAATTGATGGATTTATGATTGTTGTGTCTTTCGCAAAATTAATTACAAAATTATACATTGATGAGAAATGAATATGGAGGACATTCAAGAGTAGATTACGAAAAGGTATTTACAAACAATCAATTACTCACTCCTCACTACTTAGTCTAATAAATAATGAATTTACTCAAGAACACAAACAATTTATTAATTAGTTACTCGTAAATGTTTAAGAGCTTCCTTACTTTAATAAATGATATTGTATTTTTTATATCATTTACAAAACAAAGTAAATTAAAAAAAAAGAAAAAAGAGAGTTGAATCCAGACCTTTCTGATTTAACATACTGAAAAATAAAAGTTATATTATTCACAGAGAAAAGCAGGAGTATAATGGTGCCTTAACAGAAAGGGAAAGTAATCAAATCAATGTAACTAAAAAAAAAAAAGGAATAACAGTGTTACTTTTAACACAGTTATTCCCATCTCTCACACTTATTTCTTTATGTAAGTGTAATTTAGGTTTTTGAAAAAGGATGAGTTTTCAATTTTAGGATATTCAGTCTATTCTTCAAAGTGGAGATGTATATCCTTATAAATTGGCACTCAATGACCTGATACAAGAAAAATATTACCATTCATGATAATGAAATAACGAGATACGAAAAGAGGGATTCCAGGAACTAATAGTTGATGAAGTTTGAGCCCTCAACCTTTTTCCATATAAGAGCCATATTGGTCTTCCAAATACAATATATATATATTGCTATATTATTACAAAAATTATTAGACAAAGTCATTTCCCACAAAATGTGGCTTTTGTGACATTTATTCATTACTGTGAATCAACTTTAGACATTTTTTAAATTCATTTGAAATGTTATGACATTTTAAAAGATGCATCTTCTTCGATAATTAAGAAAGAATGACGATAGCTTTTAAACAATCAAATATTTAGAATGCTTGTAAGTGAATTAAATAATCATTTGTACATTTTCAAATAGGGTTAGAGTCCCCCCCCCCCCTTCCTTCCATCAAATATCAATATGTCCCCGTCTAAATCCATAGATTCTGCATGTCCACTGTCAAAACTAGCATTAACACATTCTCTACAACACTTTGATACATTCAAAAAATAAAAAAAAAACACTGAATAATCGACTTGTCACTCATACTACCATAAGGTCACATGAATAGGCATTAAATGAATAGAAATTTGAGCTGTAAGTAAAGGTACCTTCATTAAAAAAAAGAGACTCACTTTTCTTTTAGTTTCATGGAGGTAATTCGTATGTTGAATAAACCAGATGCTCAAAATTCCTTTCTACTATGTTTGCTTGTGTTTGTTTATATATTAAAGTTCAATTATTATGTATGCATACAATTTATGCTTAGTTCATACTCTAACAAGCAAAAATGCAAAATGTAAAGAAATCTCTTAGGAGTACCCCCTAAAAATATACATTTTTTAATTTTAATTCAAAAATAAAAAAATACGTACATATGTCATGTTTTTTTTTAATATTTTATATAGATATGTACATATATATGTAGAACTACGGGGCTATTCATAAATTTTAAATCCAAAAAAGAGCAATTTTCATGCTATACTTATATTTGAGTTTGAATAAAGGGTCAGAAATGTATTTTAATCATTCAAAATTATTAAGGATGCACTTAATAAATAGGGAAGTAGGATAACTAGTCAAATCTATCAAACCATTAAAAAAAAAACGCTTCACACTACCATTAAGCCTTTAGCTTCAAAGAACTGGAACAATAGATAATAAGGTGTCACATTCAGGACTGCAACATCCCGGAGTAACAAATAGAAAATCCAATTTAAAAATCAAAGAAAAAACTCAAGAAGATCCACAATCCATCGAGATCTACAACTTTCTGCAGCTTTTTGCCTTACAAATTGTAGTTAAAATCTTACAAAGGTATTAAAAAGTCAAGCAATACGAAAAATCTAGAGAAAAATTGGACGTTTGTACAAAGCACTTTACTTTTAGCAATTAACAAAAGTGTGATCTAGTATTTATATTTATTCATTTTTGTTTATTTAGGCCTACAAATTTGCTTTAAAATTAATGAGTATTATGTGTTATTGATCAACAGTATACATTATTTAGTCACATTATCATTTTGTAAAAATGATTTTTAATTGTTGATAACCAAGTTCTAATTGTAATCTTATTTTGATAAATAGAATCATTCTTTGACTAAAAGTTATAGAGTCAATACCTAGAGTCAACTTTTAAACAAAATTTAATTTTACTAATGGAAAATGACACCAAATTGGTTATAACATTAAATACCCTTCAATCTAATGTCTGATCCCCTTTTAAAAAAATTCACCCTTAATCGAAATACATTTATTATAAAAAAACCTCTAATGGAATTAAGTGTATTAAATACAGCACGTAAGGCTACATTTTTACCTCACATTTGCAAAAAATTATAGCTTAGAACTTGTTCATAACATGTACATACATACACGAGTTATAGGTCAAGTTTACCCTTGAATCATCATCGATACTTTCCTATAATTTTCTTTTTAAATATATATATATAACTTTTTTCTAACCATATGTTTACTATATGTTATATATATATATATATATATATATATATATATATATATACCTACAAAAAGGGAATTGCTTTTTGCAAAGTGCATTTAGAAACAAAAAATATATATATTATATGTTTTAATGTCAGTGTTCTACTACATAAAGGGAAAAAGATTTGACTAAAAAGTCAAAGTTGAGACAGTAGTATCCTGGACAAATCTATTGCACACGTGTTCGTAATATGCCAATTCCTAACCTTTGGTATGTTTAGATCCGTACAATCTTGTTTTTTGGATTACATGAACACAAAATACTAAGTATAACGGTGAATTTGACCATTTCTAATTGTGACATCAAATTATAATGATTCCCTCTGAGATTCCATTCTAATTTTTTGCATATATGGCATTATAAGATATGAGCAGCTTAAACTCCCAAATTGTGGCCTGATGGGGGAGGCAGTTTGAATATTTTGCCATGATATTTTCATTGTAATATTTTTGAAAAAATTATATTAATGAATTGAAAACAAATTAAAGTTCTTTCTACTTTGAATATTTCGATTAAAAGTTTTTGAAGTCAGTCTACACTGAACAGAGTTATGGTCTGCGTAAGATCGACGAACTTCAGTTGGGAATCAAACTTTAAGGAGCTCCTAAATGGGCACCTCACATGGACTGCTCCAAATCTATAGTACCATGGGATTGCATTGTTTTTAATTTTTGTATTTGAAGAAACAGAAATATTTTTGAAATTTGAAAATCTTTACAATTACTATTGTAACTTTTTCAAGTTGAAAAATGAGTCTGAATCTTTGATATGCACTAAAAAGCTTTTTTAAAAAAACCCCACGTTACATGTAGACTACAGAAAAACACGAAATCAGAATAAAATATTGATTTTTGTGTTTTAATCTGACATAACATTGCATTTCAACAAAACGTTAATACCCGGAGATAAAAAGAATTCATATTAATATTTACAAATAGAGTGAATTCCCTTTCTAACGAGAAGTATTCATTTTTACTCCTTAATATTTTGGCAACAGAGTAATGTTGACTTTTGTGAGTCCATTTAAAAAAAAAATTTTTTTTTGTCAAATGAAAATAAAATAAATAACGTCTATAGTACACGTATTGGTTATATCTTTAATATTTTGTCTTTTTCTCCCTTAAACGATCTCTTACACCAAAATGTGTGACCAAATCAAACTGTTTGCTTACTAAAAATGATTTTCTCCCTACTCAAGTTGCCCTATTCTTCAGCTCATCTGCTCACTGCAAGCAAAATAGACTAAATAAGAAAATAATTGTAAGCCACAAATGATTTTTAAATATTGCTCGTTAGATAGCAAATTTCGTTAGAGTCAACCTCATTGGAAAAATAATCAACTGTTTACAAAGAAAAATGGTGAACCAATTAATGGATAAAAAAATAATTTTTAAACGTGTTTTTTTTATCTACAATGTAACTGTTTACATACATGAAAAACAGATAAAAAATCTATATTTTAGCCTTATCTAAGTGAATTGAAATGTATGAAAAACAAAGAAAAGTTATATTTTCAACTATATAAAAAAAATCTTTCAATGTATCAATAAATAAAAAATTGTTTATCGTTAAATATATTTGAAGCTTTTTAACAGGGAATGAAGTCGAAAGGATCCAAACATTTGATTAAAAACCTTTTTATGTACTATTTTTATATCCTTAAGAAGTAAATTATGAATTATTCTTTTCTTTGCATTCAAAGGAAAAAGAAGTAAAATCAAAAAATTTCGAATCTCAGGACTTTCAAAAAACATGATTTCAATGCTCATAATAGTCACTCCCCAAAAAAAGTTTTTTGATTCAATATCTGATTAAATTTGTGTTTAAAAATAAAATATGATATGACGCAAGTCAACAATGAAAAAATAGTTGAAGATACAATACATGATTGTAGTGTGGTACTGTTGCATTTATTATATAGAAATTGCACTTTTTATATCAGTTCCGTACTTTTTCGAATGTTTTAGTTAGTTCTACATACTCTTGTTGATCATAGGTTTAGGAATGAAGATATTTAGGAAGTCATATTAAAATGAACTTGTTTTTGTGAAATTTAAAGGGTAAAAAGTTCTTATTATTTGAAATAACAATTTTGGATAAAGGCAATATGAAATGATTTTCTTGTTTTTAAGGAGTAAAAAAAAAAGTAATTAGATTTTACAGAAGTAGAGCAGGGACTCTCAACCTTTTACCTAGTAAGTAGCCTCTAGAGCGGTGGTTCCCAACCACCATGCCGCGGCACATTAGTGTGCCGCGGAATGATTACTAGTGTGCCACGAAGAGATAATAAGTAGAATTTTTTTCATGATGACAGCGCGCAATTCAAAATTGCTGAATTTCTGGAACCTAAACGTTTCGCGCATACTAATTGGTAAGCATTGTTAAGTTTTATATCATCTATATATCTCGTTTACAATATTAACAGATTCTTATTTAATATTTACGCAGTTACTAAAAATAGTAACGAATACAAAATAAGAGAAAGAATGAAGAATGAATTGACGATTTTTCTCTTTATATGATCTTTGTTTTTTATTATTTTATAGCAAAATGGCTTTATGAGTAAGAATATTCATTTTCTGTGATAGGTGTGCCGTGAAAATTTAAAGATTTCAGTAGTGTGCCGCGACGTAAAAAGGGTTGGGAACCACTACTCTAGAGAATAACAGAATAATGTTATTTTTTAGAATCATAACAGGATATACAAATATTTACCCGGATTTTTGGTAATCCTACTACACACTACGACTTCAGTATAATGCACTTATTTTTTAGTTGCCCCACCGTGAGTCTTTGAATTCTAGCGAATTTTTGCTCGAAATTGAATAAAATTTTACATATTTAGATGGATGATTCTTTCTTAATCTTAGATTCTTATTGAGCGCTTTACATCTTGTTTGAAAGCTGTGGATCTCAGCTCTTTAATGCATTCCTTATTAATCCATTTCATGCAATATTCAGGTATTATTGAGGTACTAATGTTTTGTCGAATTCTTTGGCCTACTACCGCCGCCTATGCCCCTAGGAGTCCCTTTAGCTAAAAAAAAAAAAAAAAAGACTGGAAATGGAATCTGCATTAAATACACTAGCGAATCATTAATTTTTATTGCACAAAATGAGTATTCTTCTAGGATGAAATTGAAGCTGAAGTTGGACAATGGGCCAAATTAGCTCAAAAAGTAGGATCCGATTACTTGAAAGCCGTCAGACTCTTGAAAAAAAAGTAGAATTACAGATTTGAAATCAGTGTACAATGCTGAATAACTTTTATTATACTTATACCCTTTAGGATTTTTGACTGCTGACCAGTGTAATTAATCAATAGGGAACATGGGTATTATTTCACCGTCCCTCCTTTTCATTATGAATAAAGAAACAGGAAACATTAATTTGTTTAAAAGGAACACTTGCTATATTAGTATGTTACAAAATTTGGGACCCCTATTTCCTACTTATTCCTTTAAGTTTCAATTTCATCAAAAACAAAATCAAAGCACTTTGGTACTCTCTGAAAGAATGTTTAGAGCTTCCAAGGGGTAGCAAAGGAAAAAAAATGAGCCCAAAAAATACATAGTTTCAAACAAAGTAAAATCTATTCAACCTAGTCACACCTAAAGTAGTGCATTAAAATATCTTTTTGTATTTTTTTTTTTTTTTTGCATTTCATCACATTTTAAAAGGTTTATCCCTCTAAAATAAATAAATGTGGTTGCATTATATTTTTAAGTTAATACTTGTGAGTGCAATGAAGTGTGTGTTGGTTGTTAGAATCGAATCAAATGATAATTTACCCTGCATGTAGCTTCATTTACTTCAAATATATGTGGTTTTTAAAGCTGTAAAAAAAAAGTATTCAATTTTAATACATTGACGCGTCTTAAGCAAAATATATTGAATATTAATTTCATATATGGATTTATTTGTCCGCTATTGATTTTCTACATACTTTTCGGAACATTGATGAGTTGGACTTGAATTAACTGTTCTTTGACTGTGAACAATTTCCATCTATTTAATAAAGCATAAATGTACAGTTAAACAAAAAAAACGTACTAAAACTACTTTGGATCTTTTTTCGATCTCTTTTTTGGAGGAAAAGTAGACAGATGTAATGAAAATACCTCAATATTTCAATCCTGTCAAAAACCAATTTAGGAAATCATCTTATTAAGGGTTTTTGTCCGACATGAACGGTATCTTTTTTTTTACATCTTTTCAGAGTTGAAGCATGAATAACTGATCCCTTGTCTTCAAAAGAGTATTCAGTTACATATTTTCTTTTTTAGATACATATTAAATTTGATTAAAACTTCTTTAGGAATGATTTTTTTTGCTGTAGGTATATCTCATAAAGTAATAAAATATTTTCTTAGTTTTGATGCCTTCATTTCTACAAAATTATTCTAATATTTATAAGCACTTCAAGTAATTTCTGCATTTTTTTTTCTTTATTAACAAATGTTCGCAATGTTAAAAGTGTTGCCAACACAACATCTAATAAATAATTTATGTATGCATATAGGAAATAATAACATTGTTTACAGATAAGATGCATTCCCCCCCTTCTTATCTTCAAATGTGGATATTAAATAATCAAATATTGCTTACATGAATAGGGCTTCTAGTAAATGGATATACATATTATGATCTATTAAGGAAATATATGTACAGTGAGTCAATTTTTAGCCTAGCTGCCCTTCCACCCTGAATCTTAGCGTGTAGATATGTACTAAAGCTGCAAGGAAAAGCCCAACATTCATGGGTGTTTCAAAAGTATTTTGAGATTTCTTAAAAAAACTTTACAGAACAGAAGGACTTTGAATAATTTCAACAAAGTAAAGATCAAATATAAGGTTTTTTTTTAAATATATTTTGTATGGTATTTATAACAAATATACGGGAAGTAAAATTATCTAATTATTTTTTATTTCATCAATAATTAACGCATACCTATAATAATATATAATATTGATTATCTGTCATAATTAAAGAAAAACATAGAGGAGACAAGGTATATGATACTTAAGACTAAGCCTTTGATGTTCAAAGGATACTGAATGAATGACGTCATAGGTATTTGTTATTCAATAACATATATATCACATTATTTTAAATTGGATACATCAATAGTTCAAATAGTCTGACAAAACTTGTTTCAAAGGATATAACAGATTGTTCGAGACTCTCAGTGCAAAGAACAAATGGTGGATCTAATGAAAAGGCTCTTGATATGAAATGATACAATTGCAAATACCGAACTAAAATTAACATTTTATTATAAATCAACTACCCGTACTGTTGCCCAATCATGCCGAACTGCCAATTGAAACAACTCCTTTAGCTCTTCTATAGGTATCTGTTTTTCTTGATGATTGCAACAAAACTGCGTTACATTTCATAACAATGACTTATTATTTAATTACCACTTATTGGATGACATCATTGACCACAGAGCAGGACCCTTTACCCTAAATGAACTTATGCACCTTATATCACCGTATATGGCATCAATTTTCCCTAAGGATCATTGTTAAAAACAGTGTTAGTATAGAGAACATCATAGCCTAACCATTTCACATTATTTATTATGATCGAAAACAGTATTCTAAATCTCATTTATTTTTGGGGAAAAGGGCTCTATAGAAAGCCTTTGAGGCCTATTTTTTGGCAGACTTTCCAATCCACAATATCTAAGGAGTAAGTTGCTTTAAATTAGAAAAATGTCAACTCCTGAGAACAAGTAAAGGGAGAGTGTTACATACATAGTTTTATTTATCCCAGAAACAGATGTTATTGAAGGGGATTTCCATACCAATGATCAGCACGGTCTTTCCCTCCAAAGTTGATTTAAATGTACAGCATTATAGATACTAAATATGGATTCATGCCCATTATGTATTGATTAAAACAAATGTGATTTTCATTTCTATTACCCATATGTATAAATTTATATTACTAATATTTTGTATGTATATATGTATATACCTTCATAAAGTATGTACATTTGTCTCACTCTGTCTCACTAATATGTACATGTATGTATATACATACATTCGAATTTTTATTCTTGACTCTTTTTTTTTATTACTCCAGACAAATAATATCTCTAATACAACTGCAAAAGAAATTTTTTTTATGTCTTCTTCATCCCTATAATAGTTCTTGATACTACTCATGATAATAATTTGTAATATAGAGAAGAAAGGATCATCAACAGCTGAAGATATACATATGTACATATGCCTTTCCCAATAACCAATGGCATGTTAATAAGTTAACCTCTGAACAAATGCAATAACTAAAGAGAATTCATGCATGAAATAAACTTATACGAGTAACTACTCGGGTATATTTCGTAACTAATGCATTTATTATCCTCGCATGAATAGTCGTACTAATCAATATATTTTTTGTTTGTATTCTAAGTATATGTATGCAATTTTGAAAAGCAATGAGGGTATGAGTTTATTATGATACAAATGAAATTATCCCTCGTAATTACGCAAAATTAGAAATAAAAACCTGAATGGCTGCATTTAGCTAGAGTGACCAACTGTTTTCTTTTTTATGTACATGTCTTCTTTTTACTCTCCTCCTGGATACTTTTTCTTTATATTGAAGTCTCCCTTATATAGTCTCAATGACTATTTTGAGGTGTCATGACCAAAAGTTTTGTCCTAGACTTTAAGGGATCGAGATCAAGAAAGAAAGTGTTTTTGTATAAAATTTTAATCTAGATTTTTCTTTTGATCTTGGTCTTGACTTTGAGATCAAGACATCAAAGGGGTCGAAACCGAGATGAGACCTTAACCTTCTAAAATTGGTCTTCATCAATATAATATACATTTAAATCCTCTTGTGAATAAAAACAAACATAATTTGTAAATTCATTACTTTCAATTGAAGCTTCATGGTTTTGACGGATCAAACAAAGCTCTTCAAATTATTTGTTCTGCTCTTGTTAAATAAAATATATTGATTTATAATTAGGAATGTACAGAAAATAATATAATACTTATTGTCCTTGAATTGCATTAATTCATTTATACAAATCATTCTGGAAAATATGACAAAATTTATGAACGGATTTAATAATCTTATGATCTTGACGAAATTAATATTGTAATAATATATTTAAATGGGAGGAGATTCAAATGTTCCCATAAAAAAATTATAAATAGTCAAAGGGATAATTATAACTTATTCCCCTTTTTAAAAAAACAAGGGAAAAAACATCAACCTTGCCCTACACAAGGCTAAATATAGCATTTATTTTTAACTAAAAATACAAAAACTCATGAATAAATTCACAGAGTACTTTCAAGAGTTTAAATTACTTGTTTTTAAATTCTACAACGCGTGGCTATAACTTTTTTCCCCCTCAATTAAAAATAAATGCCCTCAGTTGAGATAAAGCTACAATTTTAATTAGTCAAAAGTTTTGATAGGAACAGCGACATCTTGCAAAAAAAACAAGTATATATATCTATTTAAACAATGCCGCCTCAATGTTATGCATGCATTATGGATGAAACAGATGTCTTCCTTGAATTACTTTGTATTTATACGATCAATAATATAATATATAATATTGTAGTACATACAAACTTATATGGTTGATTTAATACCCTTACTCCCACTAAAAACAATTATGTTCGAGAAAATTTAGATAATGTAGGAAATTACTACATATTTGACGAAAACATTGTTCTAATAATATAAAAATGACTAAATTCCTACATTCCTATACAAGCATGTATGTATACCTAGATTTTTGATAATAACAACGGAGTTAGAGGAGTGTGTTTTGACTATAAACAAAACTGGATTTAGAGTAGGTACAAATATATGTACATATATTAATAACTGAGTTATTCCACTTGTGAATAAATTTGTCAACACTCAATATGTACATATTATATGCTTTTAGATCTTACTTATACGATGAATAATATAATATTGTAATATATACAAACTTATATGGTAAAAAGACACCTTTGGTTGATTTAAAACCTTCATTCGCCCCCAAAAACAATGACTGCATATTTCATTACATGTACGCTACATTAAATCATTTACTTAATTCATTATTGTAGCTACCTTAAAGTTCAGAATTATAAATCCTTTTTCTCAACTAATATTTAAACAGATACATTAATTAAATTTCAAAGAGAGGATTAAAAGTAAATTATCTTTCTTGGTGAGAGTAAAATGTTTTGGAGTTCAACAAAGTGTGAATTTCCTAAGAGGTAGAATGTTGGGATGTACAAAATATTAAATTGCATTATTTAAATTTGCATATATACATACATACATAATATGTTATTCGAACTCAATATATTATTAAAGACATATTAATTCATAAATGCGACGACTCTCAAATAACTTAAAACTCCTCTTATGGCCACCTGGGATATATATATCAGATCTCTACCAACACTTTTTTTTATTGGGAAATAAATAGGCTCAAATTTCTTTAGTCTTGCGTAAGAATTTTATATGTTCATAAAAAGTAAAATAGATACAAAAAAGTTAATCAAAATACTTTCCTTGTGTATTTTATGATCAGTTGGATGTTGGATGACAACATGGGTACCTACTCGTAGAGTAACTATATAGATAACTTGGTGATTAAACAAATAGAACGGATCCTATAATAGTTGTATAATGATGTAAATTATTTGACAACTTCATCTTTGATTGAAGATGTTGATTTAAAAAAATCCTTCCAGAATGATTTCCCCAAAATCATCTTCAACTTCCATACTACTACTATGGACAAAAAAATATCAAGAATCAAATAGTCTTTATAGATTTGTGGGAGAGTAAATATATAGGTCCTTTGTTCTTAGTATCTCTTTATTAACTGCAAAGTACTTCCTCTTTACATACGTCCCCTATCTCCCTAATCATCAACTCCATATAACATACAAATATACAAAGGGGTCACCACAGATTAATCAACACTCCCCCCCCCCCCCCTTCTCCGATGCAATGGACAACATGTCTATGTTTTTTCCAATTTTAAAGACAGTTACAAAATTTTCATTAATACAATACTTACAGAACGATTACTGCTGAGTTTAGATAGGCTATTGAAATTAAAATCGAATGATCAGTTTTCTTGAGACATAGGTTATGTTGTATCTCGAGAAATAAACTACGGATTCTCAGAGTTCTAAAAGATTACATTCTGGAATATTCATTTAAATTTTTTTTGGCATCAACAACATTTATCACAATTACATTTTAGTCATCATCTTTCCGACATTTTAACAAACGAAAAGTTCTATCTTATCTCTTCACAAAAAAAACACGTATCTCAAACAGTAATGGATATTTGGACGTGTAATTTGGCACAAATATAACTAACAGTACTGTTAATCTAGAAAACAAAAATATTTTTCCTATTGGAATCCTCAAAAAATTCAATTCAGTTTTTTTACTCAGAGTAGTATATATGTATTGTTTTGTCAATTGTTGATTTGTCAGCAACTCTGGTTGATTAGTTAATTAATTATAATTAGTGCTCTGAACGCTGATGTATTAAATTCAAATTATTTCTCGTTATTAAATATCCCCACAAAATTAACACTGCTCGTCACATGGATTATTCCAAATGATTGTAAGAGACTATCAAATCATATGATGCAAGAAATTATGTAAGGAGTTATTTTTTTAGATTTTTTATTGGAGACAGAGTATTACAATAGAATATGTTTTTATCATGTTGATAATAACTAAAAAAAATAAATATATGAATACATATCAAAAAAGACTTCAAATACTCTTATCATTTTTTTATAAGGATAAACAATCGATTCTGAGAATTTTTCAGATGGATTCCTATGTCTCAGTAGGGGATTTCATTTTTTTAAAGAAAGCTTCAATGATATCCAAATTGGGAAGATTACAAAGAATCCGGTCCTTGGAACTTCTCTTTTCATGAGGGCCCTTTGAAGTTGAACTGAGGGAATTTTCTCTGACACTTTTATAAGTATAATCATCGTCACTAGTAAAAACAAACTTTTTACTCTTTGTTTTGTTCTCATAAGGCATCTTTCTTCCTGTTACACTTTGAGAAGCTGTTTATATGTATGTATGTATTAATATAATAACGATGATAAACAAAATATCTTCACTTAAAACTTGAAATATTATTCAATTATTTTTTCCTTTGACGAATTAAAATTAATTTTGATTTAATTATTACTCGTATTTTTATAATTAACTATAACTTTGTACGTATGCCTCTTCATTAAAATAAAATTAGTGCACACATCATTAATTTATTCATCAGAGGAAGCTTATAATTCTTTATTGCATCTTTGTAGTGATAGATTTTGGGTCTGAAAAATCAAATTCAGTTCTTTAATGTTTGTTCTTTTTTTGAAAAAAATTGAGTATTTGATTCTCAGAGCCAAAACCGAGTGGTACAAAAATTAATTCTGATCCTTGGGTCTAGACCCGAAAGAGGAAGACCTAACAAATTTTACCTTTACAAGTTTATTATACATTTTTTATTTACAGTCTAAAGATTTTAGAACAATGGTGTACAATTACTTTTTATAACTTTTGACATAACAGTGCATGGAATTAAGTTATGTATTTAGTCGAGAAAAGTTCCTCGAATTTTAATGCATTATTTGTGTACAAGTGACACTTGACTGTCACCATTAATTTTCTTTTTTCAGATTCGGCTTACTTTTTAATAAAACTGTCGCATCACAAAAAAAAAAATTATAAAAGAATGCCTCATTTTAATTTTGAAATTTCTATTATATGTAATATCTCTTATAAAGAATTGCATAAATGAATCCTATACAATACATTTTTAGGGGAGACTTAGACTCTTTCTTTTGTTCAAAACTTAGAACAGCTGTTATTAAAATATTATTCATTAGCTTGTAGTATTTTATATATGTACTATTTTCAGCCTTATACTTTTGAAAATATTCACAAAATAGATTTTTTTCTACTTTTTTTTAATGTTTCGTTGAACATTCTATCAAATATTCTAGCTCATATCATCAATTAAATCATTAACAATAATTAATTCGAAAGATTAATCAATTCATTTTATGAATAAAAGTAACTCCTCGATTATAATAATTGACCTCAGAATCTTTCCTTGAAAAAGGGAAAAACTGGAACAAGAAAATATATACTGGACTCATCATAAGGTATAATATTTGGGTAGATGGGTGGATATAAGTAGCTTTATTAGTAAGAATGGTAGTACTCAAGATGGTTTATTTTATTTTGAGATGAGGGGATAGGTCTGCAATCCTCAAAGACTTGATCTTGTTTTAGTCTCGTTGTCTAGACATGGACCAAATTTTTATTTTCTAAAAGTCTTGGTAAGGTTTTGATCCTTCAAAGTATTTGTATTGTTCTAGTCCCAACTCAAATATTAAAAAATAAAATAAAATATGGATTTGAAATACCCCTAACACATTGACATTACTTAAATAAAAAAACAACAAAACAGCTTAAAAGAATGTTCATAAATTTACCGTTAATAGTCAAATTGGGAATCAACAAAATTCATTTTATAACAGCTATTCTACATAAACTCGTATAAAAGATTCTTACTCTACATACATTTTACAGTCTTTGTATGGAGTCATTATTATTGCTAGATGAATTAATTCATAAATAAATAGATTTTAGGACTTGCAAAAGTTTATTACAAGTTATTATAAAAGTATACTATATATATATAAATAATTTTACAGTTTTTTTACGTACATTATAATTCTATTCATATATGAAATCAGTATTTCTCCAAAAAAATTACATCCCAGGGTACATTAATGAGGAAATCAAACCAAAGGGTGCATCATGGGTTAATATTTTTGTCCTTTCTTTCTTTGCAACGGAGCTATTCTCCAGAGCATACAGTTTAAATAACACTACATTAAATATACATTGTAACACATGATAGAGTTTCTCTCCCAAAATCCTGTTTTCTTGGTATTTCTCTAATTTCATTACCTATTTGAATATGTCCTGTATATAATTCATTAAATTCAAAACTTAGTACATATTGATGATTACTTTGGTATAAAGTTTTTAGCAATATATGTGTTGCAAATGACGATGTGCTATGTGCATTGAAAAAAAAGAAATGCCAAAGTGTTTCAAACTCATACTAACGTTAGTTTAAAAAAACCCAACCATGTCTATGTTTGATTTTGAGAGTTACTTTATGTTTCTGAAGAAGTATGAGCTATTTTTATATAAGAAGTTGTTATTTCCAAAACGTGTCTTACGTATTATATATTTATTTGAATATATATTACTTATACGGGATTTTCTGTACAAATATTTTCCCAAGAAAGTGAATTTTGTATGGAGCTTTCACAAATGTAGAGGTAGAACAAGTTTAGAATTTATGTTTTGCTATTAAAATATATACGAATCTACTTACATTTCACAGTATTTATTTATTTTAATATGTGCACACATAATTAAAATACCACATTAGAATGATAATAACTGTACATATAGTTGTTAGAGGAAGAACCAGAGAATCAACTATTTAATCATCTTACCTGTAAGATAAATTATATTTATGCATATATGACGTCACATCTTTTATATTCACATAGGTATACTATATAAGGTAAAAATAGAGACTCATATACATAAAAAGTTAACTTCTACAAGCATTCTATAGAAAACCTCTAATATTTTATATTAGGGACAAAAAAAAAGAAGTAATTTATCAAATAACAATAACAACAGAGATTTAGAAAAACTTTGTGGATTGAAAAATTAAATTCAAGGTCGTTTTCTTAATGAAAAATAAATTGTATCTGTTTGTAAGAAAAAGGATTTAAAGAGATTACCGTTTGTACATTTTTTTTAAAATAGAAAATAATTAGACAGCAAAAAAATGGATTAGATTGAAGTTTATAAAAAGTTTCTTTATAAGATAATTATGACGTATCAGAATAATAAACCTTGATAATTGATTTATGATTAATATATGTTTAAGACCTTTCACATTTCTTTACACTGTAAATAGGTATACACACAATTTGAAAATGAATGGTAAATGACAAAATTTAACATGATGAAAGATATATTTACATCAAACGCTTTTTAAAATCTCAGTGTTCGTCTAAGTACATACATTGTAAATACAAAGTAAAAACTTGTTTTAAAATGTTTTTTGTATAAAAAAACACTTTGAAAAAACAAAATAAAATGTCTTCATTAAATCAAATACTCTCTTGAAAGGAAATGTTAATTTGCTTGAGCGTACAAAAAGGGAGAATGTAGACGAATCAAAGTTTGAAAATCATCATTAAAGTACAATTTCTTTTAGGAAATAATAGCTGAATAAATTCATTTTATACTTTATCCACATTCATGAAAACAATTTTAATTAGGTATTTGTGGAATAAATATACCTAATATTACATAGTCTATAAAATACATTCTAGATTTCGGGGAGCATGTAGTCGTATTTACCGATAAAATAATTCACAAACCCTGATGTTTAATTTAATGAGCTTATTTGTACATATATGCGACCCAATTACCTTATTCCTGGGTAGAAGAACTCATTTCAGATATATGTACATAAATGAAATCACATTTTGTAATGCATAAATGTATTTACAAAATGATAAATTGTAGGCTTAAATAAGTGAAAGTAAAAATAATAGTTAATAATACTAAATTTATTCATTATCAAAAAATCAAGTAATTATTTCGTTTATAAAAATAAAATTTTATAATTTGAAAAGCAATTATAATATGAAATAAGCACCTACATAAAGATACATAAATATTATTGGATCTGTATCTGAAAATGTTTCTATTTTCTAGATTTGGTTATGTATGGAAAGTGAAAGGTATCCAAGGGAGGACATTCTGGGACGGATTTCTTATCTAAAGAGTGGTTTCTTCTATTTTGTTTGTTCCACGACTTGGGTTTCCGATGGTGTTTGTTTTGAGTGGGGACGATACAACCTTCGTTCACCTTTGAAAGGAATTTTCTTTTCTTTTGAGCTCGTCTCCGCTTGCGATTCGCCTCTCTTCGCTTGATGTCTTTTTCAGCTGGAGTTCCTGATGCAAGTGCGTTCCGATAGCTTCCATGAAACTTCTTGTGAATATGCTTTCCCCCTTGTTTTTTTCTTTCTACCTTTTGGAGAATTTCATGATTTGATTGACTTAAAGAAGCCATGAAAAGGTGTGACTCGTAGTCATAGACATTCTCATCATCCAATGGGAGTTGATAGGAGACAGACTTTATTTGCTTCTTGATCTCGATCCAACTGAGTTCCTTTTCCTTTTCCTCTTCCTTTTTTTCTTTTTTCTCCATGGAAAGAAGAGACTGGGAAGGGCTTATTTTCTCTGAGTTGCTATCCAGGAGTGGAATGTCTAGTCCAAAGTTCGTACAGGGCTGAGCTTTCCTTTTGGGATCCTTTTCTTCTCCTTCTTCTTTTTCCTCCATGGAAAGAAGAGACTGGGAAGGTTTAACTTTCTTGGAGTTGAGATCCAGGAGTGGAATGTCTAGTCCCAACATCGTACAGGGCTGAACTTTTCTTTTGGGATCCTTTTCTTCTCCTTCTTCTTTTTTCTCCATGGAAAGAAGAGACTGGGAAGGGCTTATTTTCTTTGAGTTGATATCCAGGAGTGGAGTGTCTAGTCCCAACATCGTACAGGGCTGAGCTTTCCTTTTGAGATCCTTTTCTTCTCCTTCTTCTTTTTCCTCCATGGAAAGAAGAGACTGGGACGGTTTAACTTTCTTGGAGTTGAGATCCAGGAGTGGAATGTCTAGTCCAAACATTGTACAGGGCTGAGCTTTCCTTTTGAGGTCCTGGTTAACACTTCTTTTTCGCTGTTGATCCTCCATTTCTCGAACACAGAGATATTCAAGCTCACTAGGCGTAGTGCTCCATATACGGTTTGGATAGAGGGGAACATTTTTCTCAAGTGAAGCAATCAATTGAAAACGGCGTTCGACCTTTTCGTTATAGGGGAAAAGAGTATTGCGATTTTGAAAGAGATGAGACATGATGTTGAAGAACAGATAATTCAAACTTGAATGACTGATGATTGGGATCTGAACAGAGATTTTATACCCAAAAACCATCATTGGATTTAGGTAGCATACCTGCGGATAGGAAACGGGCTCGATTCTGGGGCTCCCATTTGTTTGTGAATAAAACATTCTAGTGTTTCATTAATGAAAATTTTAGCGTACTTAGATGTAATTCGGCCTTCAATTGTTTTTTTTTAATATATATTCCTTACATGTACCAGAAAATTCCAGAGGATCCGAGTGCTAATGAAAGGAATACAACTCTTGGAATTCTATTTTAAAATACCTTTTGTATCATCTCTACCTACGAGAACAATATCAAGTAAAGTTCTTATAAACTATTTTATAAATAAACTTCTTATTTTAGATATGTATAAGAAGTCTCATGATTGTATGTACAATATTCTGTGATTAAAAATATTTAAAAATATCTTATGGTGATATACCCTTTGCTTCTGTTCAAGAATGTTTGTGAATAACCAATAATAGAATATATTTTATAAATATTGTATTTATAAATACTTTCCGATTTAATAATGTATATTTTTGTATCATTGGTTCTCAATCGTGGTCTACCTGTACCCTAGGGTCAATGTAACATTACATTAATACTATTAATGAAGAGACTCATAAGTAAAAAAAGAAGAAGAATATTTTAGAACCACTGGTTTTTACCATTAAACCATTTTCATAATACAAATTAAATGCTACTTCAACATACTTTCATTTATATAATAAAAATAATAAAACATTACATGATAGCTCTAAATTGTTTTATTGCTCATAGAAGAATCAGGAAAGCCAATGCATTACGTGAACATTACCCTTTCTTTTTAAGGATAATGAGTAATGTAATGAGCTTACAAAATTATATATATATATATATGTATACATTAATTGCAATATTTTTGCATTAGTATATAGATATAAAAGACTTAATAGATAAATGATAATTAAAATTTATATGAGTGGCATTGCACATAAAGTCGCCAAATAATTTTCTATCCATCCCCTAAGAATTTTATAAAATGGAGTACGAAGAAAAACTTTTACTGACAAACTTGGAGTCTAATATTTAGTGTGATATGTTCTTAAGATATTGAATGCTGGTTTTTTTTTGCAATTTATGCAAGAAACTTATGTATATGTATACATCAAACATCAAACGTCTAAGATGAATATGTAAATCATAGATTTTGAAGTAAAGGGTTCGAAATTAAGTGCCATTTAAATGTTGCTCAAAATTAAGAAAATTCCAATTTTGAAAAGATATGGAGATTTTGAATTTTTAGCGTGTACCCTAGTTTTGAGATATAAATATGCAACTATTTATGTCTGATAGAATAAAATAATTATAATTATATTTTACATCAAATTCTGATGGGATAAAGCAAGGATAATCAACTGGTGGGCCACAGTCCGAATTCAGACCTTATGAGGGTTGTAGTTTGACCAAGAGGATAAAATATTGTTAAATTACATTATCTTGGTCCATATTGTAGATTTATTAATGTCTGCTTGGTTGGCATATAATTAACCCCTATGGATTTTGTTTACACCAAGGTCTTCATAAGGGCTACACCATTGTCATTCCAAACATACACTTAAGTGAGAGCCACATTATTAACTTCTATTTTATTTCAATGCATGTTCAAGGGCTAGAGCCTGAAAACTCCTAATGTACACTATAGGGAGCAGTGAAATTTTACTCCAGGTATCTTTATTTTTAGACATTGAAGACTCCATCCCAAACTTGAAGCTGATAGATCGAGGTTTAGTCAACTGCAATTTTAATTAAAGCTCTAAAATTTAACTACATACATAACAAAAAAACTCAACAGTCATAGAATTTGATGGTTTTTGATCATTTTACGTACAAGAAAAAAATGTGGGGCAAGTGTAAGTCATCCAAAATCAGCCATTCATGATATGTAAGTCCTTTATTGAAGTTCTATTGCTTTATTCAACCAGAAAGTTACTATAAAGTCAATCAATATACAACAAAGTGGATGATCCTTATCTGGTCTGAAATTTGACAAAGATACTTGATAGAAACATACAAGTAATGCCGGAAGAGTGCAGTTTGTTGCACATAAATTAAAGCTTTTTTACTAGATACTAATGTACACATATTGTCTTGTTATATTTGAGCTACAAAGGTTAAGCTCAAACTTTGGATTTCAACGTTTTTTCTAAATGGGTATAAATAAAACAAACAGCAAATATGAAACGAATTAAAATTTCATGGATGACGTCACATAGTCTCTCAAATTGGAACTTGACAACTTGACCTTTGCTTATAATTAATAATTGAGTGGCCCTGAGGGTGTGTTTGCAAATCTCACTTTTTGGAGGCAAATTGACGTAGAAAAGGACCCATTATCTTAATTCTATCTATTATACAATGAAGTCTTTGAGTATGTAAATAAATGATTCAACAGGTAATCGCTTCTCACTTCTACCCACAAATCTATATCTACAGCTACCTTTGTACAAATACTATTCTATATAATTCAATTACAGTACAAAAATAATTAACTCACTATTATTATTATTATTATTTTTCAAGAGCCATTCACTATGTACTTTTTATATATTTTTTACAAGAGCATTTTAACTCAAGATATTTTATATTGAACGAAGTCATTATATTTATGTACTATTATGAAATGACACATTTTTAATATCAATACATTTCATTGTGTGCACTTGGGTAGGATCCTCTCCATTGAATACATGCATGCATGATCATTTTACATAGGTGCCCATACATATACATATGTATGGACCCACAAATGTTTAACCCGATTTTCTGCTTTAATAAATAATAACATTACATTTAAAAAACAAAACGTGGCTTAACAATGGGAAATATACATATGTTTAGAGTAAGTATATTTATATGTATAACCTATGATACCCCACGTTCTTGATGAGCCTTAATATTGAATGTATTTTGTTTTATTTTCTCTTGACAACAAATTTATACTTGTGAGTCATGACGTGCCCTTGTGTCTTGAATTTATGATCAAAAGAAGAAACTTTTATGTTTAGATAGATGTTAGATAGATGCAACTTTTGTAAAGCGCCAGAAGAAAGTGCTAGATAAACAATTAGATTCTATTGAGTAAAGCCTCTTTGTTGACTACATATGTAGCAATCCTCAGTGACTCTCTCAATCTTTCCCCCTTCAAAAATATAAAGAAAAAAGTCCCAAAATCAGTTGATAGTTGCCCCATTTTCCTCAATTGTGGTACACTCTTTCAATAAGTAATCATAGATAACTGCTCATAGCTTTTCGAAAAGCAAATTTAAGTCAACCAATTTAGAGCATTAGTAAGGGGTAAGAAAAGAAGATAATCAAACTAAAAAGTTTATGGGAGTATTTGATGTTTAGGAGGATACCTTTGCGTAACATTATCTGCTTGTTTTATGATTTTGAAGGGAGAAAAATGTAATACTACTTAAAGTTACATTATATTTAAAATTGCATTTATGCTTTAAGTTATGAATGCTTAAAATCTAGGATATTGTACTATAATAAATACTTTGGAAGTACTGCAAACTGTAACTAAAGTTACAAAAATTATTGGTCATGAGAAAGGTATAGATTCTTTTTGAAGGACTATAACATCAAAGTGTAATAAAAAATATTACAAAACATTCCTAGAATTATCTTCTCTCAACCCATTCTACCAATCGGACTGTAATGTCCACCATTGCCTAAATATGTGAATAAAATATGCTCTGAATCGTTTTAATACTTATAATATACTATTTATACTAATAAATTAAAGAATAAATAAATTTGGAATTTCTCATTTTCTTAATATTTATTCAAGATTGTCCTTGTGTTGACGGGATATATAGATGTGTGCCTGTATTGAGTATTTATGTCCAATGCTTGAGCCATTACTTTTTTTTTCAATTTATATTCTAGCGTTGTGAACTTTTAACGACTCAAAGTCGTGTGTAAAGTAATATAACTGTCACACACACACACAAAAATTAATTAACTGCAATTAACCTTTGACTTTAAAAATAAACAAAAAACAACGTTTTTGATTCAATAACAAAAGTGCCAATAATAATCAGTTTCTAATGTTATTTTGTCAAAAAGTCATTCATTGACAAGTCCTAAGAAAAAAACGAATCAAATGTATAATTCACTTCATTTGTGAAGAATGTTTTTTTTTTATTTATTGACACAAATGAATTTATTTACTTAAACATTCCTCTGAGCTGCCTTAATAAACAATATGAATAAATTAAGACCTTAACAATTATTTTATTGTTTTAATAAGAATGCCCACTTTATATCTTTTCAAGTTCAATATGGAAATAAACACGTTCATGTTCAGTGTCTTTATTCCCATATTGAGCTTTCTTAGTCCCATATTGAACTAGAAAGAGGGTATAGAACACAAAATTGTTTAGAATGCTCTGCTGATGGATATAAGAGGAAAGTTAACAAATGTTGAGGAATTATTAATTATAAAATAAAATTATTTCAAATTATAAAAAGATCTTCAGGTTCGTTACTTGACAAAAATAATAAAGTATTTGTGAATAGTTACTTTAGCAAAAAGTAACGCCGTTGCTCACGAATAAAAGTAATTAGATATCCGTCAAAGTAACGGGCTGGCACATTAATACTTGCTATTTTTACTCAACAAATAAAGGAAAATAAAAAAAATAAATTGAATTTGAAAGTTATTAATTTAAGCATGGCAATTAATTTATGACAACCAAAAGTGAGACTGATAAAATTATTAAAGTTAAACCTTTTTTTATTTAAGTAACAGAATGAAGGTAAATTTTTCCCCATAATGAAAGGGAAAGTAATCAAATAATTCAAAATCAAATCTATCAAAATCTGAAGAAAACAGGACTCAAAATCACGTTTTATTGAACACCCCCCCCCCCCCCCCCAAAAAAAAAAAAAAAAAAAAAAAAATATCCTTCCTTCTTGGTTTACTAGTTTCAATTTGGTATATATATATATATAATCGTTTTTCAATATTTTTTCTAGATACAGTTTATTGTAAAAAATACATTTTCAATATTTTATCTCTTTATTAAGTTATTATATTGATTTGTTATGTATTATCAAGAGGAGAAGAGAGATACAACAATCCGTGTTTGTTATTTTTTTTTATAAAATATGAAATCATAAAACCCTTTTTTCAAATTCATATTTTTTTCTGCAAAAAATAATCTCAAAGAAAATAGGACAAGGAACACGATTTCAATATGTATTCTTATCAAATAATCCACAAATATCTCATAATTTTATAAATAGGTAGAAATTGAAAAAAAAACATTTAGACCATTATTTGTATAGAAACAGTATGGGAACTAAGTAAATATCTAAGTATTTAGTAATAAATTTAAACCTCTCACCGTATCTTTTTTTATTTATTTTTAAAGTTGCATATTTTGAGCATCATAAATAAAAATGGAATATGTATATTTCAGGATATAGGAACTTAACTCCTTGGCATACATATATTCATAATTGAAAACATGTCATTTAAAATGTGAATATCATTTTAAAATCTATTTAAATGCATTTTAAAATGCGGAGAAAAAAATCGAACAGTATTTTACGTTCTTTTTATTTTATTTTTGCGATGACACCTTTTAACTTTTTTTAACGACTCATTGGTTTTCATTTAACCCAATTAGTATTCATATTTCACACTGTATTTATATATTTACATAATATGGTCATAAACTTAATTAATATTTGATTTAGTCGCCTCTTCTCTGTCCCTCTATTTAAATTAAAAAGCAACTTAATTGAATCACAAATAGAATCAGAAATGAGTAGCAATATGATATCAATAAAATGCAGTTTGCAATAGCCTATACAAATATACTTTGTTTGTACATGTATCCACAAAAATTAATAAATAAGTCAACGCCATTATAGTTACTTCTCATAACGAGTACATTTTGATTAGAGGAATCATTTTGTACACCTTTAAAGTGGATATTAGTGATGTGGTCCACTTATTGTACATTATTTATTGACGAAATTTATTAGAATTCCATTGACCTCTCATAGATTCCCATCACTTGAGAGTGAGAGGTTCCTCCTCCCACTCGGCTGAGCGGAAACCAAATCTAAGTACTATGTCCATTTGTATTTCTTAGGTTCTTTTTAATTACTAAGGGCACTGCTTTCATAAAAGCATTACAAAGAACCGAGAATACATTTGGGGAAACGATGGATCATCACTTATTCAGAGTAATTATATTTTACTTACTTCTCTTTGTGCTTCTTATTGTTCCTGCTGCTATTTTTATGCTCATACCTTTTAAAAAAAACATTCATGAAACACAATTTTTTCCTCATTCATGAAGTTATGGAACTCCTGAGGATTTTTGTATTCAAACTTTATAAGACAATATTTGGAGGAGATACTCGCTTCCCTAAGGAGGCTACTGTCCATACTATCAATTACTGACTGTCTGCTTTAGTCACGAAGGAAGATATAATTTAAAAATTCAAAATTAATCAAAACTGTTTTAAGTGGATACACAAGGGAATAGGACAATATGCTATTCATTTCAAGGGATATTTATTTCATTCACTTAGTCAGTTATTTCATATCTTTTATTCATTTATTTTCGCTCAAGAAGATTGATTAAATATATTCCTTTACTTCATTTTCTCCAACAGACAGTTGTGATGTATTTAGTTCTCGAAATCGATTTTTAAAGGTCTCGAATCCTTCAAAGTCTTAATTTAAGTGTCAATACTAGACCAAATACAAAAAAAAAAATATTTTTTGCAAAATAAAAACAAGAAAAAAAATATTTTTCTCTTGCTCTCAACGGCATAAATTTTTGGTATACTATTTGATCTTGATACCTCAAAGTCTTTGCCTCGAATAAGATGGTCTAAATCATAGCTTAAATCAGTCCTTCCGTTATTTATCATTACTGAGTAGACTTGTCATGCTCCAAGTGCACAAAGGATGCAATCCAAATGGATTAAACGAGTGAATAATGACGGTAGTACGAGGTTGAGAATTCTTAAAATATAATTTGTAGCCATTCTGTACATATGTATGTATGTATGTACTATCGTTGCATACGTGATAACGCATTTTGACTAATACTTAGCAGCACTCAATATTCTCTATGCATTATAAATGCAGTCGTATTAAATATATATATCTACTAATACATCATTTCCATTCAAACACAATTTATTTTCTTTTTTGATAGTTGAACCAGATGTGTGCTTCAATATACACATATACATATAAGTTATATAATAAAAGAAATTAAGACATTATTTCCTATCAGCAGAATGGAAACTACTTTGATTATAATATATACATAAGTTTTAATGACTCCACATATAATGCATGCACATTTATGCATACAGCTTAATAATATAGGCCTCTCTCTCAGTATTTGTATTCGACCACATTTTTGTAGAGTCAAGAAAATACGTTTCTAAAGTATACATAAGTTTAAAATCTTATGCAGATATTTACTTTGAGAAAAATGATTCAATTGTGCAGGTTTGTATGTGCATTCATATATAGATAATCAACAGATAACTTCTTGTAAAATCCATTAAATATTAATAGATTTTTTTTTCATCCTTCTATTGATTAATTGAAACTAATAAATATTTCATAATCATTAATATTTATATAAGTTTTTTCTTGATTGTAAAAAAAGAAAAAAAAAGTTGCGAAGAACAAACAAAAAAAATAAAATATACATATATGTAAAAAAATAGATTATATAGTATATGTTCAAATACAAATGAAATGCATTGCCTTCTACGTTTTGAAATGACTTTGATCACATCAATATAAATTCATATTAGCCCCTTTCTTTGATCAAAAACTCAATCTTTTTTGCATTATTTATTGCTGTATCACTCAAATACAAGAAGATATAATATACCTGTTTGTAAAGCAATTTGAAGAATTGACTTTTGAGGGGGAAGCACATCAATAGAGATGTCTTTACACCTGGCCTAAAAAAAAAGGCTTGAGATGACGTTATAATACAGTTGGTAGTACTGATGAGAGACATTATATCAGGTGTTTTGCTGTTGACTCTTCAATAATTATATGGGAGAGTATGAATTTATTTCACTGTTCTATCCCAAAGGATACATATTGGTGGGTCAACATTTAGCCTCGGTTTTCTGAGCTGAAGCGTTTCTGGCCACTAAATCTTTCTCTTGTTTTAATGTTAAAAGTCAGATGCATCCATTCAGTGGTATTAGAGTCTATGCCAGTGGCATAGGTATGATAGCTGCCATATTTTGGCCTCCCAATTCTTTTTTTAATAAATTAAAATCTTCAAAATAATTGAAAACAGATGGGTGTTGACGAGACATGTCATGAGCTAAAGGCACTTGTTGCCTTGGTCTTGACACTGAGACCAAGAGAATAGCTGGACTTTGAAGGCTTGAGAACAAGATCAATCTTTAATCACTTTCCCTTAACTTTTTATTCCTTTTTCTTTCTATCCTGCCAGAGTTGTTACCGTTGATTCCACACGCACAAATACATATATACTCTTACGAAGGTAAGATAAATAAATCTATTTATAAAATATATATAGATTTTCCTTATAAGGAGATTGATTCAAGCATGTAGAAAAATGAGATTCTTCATTTCAAACATAAAAAAAACAAAAACTTGAAACTTATCATTATCAAAAGTCAACAAAAATTTCCTTGGTATGGAGCACGAATAGGTGTGGTCATAAAGCAACAGGCAATCAAGTGCCCTTCTCTCTCTCTTTCACTATAAAAAATGTAATATAAATAAAAATATTAACCTAACTTCCAGACACTCTGTCAATATCATCATTTCAAAAATAGTTTTCACTTTTCTGAGCTTAAAATGGCTGATATGATGAGAAAATCTCCAATCTATAGATAAAAACTACAGTGTTTCACAATTTCATTCAAAATAGATTCATTTAAGAAATGAACAGACTTAAGACTACATGCATTTATGTTTCTTAGAAGCCCTCCATGAACCTTTTCTTAAGCTCGTGATATAACTTGTCCAAAACAGGAAAAAACTCTTTTCAATATATCATATTCCTTCAACTCATTGCTTAAATCATTAGTCGTTTCTATCAGAAACTCATTCATTTATGCTGATTCCTGACAGATTGTTCAAGAATACTATGAGAATTAAACAGGTCTTTAGTTCTACTGTCTTGGCACATTTATAATACTTATAAACAACATTAATTGAAGGAATAACTGATCAAAATATTGACTGAAATCACACCACAATAATTATTTAATCTATAAAATTTTAAAATATTTAATACTTTGAGCACATCTTTGACTCAAATAGCTTTAATTTAAATCCCTTCATATTAGAACTTATTTAAAATGATTATAGTTTTATTAGGGTGTTATTTCATTGACAGTATATGCATCAACATTGAAATGAATAAAAAGTTCACTGCTTGTGCATTGAAAAGAGATATATATATATAAAAAAAAAATTCCACCCTAGTTTTTTTTCCTAATTGCAGTATTTTTGTTCCATAAAAGGAAATATAGGTGCTATTATTTTAGAGTTTCTAACGCCCCCTGTATATATCAAAGTGTGAACGGTTCTTCAAATGATTGATCACAGTTTAAAAACAACAACAACTATATATATATATATATATATAACACCTTTTCCCCATAGAATTAACCACAAAACATACTTGAAATATTAGACAAAATTACAATATTGACTCATTTTCATGCTTTCTCTTCCATACTTTTGAAATTATTTGTACACACATAAAATATCAATCAATTCAACCCATTTTTCTTCACTAACCAAATAAAAAATTATTATGTTGTTTTCATAACAATCCTAAAAAATAATTGTAAACAATACATTTTTAATAGAGTTTTTTTTAGAGCAGTGAGTGTTGGTAATTTTTTGTTTGTTATTGCTCCATATGATAATCAAATAATAAATGATTTTTAATTTTTGTTAAGCACTTTATTCAAGACAAGACAAAGACTTTGAAGGGTCGTGAACAAGACGATGCCAAGACTTTGACGGAGTGTGAACAAGATATTAAAGAATTGATACAATAAAAAAAATATTTTATGTTTAAAAAAAGGAAATTTTCTTGGTCTTGACAGGGGTTGAGACCTAGACACGATCCAGACTTTGAGGTGTCAAGAATTGATCTGAAGAATCACATTACTTGTTCAGATACCTATTTGACAATCAATTCATAACGTCTCACAATTTAATCATTGAATGAGAAAAATAGACCTGACATAATGATCTTATTATAGTTGTTATGTCAAGCTGAGACATAAATAAATGAATATAAGAGATATGTAAATCAGGGTGTCAATTCATGTGTAGTGAACATCAAATTTTAAACTTTTTTTTTTAGTTTGTTGTTAAGATTCTAACTGTTATTCTAATTCTTAAATTTCAACATGTAGAGAACAATTTAAAAAGAAATTTAAGTTATTCTTTCATTATACTCCAAATACCTTGAAATATAATGTCTTTTTATATAATCAAATATAGTTAAATGAATCATCTCTAAAATATGTTTTTTTATTATGTTTCTTTAGAATGTATTTTGAGTGACATTAAGGAAGAAGAAAGAAATATTAGAGAAAAAATAAATGTTAAATTTTCTTCATATTTCTTTCATTTGATTTAACAAATTCAGGATGAGTTACAACAAAAAATTTATACAATGTCATTAGAACGATTTTGATCTTTCATTTATGACTTGTACTCAAGAATTTATGATGCTCTTTTCAAGATTTGATGGAATTGGTATATATTTGAAATAAAAATGATTCAAGGTTCCTGAAGAATATCAAAGAATACCAAAAACCACATATCTATTAATGACCCTATAAGATTTGTATGTACATTTCTACATAATAGGTCAATTGTATTCATAAAATAAATTGTACAAATAGTTTTATTGGATATCTATTTCAGGAAATTATTATGATGTGTATTCAAAGGAACTGAACTTGAACTCGTCAAAATTCAGTACAAGTCCCGAGTCCTTCATTCTGTTCTTGTTTTATTCATTAAGAAAAATTAAACTCCCGCCAGTTTGGCACTGAATAATATCCCCCCCCCCCTCCCCCTAGTGTAAGATTTGAAAAAAAACATGACTTGAATTTGAAATTCCAATTGGACTCGGAACTCGTTCTTAAAGTTTAAGTCGGACTATCTTTGAAATTTCAACAAGTAGTCCACAGCCCTGAGTAAAAACTGAAGAAAAGAAGGACATACATGAATATATATATGTACATATACTGTAATTATGTATGTACACACTTGAGCACAGCATATGTACTTTTTACATAGGTAGTTACCTATAATAGCAAGAATATTTGTATCATCTCATTGTATGTTGTTAGTACGAGTAACTTCTTCGCTTTATTACCTTTTAAGCAATACCATTTACTATATATAATGGTATTTTCTCATATTGTAATAGGAATGCCTATAGTTATTTAGATATTAAAAGCAGACTGCCTTTATACATTTTGTTTATCAATATATATTTTATATGTATATATTTATGGATATTAACATGGATATAAAGTGTCGCATCATTAAATTGTATCTGACAACAAGGTTGAGTTAATTCCTTTTCCGTTCACAATAAATGAATGAATGTGGTTCCAACTGAGTCAGTTTGTTTCATGTTGGTAATTATTTTATGTTTTATTTGCTCACTCCTGATATCTTTTGACGAGAAACATATGACAATTTGTCTGCTATAACACACAAAACAAAACAAGTCTGTACATATGTATAAACATAATGTGTAAGGACATTATTATATTAACCTGGATGATAAACAGACATGAGTTTAATTCTACTTTAATTCATCACATGTATCTATGTATATATTTTGCCAAAGCCTTTGTGTCTGTGTAGAATTTTTTTCAAAGCATGGTAACACCATTGAATCAGTAATACAAAGTAACAAAAAGTAATCCCTTAGATTACATAATTATCTATATGTAATAGTACCTGACATCTTGATTACAAATTTGTATGAACTATTTTTGGACTTTTTTCATTTTTTGAGCATTTTAAAAACATTTTAAACGTTTTGTGTCAACTTCAAAGTGACCAAGGAATAAATAAATAAAAAGTCATTAGAAAGCCACGTCAAAATAAACTTATTCTTTGAGGTTTTAAGTAATTTTCAAATATGGGTTTATATGCCTCATAAAATTATCAAATTCTGAGAAAAAGCTATATAAATGTAAAAAAACCTTGGTTCGGAGATAAATAAAGTCTTTTTTTTTTAAAAAAAAAAATGTTTAAGAGAAAAAGGAGTTCATTTAAAGAGTGAGTAGTTCTTCTTTCATTTTTAAAAGAATACTTGATTTTAAAGGGGGCTTTTGTTTTGTTTTTAATTTTGTGCTTGAATACTTATCAAAAGTTGTTTTTATATAGGAAAACAAAGCTTTTGTCCCATAAAAAAAAAAAAGAGATTCCACAAAGGAATTGAAATGATGAACTTTCATAATTTTTATTTATAAAATGATTTTTAGTTGCATTTGAGTTTTATTATGTTTGGAGTTGATTTTTATGCCTTAAGAGAAATATACCCAAGTATTGAGGAACTGAAAATAATTCATTTGTTGTTCAATCTTTTAATATTGTTTCATTTAACTGAAATTTGTTACATAACTAAACGAATTGAGGGAACTAAATTTTATGCTGCACTGTTCTGAAATCTGTTTTGGAATCATATTCTATCACACAAACAGTTTATTTAACTAGTCAGTATTTTTTTTCACGTGGTTTAGTTTCAATATTGACTTTGTTTCTATTTGATTTAGGTAAAAAAAGGTAAACAAATCGAGATTGATATAATGATATATATAAATTCCATAGTTTACTCATTTATATTTGAATTTATTTTGTTAGACTCATTAAAATACTTGAAAACCATATTTGATGTAAAAAACCTTATAGAAGATCAATACATCAAATAAAGGAGATCAGAAGGAGGTACTGTACTTTTTGCTTTTGCTTTCATTAATGGGAGTAGGTTTGAGTTAAATGTACCTAAATTTAATCCCTCATACATTCATTTATCTGTCATCGATTGAATTTATTTAAGGATTTATAGTCGTTGGTCGTTTTTCCACAATTGCATTTAAATGGTATTTGTCAAATGCTGTAACTGTCCTCTTAGCAATTGACACAGTTAAAAAAATAAGCTTGAGTAATAATTAAAGAAAATTGAATTGACTAAACTTTTGAAGTCGTTGAATTAATCAGTTATTAATTTTCAATTAATTTTTATCTCACACTAAAATATTCTATTATTTTGACTGTGCATAGATCACTCAACAGTAGTAAGGATCAGGAAAATTCACTCCATTTCATTGAGTCCTTGCAATCTCACACTAATCCTATTTGTGTGTTTAATGCACAATATGAGTATCCTTCTAGGCTTAAATTGAAGTTGAAGTTGAAAATGGGCCAAAAAAAGCTAAAAAAGTAAGATCCGATTCCTTGAAAACCGTTGAACTCTCGAAAAGGAACTTACAGATTTGAAATAAGGGTGCAAAACGAAATAACTTTTATTATACTTATACCCCTTAGGATTTTTGAAAGATCAAATTTCTTGACCTCTGTAATTAGTGGAGGTATTTAAAATAATTAAAACTATTATTATTTTGTAATGAAAAGTATTTTCCCCACATTTTAAATTTATTTATTTTTTTGCACAAGGAAATGTTTTGAATGCATTTAATGTTTTTTTAAAGAAATATCTTTAACTCAAATTTTACATAGATAATAATTACTCTGTACTTAATTCACTTTTAGTCATTGAAAAACAAATTAGATGGAGTGTAAATAATGCTTTGATGTAAAAAAAACTACAAAAAACATTTAGATAAGAAAAATTGAAAACGTATTTTTCTATATTTAATGTGATCAATAACGATTCAATAACTTTTATATTTTCTTTCATACAGCATTTAAAGATGAATGATAACCAAAACATTAACTTTGTAAAGACAGCAAGAGCTATCGTTAAGAACGAGTATTTATGTACATAGTGTGTGTAGAGAGGTACTTGAAATTTTTTTCTCCATAAACATTGGAAATAATGTTTCTCTACAAATATTCTATGTATGAATTACAATGTAGTATTTTCATTCACAATATGTAACTAAAGAGGGTAAAGTAATAATTGTAGGTACTTTTACAGAGTACCTATATATATATATTAGGTACAAGGGCTTCTCCTTTCCTGGGAAACTGTACATCAGTCATGAATCCAATTTCTAAATTTTGCTATCCTTATAATTTTCATGACAAGATAGTTTGTAAATATGAATAAATACTGTGAAATTGAAGTCATTTATTATATATTTTAAGAAAAACATTTAACTTTAAGCTATGTTTACATTCGTAAAAACTGCAAAAAGATCACTTTATTGCAAAGAAATTTTAGCTAAGAAGAGCCAATTAAAGGTAAATAGTTACTTTTACAAGTATTAGTATATATTACTTGTCAAGCATCTAGGTAATACTTAAGACCCATCATATAGGAATAGCACCTCCTCTTATATAAATATGAGACAATTCAAACTGTCCATGAGACATAAATCAAGCCTCAAATACTTGAATAAAAACGGTTTTTGTTATAAATAAATAAAACGTCATCAAAAGTTTGAAATATTTGTGTGTTTTGTTGAGGCTCGTTTTTTGTCGTTCATACATTTGGTTGCACCATTTTCACAGAATAAAACGTTTAAAACTTCATTTTATGTGAATTATTATCAATAAGTACATAATGGAAGCTTACATTATAGAATATAAAATTATATGGATCATTTATTTGGAATTTATCTAAGATGTAAATCCCGAGAAAACTATGGATTCTATTTCGGACTGGTCACCAACAAAATAATAAATTAATGCATTCTTATAAAAAGCTTGCAACTTTGTTTTATGTATTAAAAAAGTTGATAATGTTAACAAATTGTACTCAAACTCTGAGTATCTATTGGACATTAACTACTTGAATCAAATCTATTCCAAATCTTATTTACAAACCAAATAATATTTAAATATTCTGTAAATAGAGTGAATTCATAATTATTCGATGAGATTAGAATTTTATATGGAATACATTTAGAGCTAAATATTATGTAAATTTATTTTATCTACGTTACGTGTTTTCAGAATACAAAAGGCTGGAAAAGGATAAGTTTATGACCATGGGTTACAAGATTTTTGCTATTAAAAAAAGTTAATCCTAAATAAGTATTTAATGTGACTTGCATCGATAATTTGCAAAAAACCAACCATTTTCTCATATATTCGGTGTAAAAAAAACTGAAGCATGTAGATGAATTGAATACAGAATATACACATACATAGAGACAGATAAAAAACTGATTTGTTTTGTGAAGTGAAGCACTGTCAGCATCATAGCTACATAAAATACAAATGTACAAATGCGCCAATTTCTTCTGTGATGCCCAGTCCACAAAATGTCTATGTATCTAAATTTTGCTATTATTTTACAAACATCATCTCTAATTATTGTTAAAATTGCAAGAAATGATCAAATTGAGAGGCTTAATAGATTTACAACTTGGGCGACAAAATCCAAGGATGAAATTTGATCTGAGCAAAATTGGAGGGGATACAGGAGAGAACATTGACCTGAATGAAAAGGAAAAGGAGAAAACTACAGGTCACAATGATTCAATATACTAGCACCACTAATATTTTTCTTATAAATGACTTAGTATAGGGAAATAAATACTTATTAGATAATTGCAGAGGCATATCTTCATATTTTTTGTTATTAGCAAACTATTCTAATTATAATTAAAGGAGGGATAATTTTTCATACTTTTCAGCTTTTCATTGCAATTTAATTGTATGGATGACAAATCACTTTGAAATACTTTTTAATAACTAACATCCATACTTTCCTAATAAAAACGTCATTACAAACTGATTAATTATTAATTATTACGGGGGGGGGGGTGGGGGACAAATACACAGTTTTCATAGAGCCGAATGCTAATATGTATAGAATTTTCGAAGGACTCATTTTCTTGGATCCAATACTTTCCCATAAAGCGCGAGTACTTTTAAAAATCGTGGAGGTATTTAACCTTGTGAATATGTCAAATGGAAGAAAAGAATTACTTGATAGTTTGATTCAAAGAAGCGAGAGTAAAAAGGGGATGATGATATTTAATTTTGACTGTGGTTCTAAAGCAGAAATAAAAAGAAGAAAATGACTTGTAAATGAAATCAAACACCAAGAAATATCCATTGCTAAACAACCGCAATAACTGCAGATAGCAAATGTCCAATAAACTATTATCATATTATTATTTTTATTGAAGGTATGTTTCTTATAATAACAAATGGGCATTCCGTTTGTTTTTATTTTGTTTACACAATATGCTTGAATTAACATTATTGAAGACTTTGGGGGAGAGGGCCGATCAAATAACGGCTCTAAAAAAAATATTGATAGATATATTTCTTAAAGTGTACCTAGATAAAGAAGACCTATGTCAATGATGTCATGCGAACACATTTAACTTTTATACTTATTGTTGATCAATTAATTAAAGAAATAATTTTCTCCCTAGTTCTTGACCATGTGAGGAAATTTTGAAGATTCTTCTCGTATCAATCTCAGGGGTGTTATATTAATTCCCTCCATAATTGACTATGCTAGCTATAAAATTTGACAAGAACACAAGTAAACAAAGCCTTACTTTTACAAACATATTTAAAGGCTATTTCCAAAAATGTGATACTTTGACACAGTTTTATTGCACGTACATTTTCTACTAGAGATAATAGGATACTAAATATTCCAATGTATAGCCAAAGTTTTATCTTCCTTCCCAGTGCTCCAACGTAAATCGTTCACAGACCTTCATATATAAAAGCAAAATCTAAAACAATTTGTATTAAACAAATTCCCAATTTTTAGATATGAATTATAATTGATAACTTATATAAATATCTATGTATTGCACAGAGAAAGAGCCTTTGAATATGATCCTCGTATTAGTGTTTGTTAAGATGATAAAGAAATAATAAATATTATAAAAATCATCCAAATCCTACAGCCTCACCACAGTAGGATTATTATGTCTTATACACGCGTACATATATGTATGTATTTTTGTATCACTTTGTATCAGACTATAAACTATATATATATATAAAAGAAAATGCATAAAAGACCAAAAGGACTATGAAAAAATGAATCCTTTTTTTTAAATACAAAAGTCTTGCTTTATCTTTTTTTTTGAATATACCTTTTATGTAAGCATATATATATATATATACTGCTTAGGGCTCTTATATTATATCTACTCGTGTAGTGATTAATTTGGGTAAGGTTTAAAGTTTTGCATATACACACTAGTTTCCCTTTCTATCACGATAGAGTGTACAGCGTTGAGTCTTCAATGTAGAAAATTGAAATTTCCAAATTGCAACCTTTTTTTTTAAAAAAAAAGAAAAGAAACAGAAACAAAGGGGAATGAAGCTAAAGGAGTTGGCATCATCATTCTCAAATATCAAGTTGGAATGGGACTTCGATTATTCTTTCGAGATATTCGGGTAAAATCCGAGGAATTCGAAGTGGAAAATATTTGTTATTGATTGCAATCCCTATATCTCAGTTTGTCGTATTTTTCGAAATGAGTTAGGAAAAGAAACTATGACGTATAAGGAAAATTGTAAACTGTACCCTACATATTTATTTACTACTAAATGGTTCCATGACAATAACTTTTTACAAACAACAACAACAACAACGAAGCATCAGCTTTGGGCTCGATTTTTTTTTCTTCTCAATACGAACTTTTTTTTTTCAAAAAAAAAGTTTAACTAACTTACAAGTGAGTTTTTTTTTTATACATATAATATTATTATAAAACTTGTTAACTTTTAAAAGTTACTTAATTATTCCCCCTTGTAGAATTTATTTTTAATTTACATATTATTAGTTCTTATCTTGTCTATTGATCCCGTTCAAACTATCATTGCTTGTACATAGTATATATATATATTTATATGTATGCATAAACACTTTTCTTTTTTTTTTAAAAAAAACCCAAGGAGTTGAATTATTGTACATATAAGTATTTTATTTCAAAGTAATTTAAAATGCTAGAAAGAAAAATAAATAATATTATCTAATGTAATCAATTAATGTAATGTTCCAATACCTATTCATAAATTAAAAATAAAACTAACATCAATGAAAATTAAGTTATCTTCCCACTTATCCCTAAAATATTTTGATATTTATATATACTGCATATAAACCAATGCTGGCGTTGAATATAAAATACTTACTCTCACTTATGAAAATGTATAGCCAAATTTTTATTCAATTACTTTTGAAAATTTACTAAAATAGATTTTACAATTTAAAATCTTAAATAGGGAGAATCAATATGCACAAAAGAAAATCATCTTCTGTGAATGAAATAACATACTTATTTTACTTAACAGCTCTTAAATATTTTGAGTCGACATAAATATCTACTCTGCAGATATTCCTATGCACATATGTACATTTTTACTCACTCATAAATCAACGGCACACTTCACGTTGCTTAAAGAGCCCTCTTATGAATATACAATATTTAAAGTAATTACGAGAAAGAAAAAAAAATAAACGACAACCAGAAGCCAAAATATGGATATAATTTACTGAATACTTTTTTATGTATAAACTCAATTAAACTTTATATATATTCTATGTATGTCATATAAGTGCATATATTAAGCAGTATAGAAGAAAATATTTTGTTGATGCCAAATGGCCATGCCTAATGCCCTCTTAATCGTTTTTGATGAATTTGCTCTCTTGAAGCAAAGGAAAAAATTTAACTAAATATACATTTAATTAGACTTTAATTATGACCTTCTATTCCTAATTAGACAATAGAGCGTTTTTACAAATGTCACAAATAGCAGGATAAATCGAGGAAAGTCTGTGTTGGGAATATATAATTGATATACTTAATAAATATAAATGACAAATTTTCCTCCAAAATCTTAAGGAAACTTCATTTAAAAATGAAAAAAAGAATAAATACAACTACTGAGATGAAATTGATGCCTAAGAGACTATTCGGTGATATTTGAATAAAATCGAAATTATAGGTAGGATTAAAAATTTCTACGAAATGGCTTGACATTTTACAATTAAGTTTGTTCCGGATGGATTAGGGATCTGCAATGTAGAATAATTAATTGGAAAAATATATCAAATCTTTTGAAAAGTAAAAGTTAATTTATTGACTGCACACAGTAAATGTGAATGTATATTAATGATATGATAACATATATTTTTTTACATATTACTAGGGTCTAAGATATAATGAAGAGGGAGACATAATTAGTTCTGATAGATGGTAAGGGTTTAAGTCCTTATATTTATCGGTCTATTAGTAACTGACATCCAAATGTACGGTAGACATTCACTATTTTCCTTAATTTTAAAGAAACAAGAATTTTATACTGATAACATTCGGTTGTTTATGCTCCCAAGAGGACGACCGACTTTTACAACGATGACCTCACGTGAAAACACTCTGTATATATATATAATATTAATAGGCATTTAATTTGGCGTAATTGTCAAAATGTTATGTACAAAATAGTTATATATCTACATTATAGTCAATATTTTTTAACAATTAAATGGCCTTTATTACATTTGTTTTCTTGTAATAAACAAGTTCTACTTGCTGTTACAATATTATATCTTTTATTATTGGAGAAAATCCTTTCACTTGATACTAATATTCCTGGGACAGCTAAGTAGCACAAAATAATTGAGAAATATGCGTGTGGATAATAACGTTACCAAGCAAGCGAACTGTCATCAGTAGGAATGCATGCCTGTAAGGCATGCCAACCTCCTCAATGATTGGAGAAAAAGAGTGCAATATATTCTATGTAGTATTGTACTTTAGGGCTATAACAAAGAAATGTGAGACATACGTGTATAAAAATCCTTTTGTGTACATATGCATTGAGCTTCACTAATTAGTTAATTCTATTTTGAACTATCTTGGCCGATTAATAAAAAAGAATCAAAGGGAATTGTTTTGAATAAAGCGCAATTAGATTTTTAATAAATCATTTATTTATTTATGCCCCAATTATAATACTTGAGCTGAATCAAGCGTACCATACCGATTTGGTACTCAACAGTCCAAGCTCTAATAGGCATGTTATATATCTATGTTGATGTTCTATTTACATTGATTTATAAAAGTTTGAATTTAAAGGCGCATTAATAAATATTCTCCTCATTTATTTGTATACATAAATATCTACTAAACCATAAAGGTGTTACTCAAACAATAAATATTTACAGCAGCACACTAAAAGTCTATGTAACTTTGATAACTAGTAATATATATAATAGCTCTTATTCAAACAATCAGTAAGATACAAACAGGAAAATTGAACAAAAAGTTGATTCTAAGAATTACGGATTGATAAGTTTGTAGACTAAAATATAATGCTGATAAAAGTTTGATCAAACAATTTGACAATAAAGGTTAATAAACTTTCCAGAGTAACAAAAATCATTATTGCCAAATAGTTGTTTAATCATGATTTTTCTCATATTGTCGTGATTTGTAGTTTTTGTATATTCTATTTTATTAAAAAAATGTTTTTCTAATCTAAATTTAAATTAAATTTTAATTTTTTGCATACATACAACTTTCAGTATTTCATTAGGCACAAAAAGTTTGTATATTTATAGATTAATTTCTATAGATACTATTTACAACACCCCAAAAGATTTTTGATTGTCTGATATCTGCATGGATCTATCCAGTCTTTTCTAATGTCCTTTGTGCGTCACTGAATGTAGTTTGTATATAATCCAATGACTTGACAAGGAATCACATCATTGGTAAGTATTTGCTTATTCACGATTTTAAATATGATAGATAATTGAATTTCTAGCTAGTATGTTATAGTTGGGAAATAAAAATCACAAAATCATAAATAATAATTTACAATATCGTGATTTGTGATTTCACGGCCAGACACAGTATCAAAATAAGGACATGTCTACTTAAGATATGGTCATAAAATACATTCCAACATCTTGTAATATTATATGTATTATGCTCAAAAATATTTTTATCAAAAACTATATAAAATTAAAAGATAATGGTACGAAAATATTTAAATATCCTATTTTTATTCTACTTGTTTATAGCCTTACTTGGAATAGAATATCCATTTCTTATCATCCTGTAATTAGTTAAAGAAAGTTTCTAAATAGAAACATACAATCCTTTTTGGAAAATGTAATGTAAAATGATCATTAAGGCTTTTAAAAATGTACCAAATAAGCAGATTATAATTGAATCCTATAGTTTATAGTTAGTTCCATTCTAGTGACTTACTCATAGTATGTTGAAAATTTTGCCATGCTCCTGTGAACTAAGGTTGCTTTCCTACTCCTTGATAGACAAAAAAACAACATTTTTTCCCTAGAAAGGATTTTCGACCATTTAACAAAATTTATTTATAATGAAGAAATTAAAGTATTCTCATTATCCAACTCGTATTTTTCTTTTTCTTCTTTGTTCAATTTATATTTAAAATACATGTATACATATATTGAATATAACAGCAATTAAATTTTTATTAGATTTGTATAAAAAACTGTTTCTCTCTATATTTATTTATCTTTTTCTGTTTTATAGCACTTTAATATGTAGATTTTGTTTTATGGAAAGTTCAAACTTAAGAAAATGTTCCACCATCACTGAAAATCCTGCTTTTTTTTCAATATTAATCAAATAGGTGAACTACTGAACTAAACCCACTAGAATCAAATTTTCTTTTGCTAATAAAGAGAAATCAATTAAGTTCATGTATCAAATAAACTTGTTTGAATTAAAATGTTTTGTAAATCTATGGGGATATTTCTCTCCAAACATAAAAAGTGGAGGGTTTTTTACCTTTACATTGTATTTTCTCAAAGTTTTGTAATTTTTTATAAAATATTTTTGAAGTTATCATAAAGTTTTACAAAAAATAATTCTATTTTCTTATGGGTCGTTGATTTTTTTCATGCTCAAAAATGGTTTAAACCTACATATATAAAAAGTTTAAAGATATGTCCAAAAAGCTCAAATACAAAATTATTGAAAATCAAATTTGATGCGAATAAACTAATTACAGGATTAGTGATCAGCACGTCAAATACAGCTAAAATTATATATAGAACCTAAAATATTTTTGAAGAAATAAAATTTTGTTGGCTTGTGATATCAATTAAACAATCATTTTGATATTTTATCAACATATTATTTACATTTGTTATTGTCAAAAGTGAAAAGTTTATTGACATGGTTTAGTTTGAAATTGAAATTAAATTCTGAACTAAGTTTGTATTTTAGATCTAAGTTATTTCATATTAGAACACAACAATGGGTGTAGTTTGATTTTTCAATGCTCAATCACAAATGTTGATCTTGTTTCTAAAAAAGAAGAAGAAAAGATATCCTTTTGCCTGCTACTACGCCTCTCGAATATCTAATTTGATAAGATATGCTTCTTCCTTAACTATGACATCGTCTTTAAACATTGAGAAACTTAATTTATGCTGTGTCATTCTTCACAGCAATCTTATTTAATGGTATTCAGCCTTCACTGCCAGTACACGTTTACTCATTCTTGACAATAAGGAGTCAATTGAATTTTGAGAGATATTTAATTCAAATTTTTAAATAAAATTGCAAATGAATATTTAATTTTTTTTATTCTCAATGGCGTTTCCACAAGCTTAAGAACCTTAGATGTATTTTTTTTATCAAATGAGCTTTTCTTTCTGCTCTTAACTCTTGATTGACCTCAGTTCATTTATCTATAACTAAATTAAAATTAAAATTAAATTATGTTAATTTTAGACGATTATTAATATTGTTTCCGGAGAAAAGATTGAGAGATGAAAGGAAGATTTTGAAAATAATATTTTAAACTATTTTCACCGGAGGAAAAAAAAATGCAATATTAAAAAATACAATAAACGTCTCTATGAGTCCAAAACCTTTGTTATTTATTTATATTTTAAAACAAAAATGATGAATATTTTTAAATGTAGAGCATGGTTAAGTGTATGGTTAATACTCCAAATGTTGAACTATTCATGCAAAAAATAAATAAATTTGTTTTTTTTTCAAATAAGATTATGCATTATGAATATATTTTCAATTATTTTGTCTTTCGTATCATAAGGAAAAATTAGCCAAATGGCTAAATTTTAAAAAGAGAAAAATGATGTTAATAAAAAATGAATAACTTTGTATTATATATGTTATTGCCCATGGAAATTGAAAATCAATCATGCTGAAAATGATAATGGAGAGCCAAAATAGGCACACATATAAAAAAATATAAATAATATGATCTAGAGGTTGTAGTCAAGGCTATATTAATCGTGACATTTAGAACAGAAATATATTTTTTTCTAGAAAAGGAACATTTATATAACATATATTTATATATTATTAGTATGGACTTGTTTCTTGACGTTGAGACCAAGACAAGACGATGGCTTTGAGGAGGCAATACCGAGACGAGACCAAGATAAAATCACTGGTATGAAATGATTACTACTTTTTTTGTGCCTTATTAATGTTTTCAGCAAGTCCAGTTTGAAGACATGGAGTCAAATCTGCATTTAAGTGTATGTATTTAAAAATATGTCTCTGTATTTTAAAACGTTTTCCCATTTAAATAAATGAATAAATATGATTTCATTATTCTTTAAGTAGTGGGATGAAGAGATGTGTTGGTCTCTTGATAATGAACCATTAAATAAGCGGATAGATTATACATGCATATGTTTTATAGGCAGAATTAAGTACGTGGAAATGTGTATGTAAATATTACTCATAGAAATATGTCTCATAAGCCCACTACACACCATCTCGGGAATATATTGTACCATGTCTTTTGGTCCATCTATGATTAATCTAGACTTTTACTTTTCAGACAAAAAGTACGTAACTAAAAGTAGACGGATACTAACTCAGCCTTTCAAAAATAATAATAATCATATTACAATAACGATTTTATGTACTTATATTTATTTGTATTTTTGAAAATAGCATTACATTTTTATGACCTTATATGTATTCCTAAACTCCTTTATTGGTTGGAAAGGGATCTTCATCACAGAAATTCCTATAAAATAAATTAAATCTTACCCAAGGGATCTAATAAAATCCTTTTGGGCTGATTTAAAAACCCATTCCATTATAGAATACATGTACTTTGGAATGTGCCTACGTATTGTCGAAGGTACATATATGGGTTTATACACATATTGATAATAATAGTTAGTTCAGTTATCGATATTACATAATATGAAATCATATTTTGTTCGATTCAATTTTAGAGCATTCACCATTAACGATTTCAAGTCAATATCTTTAATTATCATGGGCACATGGAACAACTTTTAGAACAGAATCTCTATAGAAAATCACATCTTAAAAGAATATCTCAATTCGAACTCCTAGATGTACAAATTCATCTTTTAAAACGTACAATGACACATAATATTTCTTATTGAGTGACTTGAAATTGATTTTCAAAACGTTACATCCATAAATTTTGTAAGCTATTTCCGTCATAATTTTATTTATGTACATACGAGTGTTTAACGCTATGTTAGGTCACCTTTTCAAAGATAAACATTTGGAAAGTCTCCAAATAAGTAAATATTTTATATCATTTAAAAAAAAATTTCTTTAAGTTATCATAAAGTATGATTTTTGATCTTAACTAGCATACATTCAAAAAGGTATGGCTGTCAATGATGCAGTGCTAACTAAAAAAATACACTCCTTTGTAAAGGAAGCTTACATTCCTCAGTAAGAATGGATTGACGATTAATAGAAACGTCAATTTTAGTGAAAAAGTTGAATATTATTTTTTATAGTTGTCACGTCTATATAACATATGTACGATATGTAATAGAAACGTCATAGATATGTAGTCATCTCTTGATTTATACTCAAAGTGAATTGTGAATGTCTCAGTCACCCAGTCCTGTATAGTTGTATTTTATCAATTTATTTTTGTGTCAATTTGTAAAATATAAATGTATTAGTTATCCATTACCTTTGTATTCATCTTAGATGAAAAAGGTGAAAAATACAGCCACTGTCTTGTATACTTATAAGACTATCCTTCACTCTTATCATTCTGTTTCACTCTAATGAGGCCTAGAGACAATGTTTAGCTCAGAATTGTATATTATTTCGCAACATTCTAATCACTCTTACAACGTGAATTCTCAAACGATAAATTTCTTGATCAGATTCAATCTCCTTGCAGCTAAGCTGTTTCTTTCTTTTTGTGAATGAATATGTAATCAGTTCCGCACAATAAGGGATGCCTCCATGTGGAGTGATTGTGTTATTTGTTGTTTGGACGAGCTTTAAATCTGAAGGACACTCAAAACAGAAAAAGTTCTTGGGTAGGCTCAAAAAGTTTTACTCTAGATATTCTAGGTACAACTGCAAACACTACAGAAGAATTATAACTGTATGGTTTTACTAATTATTATTGTCAGCTATTCAAAAATGTAACTTTTTAACCTGATACAAAATGGAAACTGCCTGGACGCCAGTTTTTTTCTATAAATTGGAGCAATTCATTTGTTTCTTCTCTTATTACCTTTCGGTAGTTTATAAAAAGATAACTTCGATTTACTCAGACATCTATTCAAATAGTCCATTGCACAACATCCTATTTTAGATGTCATTGAAGTCCAAAAAGAAAGCTCTTAGCTTCGATGTCGCTCCCACTGAGTTTTTCCCCCATCAAGTTGAAACAACTATTGTGAGGTTGCTTTTGAGACGTCATGCACATTCTCTCTATTGTAATTTTGATGATACATAGGTAATAGTTAACCCAAAACAAACTATTACATTGCATATTACTTTCATTACTTTAAGTATCTGAGAGGAGTTCAACGCAAACATTTTCTGCCCTTTTTTTTAATTTGATAATTTATCAAATTGTTGATATGATGAAAATCCAGATAAAAAGGAGAGAAACAGTTAAAAATGTCATTTGAATACTTTTCAGACACCTGAAATTTTAATATAAGGGTGAACCTCAGTTTTTTTTTTTATAGATGGAATGGAATACCCATTAAAGTGGAGTGAGAAACCTGAAATTTCACAGGTGGTGTTTTATTGATATCCTCCAGTTGAAAAAAAGAACATAGCATAGTAAAAAACAAACAAACTTTATCCAAAAAGTGGAACACAATAACACACATACGTTTATACATTATTTGAAATATCCAATATTGAAACAGACGGAATTATCAAGAGAGCGTTTTTAACAACGTCACAGATTGTAAATGTAATAAATCGAAGAAAGTACATTTTGAGAATATAGAAGTGATATATTTATTAAATAAAAGAAACAAATTTCCCTTAGAATCAAATGGAAACTTCATCTTATGGCTGCTCTAAAAATGAAAAAAAAGATTAAGTTAGAATAAATTAATTAGAAAAAAATATCAAATCTTTAAACAAGTAAAAGTTGATTTGTTTAACATACTATGTATATTAAATATGAGTGTAAAACGATAAATTATTACTTTTAAATACGTCTGAAATACATAATAATTAAGAGATACATAAATTTTTGATACGCAGTAAAGACTTTAGTCCTTTTATTTGTCGGTTCTTTCATAACATCCAAATGCACAAGGGCATCTACTCATTATTTACCTCAATCAAGAAGACTGATTTCCATAATAACACGTCACAATTGAATAATTCATTCGTGAAAACGAATGGACCTTTTTAAAACTGTGTTTTTACTTATTTAACAAATTGAATTAAAAATGTTTCATTATTACATTTGTATGATCTTTCTCTCTCTCTCTCTTTACCAAAGGAGTTCATTACATAAAAATAAGCACTCATCATCATGTCGAGAGAGACTTGAGTTTGTTTAAGGGTTAGAATGAATATATTCATCACAACTTACATAGTTTTTCAACATACATACACTCAGTCTATTAAAGCCTTTTTTTTTCTTTTTTTTTTCTTGACTTTTTCCTTTTTCATGCTTCATGCTTCAATTCGAACAATATGCAAATGTACCCCTACTGTATATTTATTATTTTCTTTGTACTTTCTAATCTTTCTTGAGTATATCTAGGTATAGTTAGGTAAGTAAGTATATGTATTTCTAATAACATCTGAGGGAAATAAAATAAAATAAACGTTAACAAAATTACATACTCACAATGGATATGCGGAGAAGGCTTTATGTCTAATTCCTAGATTAACATGCGAATATTATATATATATATATTACGAAACTACAAATTTAGGTATTGTAGATATGCTCCTGTATCAACCTTTATTTTTATACTCTCACCTAAATGTATTTATACATCTAAGAGGGCAGGTAAGTAAAATGAAATATTTACAGTTCACTGAAAGAGCCATTGCAACTCAAATCGAATACAACTATTACTGGAGGGGGTCATACGAAAAATCATGTAAACCAACTGTTTATCAATTTACCTTCCTGGTTTTTTAACCCATTAAAGAAAAAAAGCCCTTCTTAAACACTTTTATTCCTTTCCTATTTAAGCACACACAATTTGTACGAGGCCTTATTCTCCGTTTTTATATAGGTCCTTCCTGAAATTTTACAAATTACTTTCAAATACATATATGTACATTTGAGACTACAGTGAGTCGTTTTGACATAATTAATTTTAGAAGAAGTCTTAAATATATATCACACTACATACAAATACGGTTCTAGGACAATTTGCTGAAAAAACTTTATTTAAAAATGTGGCTTGTGATGACTATATTATATACAAAATTGGAGTCCACTCAATAGTCTAAGAAATAAACAAGACAATGAAACTACATAAACAGAGCATAAATCTTTTTTCTTTGAAAAAAAAAGAAAAAAAAAGAAAAAGTAGCCAATATTGTTACAACAATAATAATTGTTTATATTTTTCTCTATTCAGAGAAAGATTTAAAAAAAAAAAAATATAAATACTTTTCTTAATGTTTACTTTCGAAATAAGAAATGTACTATTCATTGAATTATAACTTTCTGTAGGTCACTCTAAATCGATGAGGTTTTGTATCCATAAGTATGTCATAGTATACAAATGTATTGTATCTTGAACGGACAATTTGCATAAAACATTTCTGATAAGGTAATTTGTTTATTTTCCACATAAAGTATCTTAGGTCACTATAGTATGATATTGATACAAATTTATCTCATTAATAATATATAAGCCAAGAATATAATTCAAATGAATAATACAGATTTTATTTCATATATAAACATATAAAAAAAGTCTTTCTTCGTCAAAAACAAAAAAAAAACCTTGCATTGAATGGCGTTAAAATATTTTTATTTGTAATTGTAATAAAAATTTTGAGAGAGGAAAAATAGAAGATTTATGTTCTAACTTCATATAGGATTCAATTTGACAAAATAACATAAATGCATTAATATTTATGCTTTTTTTTGGTTGTCTTTTTTCGAATAGACTTATTTTTTTTGCACTATAGATATGTATATACATATATGGTATTCATTGCATCAGTAGAAGCAAGATTATTAACTTATTATCACTTTAAATTGTTCTCATACTTAATTTCTCTTTTTTTATTTGAAGAAAATCCATTTTTCAAAAAATAAAGATGACTTTGTTTCATATATTATATATAAAACTTTATGATACGTAAATATATAGAGGTAAATAAGATTACAATGATTGGAGAGAGAGCCAGGAATAAATTTGTTCATTATTGAAGTAAGTATATGATAATATTATTTATAAAAATAAAATATGTACTTAGTTACCATGAAATTACTTTTTCCTCCTTTATTTTGACTTCACACTATCTACTTATGTTGAATTTAGACATACATAGATATATGATGTACGTAGACATCCTTTGATTGTACCTAATGCCTACTCTTTTGGAAGGAGAAATGAAGGACTACAGGCCACTTATTATAACATATTTATAAAGTATTTAATTCTGATTGTTATTGATCACATTCGTTTTTACAACTTTTTAATTTATTTTAAATTAAAGAGAAAGATACTCATTTTTTTATAGGTATATCTCTACAAACAACTCTTATTAGTTGAAAAAACATCCACCTAGGGTGGCCCCTACTTTATTCTATTAGAGTAAGGTTTGTTTTAATATCACGTACAAAACTAATGCATATATGACTCGGAGTAAATGCAGTTTTTTTTCCCTGCTGCTGTTTCTATTCTTTTTCTTAATACATATTATAATTTAAATAAAAAATCCAATAAATCATGTAAATTGAAAATAATATCTAAATATTTCATATATTTAATATCCCCGCTGCTTCATTCAATAATTCCATATCTGTTTTAAGTAGACCTGTATGTTTCTATATAGTTTGTATGAAGAAAAAAAAGAAGTAATTAAAGAATATTTATGCATTTAGGCTAGAGTAAATATATATATTACTATGAGCAAAAAGTACCAGGAAATGAATTGTTTTTTTTTTTTAGCTGGCACTACTGTCATCTCAAGTTACATGTCAAAATATTCATTAGTGTTTGAGATACGTATCGTCCTTTTGTGAAGAGCTAAATTCGGATTTTTCAGTTTTTTAAAGTGTCTGAAAGATGATGAATAAAATACAACTCTGAGAAAGGTTGTTGCGAAAACCAACAAAGTTTAAATGAATATTTCAAATTGTATTCTTTTGAAATTTTGACAATCCCTCGTTTATTTCTTGAAATACATATCCTATTACTCAAGACACCGACCATCCGATTAAATAACTAATTTATTTTTCGTTCATCGTATATTTGCACTAATTCAATTGTTTTTCATTTAGGTATTTATTTGAAGTTAAATATGATGACCACTACTATTAGTTTAATAAGCAAGGGAAAAATATGTACATACAATAAGTTATATGAATCATGATTAGAGTTGAAAAAAAAGAGCAAAAAGTGAAATAATTTATCTCTTCCAAATCATATCAGTTGAAAAGTTGTGTTATGTATTTGTTTTTGTTTTCTAAAGTTGTCAAATTTTATTCTTAATTCTTGTAGAGACACATCTATAGATAAAATAGATAAGCTTTGATATTGCAAATGAATTTATAATGTTTAAATGTCACCAAATATACCTTGATGACTTATTTCTCCGTTTTCGTTGTAGCAATGTACACAAATAGATAATAAAGTTGCTTTGGGATGGATCGGCAAAATAATTGTCTTCATTAGCTTCCTTAATAAAAATTCAATAGCATATCAGCAGGCATGATTTTCCTCAGTGTTACCAGTCGTTTTTGTGACATCATCTTTTTACACCCATTAGGAGAGCTCTTTTTTCAAATATTGTTTTCTTGTGTATGAACAATTAGTCTAAATTTTTATAGACATTACCTGTCCACATAATAAGTGTACAATCTATATACAAATATGGTTACCTATATGAATGTAAACTTTACATACATAAACGAGTCGAAGCACAATTTGTTAAACATGCGTCGCATTTCAATATCATCTTTTGTATATTTTTTACTATTTAAGTAATTTGATTGACTTGTTGAGAAACAATTTATATACATATATATGCAAATATTTATAGAATTAGATCAGCTTAGCTCTTACTTAAATATTGGATAAATGAAAAACTTTACGCCACTTATTTAATAAGTATAATCTGTATGTAAAAAATTGTAGGATCTTCTCTGAAAATAATTGATTCGTTATTACATATACACAACCACTTAAACAAGTAAGTACATATATATTAACATCTTCATAACTATCCTTGTAACACACACAAATCAATTTAGGAGCCCTTACAACTTTACTGAATAAATATACTACTCCTTAAATTAATGAGGTCAACGGCAGTCTTAATACATGCGTAAATTAGCCAATGCTTCTGTTTTGACAGACCACAACTTTATTTATTTGCTCTTTTGCTAATTGATTTTATTATTAAAATATGCAATTAAAATTATATGAATGGAAAATAAAAGTACTTGAGAGATTAAGAATTTGTGTATTAAACCATTTTTGAATATCAATGAGCTGCTTTCTAAAATAAAAATAAATAAGGAGGGGGGAAAATCATTCCATAATGCGTTTTGTATATCCATGCATGCATGTATGTAAGGGCACTTAAAACCACTTTTGACTACTAATTAAGGAGAAATTAGGGCTATACATACATAGATACCTATCTACTTAAAGATATTACATACCTACACGACGAATATTTTAAACTCACCCATTTGTAGGGTTATTTTTAAAATATGCAATTAAAATTGCATTATTACTTACAAAATGTTTTAATTTTTTTTTGATTGAATGGTATCCGCTGAAATCAACCCAGTTTTGAAACGTCACTCTCTTACCTGCGAGGAATATTTTAAATATTAAAAAATAGGATTGTTAAAGACGTTTTTACACGTCTTGTAAATTTAAAGTTATGGGCCAAATAGGCTAACATTATTTCCGCGTAGTTCTTTATCCATAAAAAATACTATATTGCACCTTGATTTCTTGGAAAATTGAGTATGTCTAAGATGGATGCTAGTACATATATACAAAAATTAAATAAAATATTTTATTTTTTATATCCAAAGAAAGGGAATAAAGGTTCTGTACTTTATTATCCATGAAGAGTTATAAGTCATTTGTATGCGTAGTGGATGGGATTTTATAATCTTCTCATGCGTATGTAGTTATTGAAATTAATCATGTTTCATTCTTCCGTTAAGCTGACATCATTAAGTGAGTATAAATCTGGTTTTTTTATATGTATATGAGGTAACATTATAGACAAAAATATTTACATCACAGAAAATTATGTATGTATCCTTCTCAAACTGATGTCACAACTTGACAGAGTTTGTTAAGTTTTTTTTTTTTTAAAAAACAACAAAACTTTTTTTATTACTAAATACTTTTATTTTGATAAGATAAATATTTAAAAAATATTTTTTATTAAATATGAAGTCTTGTTAGATCATTTCTTCTTCTTTTTTAAAAAAAAAATATAACTTGACTTTATTCAAAAAATAATAATCAATCCTTTATAATATAAACCTCATGCCTTTGAAAAACAATGATACCGTTATACATGTACCATCTCAAACTGTATAAAAATGCCTTTTCATAAAGTCTAGTGCAGGTACGCACCAATTGATTGTTGATGCATGATATGCTGACCATGAGTCTACAGTTGTGAATTTCTCAAAGATTTATGAATTTCATTCTATTTGATCATATAATTGAGAGAATTTTTTAGAAAGCACTTATTCAGGAATATTCTTGAAATATAAATATATTTCCTGGAATTTTAATACAAATTTCAAATATGTGGGCTTGTATTTTATTTGTTATTCATCTCCAAATAATATCCCTATAAAAATAGAGAACTTTTGATGACAACATTGCTTCTTCCCAGTATTTGATCATCATATATTTAAAAACCATATTTTGGTATAAAAATAAGTCTATTTATAAGTCTAGTCCTACATTCCTTCTTTCTTTAAAAATTGATTTTTGGGGGACTAAAACTAATTTTTGAGGCTTAAAAAATAGTCTAGTTTCTATGTAAATCTAATTTTGTTGTATTTCAACGCATCTATATAATAAATCCTCAAGTTTGTCTGTGTGTCCGTAACCCCTCGTATCTCCGGAACCCCTTACCCTATGGTCATGAAATTTTGTATGCGTAATTTACACGTCATATGAAATATTTCTACGGAAAAAAATTTCGAGAAATCGAAAAAAAAAATTCGCGATTTCTTTTTTTCAAAAAAAAGGATTGGATCTGACGTCGTCAACTTTGACAAACTGAATATTACGCTACGCATCAATACTGTTTTGTTTGTTTTGAACGGCGGGCTTCAAAAAGCCGGAGGCCTCGCCATAAGCGCCGAAGGCGCCGTCAATGGCGAGTTGATCAAAAAACTGTAAATAGTTTTTCTCTAAGCAAATATGGTTTTCGAGAATTTTTGATGAATTTTGGGGGGAGTTTTTAAACTGTGTGTAGGCTTGAGACATTTTTGAATGAGAAGATTCTCAGTGATTCACAGGAAAATCGTACATATGTTTTCTGTAAAACTGCATAATATGTAATTCAAAATATAAGTTTATTAAGTAACATATAATCCCTTTATCCTCCAAAATACATTGTAAATATTTATATATATATATATATATATATATAATAATCTCTTTATAAGGAAAGATAATGAAAGATCTAACCCTGCATGCTAAAATGTTTAAAAACATCCCAAAAAAGATCAAAACAAAAACGTACGAAAACCAAATTAGAATCGAAAAAAAACTAATTTCAGAATTAGTAATAAACAGATCAAAGTTACTAGAGTTCCATATTTTTTTTAAAATTTTATTGGATACCTAGTGCTACCTAGTCTATACCACTTAAAATTTGCGTTCAAAGGCTATCTGATGATATCCTCTCTCACTTTTATGAAAGGCACCATTGTTTAAGGTTTTTTATTTTCCAGAGATAGCACATGTTGAACGCCTTAAAACCTTCACAGGTGTATTTACATATTTATCAGCCTATCACACAACAAGTATGAGTTGTTGTTTTTTCCCCCTTCATTCATAACCTTTTTTTACTTATATATGTACATAAATTAAAGTTTACTAAGATCTACATGAAGCACATCAAAGTAAACTTCTTTCCACGAAAAAAGTGAAACAAAAAATAAGCACTGCTTAAACTTTAATGAATCAAGATGCTTAAATATTCTGTATATAAAATATTCATCATAAGCAGTAATTATATTATTCCAACTTATATCTATGCTCAATAATTTATAAAACAACCCTATGATAATAACTCTGTGACAAAAATAGTCAAACATATATATATATATATATATATATATATATAGAAAACACTTGGAGCAACTGATATAATGGAAGTTTTAAACATCATTTACTGAAATAACCAAAGACAATGTAGGTCGTGAAATTAATATTGAAAATGTTTAATATGACTTTATCTAGAAAGATCAAAAAGAGGCAGAATTTTTCCCATGTTATATTGTAAAAAAGGGGGTTTGAGTAATGTTTTGTATCGCTGATTTCAAATTTTAAAACTTTTGACGTTTTATAATTAAAAAAATACTTGTCATAAACGTCTTCTTAATTGGCTTGATTTATATGAATTTTTTTTTGTGTAGAAATTTGTTATGTGTAATATGAAACATCCCTAACTAATTGAGCAATACGCAAAAAGTATTTCAACGGTTTTGAGACAACTTAAAAAATAAATCAATCAATAGGCACTAATTACATTTATTTTTTTTAAATGAAAAGCTATTGATTATTCTCTATGTCATTTAAATAATAATAATATGAACTCCTTCTTTGGTTATCAACAGTTCAAAATTAAAATAAATTAATAAACAATACATTATATACAGATTGACCGTATATTCAGTAGATAGTTCCATACCTCAATAAATTTAATAAGTTTTCTTAAAAAAAAATTATTACTGAATAATATTAAATATGAATGAAAATTCCTAGATTTTGAAAGGAGACTAATTTAACAGTTCTCTTTTCTATTATTATAATTTAGTTCATTGCATAAAAATAAAATATTTACTATGATAACCACTATAGGATATAATTTATTGTAAAAGACTATATATCTTCACGGTGAACTTTCATGAAATCAAGTTATCAAAATTCATGCAGGATCAAACACTTATTTATCCCCTCTGTCATTACAAAAAAAAAAGTTTACTCCAAATGCAAATTCAAAAACCACGTACTCATTTGATCTTATAAATAGAGCTCAAAATGGTATTTAAGGGACTTTCTTGATCAAATTATTCGTAGTCTTAAATTGAATTATGATACATTTGTACATAGATATTGCAAAACTGTGTATGTAAATGTTTTTTTTCTAAGGAAAATAATTAAAGAAAAGTTTAACAATTAATGTTCTGAAGTATAAGTGGATATAGGCATAAAGAAACAAATAATTTTTTTTCTAATGTAACCAAAACTTTTTCTCAACTTTTCCCTAGCAATAACAACCTTTCCTTATGGGAATATAAATCAGACTCAAAAAGAAAGAAAATTAGGAGAGAAAAGAGTTGATTTGTGTTATGATTTCCTTTGGAGCCCTACCTTTGAAACCTTATATACACATTACCTACATAAATTACCCATTCCCTCCTAATAATAATTAACATTTTATACTACATACTTCGTTTAGTGATGTATTAAGCCTATATAAAGCCACCCAAACACATTTAATATGTCCCTCGTACCATTAGGTATAATTTATTTAATAGCTAATTTCCTATCATATTTAATAATAACTAAAATAATTATGGGGTAGACTTATCTTTCAAGTGTCCTTAGGCTCAAAAGCAAACCCTCTAGAAATACAGTCCAATATATATGATGTATGTATATTATATAGTTTATAGTATATGAAACCACCACCAAGAAAAGCTTCAAAAATTAATATTTTAATTAAAAAAATACATAAAAAGTAAATTAATCTTTTATGCAATAGCATTAGTTCACAACTAAAATTTCTCCAATCATAATCAACTTGCTAATAGCTAAATATATATATATATATATATATATATATATATATATATATATATATATTCTAAATCCATACACATTGTAAGGGAAGCAGAAAATGATTGCATCACTTTTTGCCTTTGGTTCACTTAGTGTTAGATGCAAATAAATTTAACACAACATAAATTCATCACACTATTATTGATTGAACTTATTTAGGGACTATTTACATTCAAGTCCGTTGTAGTTTCACAACTTGCATTGGAGTGCAATCCATCCAATGCTACAACAGTTAAAAAAATCGAGTTCAAGAAAAGAAAATTAGACAATTAAACCAAATATTTTAATGAATAATGAATAACTTTTCAAGGTATTGGATTCAATCTTAATTTTCAATTTATTAATGTCCATTAGGATATTATTATTAGATTCACTCCACTTCAGTGACTGCACTCATTCTCATCCTAACTTTAGTTGGAGCCCTGTTGATATAAAATAATCTTGAAGAATAAACAATGCGTGAACAGCTGCAACATTTGTTTTTCTTTGTACTAAACGTTGCACATTTGCTCAAATATTTCCTCCATGAATGAGCTTTGAGTTTTTTTTGTAAAAAAAACCATTAATTGATATCAAAAGAATTAATAGTTCAAACGATATAAGTTACTCTAAAAACAATGAAAAATTGCCTGCATCATTACAAAAATATTGACTCTTCAATAGACTACTTTGAGTCCTTTTCTGACTTTTGAGAATGAGTAACTCTCATTATACTATACAATCGTAGTGTGAATTTCATGGCTATAGCCTTTTTGATTTTTGAGAAAAAGGGGTCTGTTCTAACCGTCCCTACTTTAAGTAGCATGATTTTAAAATATAAAAAAACATGATTAGATTTTTCAAACATATCTACATAAGTATAAAAAGGAGTATGTCCCAAGATACTAACATATTAAATGATATAAGGAGCAATTTGAGATTTAGTTTTATGTTCCTTACAACTCTATGTATGTACATACTATTTAACTTTTATAAATTTTTATAACATTGGTAGGTATATAAATAACTATAAAAGACTGCCAATGCATATTTAAATGACATTTTAAATGCTTTTTTTAAATATAAAAAACTAATTTTTTTTTAATAATACTTACATTTAACTTCTTAAAGGAGATAATTTATATTTATTGAAGACATACCTACTACATAAGTATGTAGGCAGGGAGAAACCACCGTTATTTAACTTTTTTGTTTGCTTCATGCATTCTTTTAACTTTTATCATTTTATAGTACATAGATTTCATTTAATAAGTTAGTTGAAATTTTCCATTTATTCTTTTTGGATGCTTAAGTAATCAAAATCATCAATTCATATAAAAAAATATTTATCTATAAATATAATTTTTGTATAGAAAGTAACTTTTTTTTGTGGATAGATACAAAAAGAGTTTCCAGAATGTACATAAATACAAAGCTCCTTGCTCTTGAGTAGTTTTTTGTTTATTATTTTAATAGTATTCTTATGAATTGTTTATTATGGATTCTATTAAACTTGAAAGTTTGTTCTGAGTGCATCAAAACTAAAGCAGTTGAAGGACTGGCTTTGATGATCTTAGAAATATTGAATTTAGAAAAAAAAATGCACGAATAAAAGACAAAGGTTGAGGTGGTGAAACACAGTTTAACAATATGCTTAGAGAGAATATATTCTTGAGAGAGAATCCTTGAAAATAACATTTTTTTTCAGAAGAGACAACATCATTCCGGTGAGGAAATGAATCAATTGTTTTGTTGAACTCATCCTTGTTTTTGCTTATGTTTTTATCCGTTCATATAATTCTAAATTTTGGATTTAGTATATAGGGATGAATAGGAAAAAAAACAAAAAACTTTGATCAAAGCCCTACTTCAAATAATCATCATATCTTCTGAACCTGAAGTCCAATTTCAACAAAAATAAAAAAATACTTCTAAAAAGTAAAAAGTATTTGAGAAAAAAACAACTTTACACTGTATCAACTTGTTTTTATACTACTAGGATGTTTTTGAGATGTGACCTTAAATATAATTTCTCCACATGGATCAACTTCGACCTTGATCTAATTGAATTCATTTTTTATTGCTGAGTTTCACGTACACAACAGCACATAAAAATGAAGAGAGGATACTTATACTTTATTTTAAATATTTATAGTTTTGAGAGAAGTGAGTTACAATATAGGGTCTTTTAATTGCTAAGGATACTTTGTGAATTATAATCACATCAAAGTACCTCTTTTTTATCTAATCAGAGCAAAAAATTAGTTTATCCGTCAATGAGGTCATATGTGGAGTTCCATGCCAAGTTATATATATAAATTATATCGTTCACAATGATATTCCCAAAAAACATAAATAATTACTAAATGTATATTTTATGTCAGTTGTCTTTTTTTCCTTCTTGTTTTGCCCTTAAAAGTGTTTTCTACAATGATTCCTTTAGCTTGAATTAGCGGTTTTGAAGCTGTAAACAATTTATTTATAATAAATGAAGAATAGCCCCTGTTAATTTATGACCCTTTTTCTCTTTGATGAAAAAGGTTGAGAGATACAATGAAAATTTCTATGTCCATGAGGTATTTTTAATTATATAATTATTTGAATGAGTATAATTCATTTTTGAATTAATGTTTGATGTATGACTAGATAAAAAAATAAGTCCTATTTTTTATTTATTCATAAGGTATATTAAAACCAGAACTTGATTATTTAACTAGAATAAAAGCAACGAAAAATGATGTTTGATTTGAAAATGAGTAAAGAATTGCTGCATTTGACGTCATTAACAAATAAACAACAGCGTATTAATAAATACACCATAGATCGAAGAGCATTGTATGTACTTAAAAGTGACTAATTAAAAATTATATTTTTAATAAGTTTCCTTTATTAGACTCATTGATTATCTCTCTGTTTAACTGAATTTATCATGACCCCATTTTAATTAAAATTACTCCATTTCATAAATAAACCATAATTATTTATACATATATATATGTATAATCAATTCCACATGAATACCATTTTATTAGCGCTAACAACCTCAATATAGCATTCATTTGAATAGAAAATTGTAGGTACGAACACCAGGGATTATTAGCACTGTCCTAGTAAAGAACAGATTAAAAAAGTTTCCAGGTCATGAAAAATTAATTTGTATGGACTTTTTCCCCCACTTGACCTCTTAAATCATTGAAATAATTTTAATTAGAGAGTAAAAGCCTGAGTAATAAACTGTGTTCAAAATTATATTCATAGATAGAAACATAACATTTCATTCATTTAAGACGCTTTAAGGGAGTATGCAAGGATATAAATATATATTATATGTCTATGTATTTGCCTATCCACACATATGTAACATCATCCTTTTTAACATTAAAAAAAGGCATATAAATTTCCGGTTTATTTTTTTTAATTTTTTTTTTTTGTGTGTGTGCGGTTCTCAATGCAGATTCTAATTAGTTTTTATACCTTTTTAATTCATTATTTTAATCAAAATAGTAAGATGATATATAAGCAAATATATTATATATGTATATAAAAATTGTGAGAAAAATGTGTAGATATATTTAAAGTGCTGTTCTTTTGCAAGTATACAAACAAAAAATAATGAAAAAATAAATGCAACAATCATCCAGAAACTAAATATATATATATATATATATATAAATGGAACATTCGTATTCCCATTAGCTATTAATGAACCTTCAAATAGTTAATCCATGTTTTAATTTTGCTGGCTTGATCAAATTAAACTGAAAGTTACCATTCCCTTTGTTGCATTGCGACTGCAAACGTTGATTTACAAAAACTTGAAGGAAAATACAAGCTAATAAAAGTGGTATCAAAATAATGTCATAGTCATGAATGACACAGCAAATTTATAAGTGATAAAAAAGACCATTAAAAAGGCTAAACCAATACAATCTGACGATGTACAAACAATCAGAGAGATATCAGCTTTAAAAAAAAGCAAGAACCTTATATTGGACACAACAATTATCCCAATAAAACGAAAAAGAGTGAGAGAGAAGAAAAAAATAATCAAATTAGTTGGTTTCTGGTTTTTTCAGGTTTGTACAGTCACTAATGTTAATGCATTCCCGTTCAATTGGCTAGTTTGATCATTAAATTATACCATAATTTCATGTGCACCTAGGTATATGTACGTACACATAATTACATTTGATTACTTTATTTGGTCGACGCGTTAAGTAATTTTTGTAGCCAAAGGTATAAAGAAATCCCTCAAGTAGTAAAATACGAGTACAATCATTGTATAATGTGGGGAAACTTGAGGTTTTTGTTTTTATTCAAAAGAAAAAAAAATCAATATGAATAATACCTGGTTAATAAAACATGTTAAGTGATTGAAAAATATGAATACAAAATAAATTTCAAGTCAGTGCAACAATGGAAATGAATTTTAATGACTATTTCTTGAAAATGTCTTCAACAATTAATATAATATATAATAGACGTTTTAACATCTATGGCTAACTGCTTAACTTATGTTATCCCTTAGGATTATATATATATATAAGCCCCCAAAAAAAGTATTTTTAACTAAACTATACAATATTTAAGGGTTCATCCACAAATGAATCATTTTCTTTTCCGACATAATTAACCCCCACAAAAAAAAATCAATAAATATTTAAAAGATTTTCAATAGCTGTATTTTGTATAATATGTAATTTGACGTAGATTTATCTTTTGAATTTGACCATTACAAAAGTCAATACATATTAGAAAATGATGAAAGCTTCTCTTGAAAAGTGGAATCTCTTTAAATCATTTTCTACTAAACCAAACTTTGTATAAAATAAAAAATCTCACGACTCTAATGTATGATGATATTCCATCGCAATATGTAATGACTAATTATAACTAGACAACTACATACATACATAATACATACATGGGTGCGTACGATGAATCTTATCTAAAGGATTACACTGAATACATTAGACAAATCAATGTACTATTACCCTCTGCCAAATGGAAAGAATATGATTACCTTTCTTCATATATGTAGGTAGATAAATGTATGTACATGGATAACAAAATGTATATTTGCTTAGATTAATACATAAATATATACATATGTATGTATGAGATATTATATATGTATGTACAAACAAACTTTTCATATCCAAACATATCTATCTTAGAGATGGGCAATATATGGCTTCAAGGTCAAATAAATCTCCTCAACATCCATCAATCCCCCTTGATTGCTTCATAAAAAATCAAATAAAAACGAAAATCTGATTCCATTTGTGAAAAATATTTTTTGAAGCGAAGAAGGAGGATTTATAACAACTATACTATGTAAAAAAGAAAAAGAATTTTCAGATATTTCACCATCAACATAATTCATAATTACCTTTATATCAAATATAACTTATTTAATCCATGGATCAATGCATCAAGTTAATGAATGAACGAATCAAATCCATGCTCTAATCTACGTCATATGTAAATAATATAACTCCTACACTTGCTTTTAGTTCATGAATTGATTTTAATAATATTTGTTACATAGATATTCTACTATGAACTTGAATTAGCATCGAATAAATAACATAGTATGAGGCTCAAATTATACTCATAATGGGGCCCATCGACTCCAAAAAGAAAAAAAAATCTCATTATTTTTAAAAATATAATAGATTCTTCACTTTTGACGTCATATACATACATATATACATAAAAATGACATATTTGTAGGAAAAAGAGTAATCTCTTCATGAATGTTTAGATAGCAAACACCAGTGCTATTTTATTTCAAGTGTTTGATAAAAGCTTGCGTAACATCGGAAAACCTTATGTTAATATTTGTACAAATTTTGTAGGCTTAATACAATTCTAGGGAAAGAGAGAAATGAGATATAAACTCAACTTTAAACTATTGTCATCCTACAAAATTAAATTACAATTTGAAATTTATACTACATGTGAAATTAACCAATACGATAAAAAAAAAAGAAAGTAAAAGTAAAATATCATCTTTTTTCAAGATTATCTCTTGAGAATACAATTTTTTATTTTTTTAAAAGCGGTGGGAGCTTTTTTGAAGTTTAAGTAACTGCCATTTCAATGAGAGTTAAACCATCTTCAAGGTCTATATAAGAAGCAATTTTATTTATATTATAACCATAACTCCATCGTTTACCTAATTATATTTGTATTTATTCACGTCCTTTTTGATGTTCCTTTTCGTTTCTACGTCGAAAAAATGAGAATCAAATGAATACTTTTGTTCTAACCTTTCTATGCTAATCATGTAATTAGGACAATGTAATGCCATATGTATAAATATGAGTGTACTAAACATGCTCATGACTTTAAATTATTTCATTACTTCAAGCATATTTATGCATATAATAATTATATTATTATACAAGGAACAAAGTTATTACATGGTACTTATATCGATGTTCTTTGAGATATACCAAATTTATGACACTACCATTTCCTTATCTCTCTCATACACACTACAAACTATGTACACAAATTTAAATGTGTATTTTTAAAATAACTTCTTCTCTAGAGCATGAAAGTTCAACTCTAGCTTGTAGGGAAATTCATTGCCGAGCTTATGTGATAATTCAATTATTTTTTTGTATTAAAACAAGTTATATTCTCTTGATATATGGATTCAAAAATTGAATTTATAGAAAATACAACTTGGAATTAAGACTATAAGTATTCTTTATTTGATACCGAAGAACGCTGTCTAAATATTTCTATGCTCATGTCATTTTGATAAGTTTATCTACAAAATATTTAAGCAATTGTCCAACCATTTCACGAACTGTTTCATATAATAAGAAATGAAAGATATGATCCATGCCTTGTTTATTAGATAAGACTAAACCTTTCACAAAGAATTTTTTTTTTCGAAAAGGATTGATTATATCATCATATGCAAATTCATTATTTATGTAATGTAAAAAAGTTTATGAGGGAATTCCTTAAAAATCTATTTAAACAAAAGTCCCCTCTTTAGTTTCAGAAAGAGGAATGTCATTATTTCCAAAAATTAATAAATATAGAAACTTCTGTGTCAATGTGCTAATACACCCCTAGGCAAATATTTAATGATCCTGCTCAAATTTTTTATTTTATCATAATAAATATTTTCAAGAAATAGGTATTTATGGATCACTCTAATGTTCATTTTAAAAAAACAACTCACTGAAATCAAACGGCACGAAATAAATCAACACCAGTACATCATAATCCAAGAATAAAAGAAAAAAAAAGAAAAAAAATATAATCTCACTAAGAGGAAAGCTCATAAAATTGAATCTTATTTATTTTATTTTCAGTATGAAATTTGACAATTTTTTCGTTGGTACAATAAAATGTTGATTCAGATGAATTCTGTGTTTGAAATATTTGTTCTAATTGAAGGAAACTAAATCCACTTCTATCCAATATTTACAAATAGTAATAAGCCAAATATAAATCAAGGGGATTTATTAAATTTTATGCTGAAAATTGACACTTTTTCAACTAAATTTCCATGGTTTTGTCCGACTCTCCGGGTTATAATTCGATGTTTAATATAAATAAGTCGATTATTGAGTCCTAGATGTTGTAGTTATTCGTTTTCTTCTCAATGTACATAGAAGACGATCAAAAAATAAAATGTATCAATTTATACATACATACACGTAGTACTAAAGTGAAAGCCTTTTCTAATAACATTTTCTAATCAGCTAATGATTTATTTTCGTTGGCATGTTAACAATATTTTTTAATTCCATGTATTTTTGCAAAAAAATAAAAAAATAAACTGAGAAGTGCTTCTATGAGAACTAAATATAAGTAGAGTAGAACTCTTAAAATTAATACATACAAAAGAAATAAACCGTTTATTGTATGTTGAACGAATTTTAACTGAATATTTCCACGATATGCACTTAACTAGAAACGAATAAGAGTAATAATACATAGATATGCACATTACTTTTGAAGACGCTTTTACCTAATGAAATGAGTTGGGAATATCAAAACCTTTTTCCTCAATATAATTAAAAGGAAAGGTGTAAGAGAGGATCAAATCTTTTGGTCATTTTGACATTTATTTCTATCCAATGTCTTAGGGGGAAAAATCAATTAAAAAACTATCAAACTTGCTTTAAAAATCTGATTTTCCCTAGTATGTGGATTAATATCTTCAAAAGTTTTAAAAATTGTATATATATATATATATATATTTAATTACTATGCACTTAAATAAGGAGTCAAGCTAAGTCTCAAATGAGTTGGAAGTTGTTTTTAGTTGCCAACATTTCCATGTTTTATTTATATTCTTATTGTATTACCTCATTTCAAAAGATTAATTATTGCTTGATATTTAAGAACATTTAATTGTAAATATACTTATAAGATGAATTGGTAGCTTGCTTTACACTATTTTAAGATAAAAAAGAAATTTGTAAAGTTAAGTAAAGAAATATGTGTAAGTTTAAAAAATGAGGAAAGAATAGGGTTTTTTTTGGGAGGGTTTGTTTAAATTTTAATTTGAATAATTTGAAAAATATGTCGTTTGTCAATGAAAACAATAAATAACGCATAATTGAAAGGCAATTACAAATATCATTACACTTTGAGTATCAAAATAGCAAAACCAATGTTGCAAAATATAAAACTATGGCAAAACAGTGAAAAAAAGTATTTTTCGTATCTAAAATGTATTTTTCAACGCCACATATGTTAATCTTTGTATCACTATTTGTTTTTTTGTTGTTTTTTTTTCAAAAAAGTAGCTTTACTTCTCAAAAGGGCCCAATCTAATGTACATACACACAACGTGTGTAAGCCTTCCTCGGTACATACCTACCAAAAAATAATAATAAGGATAATGATACAAAAATATCCTTTCCTTATGTTTATACAAAGGGTAAAGACATAAATATTTATTTATGTCAGTACGGTCAGAATTAATAAATCAATTCTACATTTACCAGCTTTATTAATATTTGCTATATTAATTAGATTTTGTTTTCATTATTTCATTTATGTGTGTAGATATTATTTGGGAGTGTCATTGTCGTCATGGTACTTCCTAGAAGTAAAAGGTATGTTTTAGTAGACACTATTTTACTGATATATAATATCTACATATAATATCATATGACATACAAATGCACATTGCAATGGAGATTTAACCTTCTATGCACTTGTGAAAGTAAAGTACGTGGATAAATATGTATATTAGTGCTATGACGACTTGCGTCGTTAAATATCGACTCGTGTCGTATTAAAAACAGAGAAGATTAAGGGATCACACATGTACAATGCTTATTCAATAGTTCAAAAACAGTTTGCCTAAATATTTATTGTGTACATAATTTGATTCGAGATAGAAATGATATTTTATATAAAATAAGAATTCAATAAGTTTTTTCCCCATAATATAATATGATACTTGGCCATTATTACGGATACAAATTAAATCCATAGTTTAGGAACAATTGCTTGGATTATGATGTCAATGGCTTACAGTTCCTAAGGCCAGCTATCATTTTTGTAATAAATTAAAAAAAAAAGATTAAATGAAAAAAACATTAGCAATTAAATATTTACAATTTTAAAAAAAGAAAGAAAGATCTTCCTCCTTTATAACGAGTCAGAAAATAAAATAATGAAAGGAATCTGAAGCAAAAAGTCACTCAGACTCAAAAACAATATGAAGTCAACTATGGCTTTTTAATAAGTTACAAAAATTATTATTCCATTTGAGTCAAGTTAAAAAAAACACACAGCTCAAATTGAGTCAAACTAAGTCGACATAGCACAATTCTACACATTTGTATGATATAAATAATAACATCGTTACAGATACATATATTAAGGAAAAATAAAAAGCTGCATTAACGCTTTTTCTTGGAAATAACTAGATAGGTAGCCAAATCTTAGAAGAGTGTCACTTCATAAAAAGTAGGTAAAATATGCATCAGTACGCGTTTCATACATCTATTTTGTATCATGCTAAGTAGATTGCATTATATGTATGTATTTATATTTACAAATATTGTTTTTTTTATGGCAAAACATGCATAAATGTGCTAAAAATATAAATAAATTTGAAGGGAAACTTGCAACTCAATATATAAGTGCTAAATAATAATAGCTACCACTCCCTAGCAGTCAAAGAATTAAAATTGAATATCATGATATATCCACAGTTAATAAAAAATTACATTTTGGTTTGGGGTAAAAATCTGATATATATACCTTTTAACCGTTTGAGTTTTTTAGAAATGAATGTGCTAGATCAGGGGTCTGCAATCTCTCAGGGTGAGGAGCCATAGTTACTTTCATAGTTTTTTTTGTAAAGTCCTACGCCATTAAATACAACAAATATATTTTTTTGAAACTCAAACTACTTTGTTAAAAAAATATGCCATTTTTTTGGATGTCTTTCATTAGAAAAAAAAAATTAACAAAGGATTGAACATATAAAAAAGTGTATATTGATGCAAGGGTCAGATGAAAAGCTCCCTTGGGCCATACTAAGAGTCGCCAACCATTGGGTAGATATTACATAATATTTAACGTTAGTATATAAAATATTTTGTGTGTTCATTGTAGTGTCTCACTTTTGGGGAACGATTTATATGTTTTTTATGCTGGAAGACCATTTTTGCTATGGTATTGACACTTTAGAAATAAAAAAGTAGGTACTTTAAGAGAAAAGAAATGGCTACTTTGAGACGTCTTATACCGTATCAATTTAAAGCTATGAGCCAAATACCTGACAAAAACTATAATACACATTGATTCCAAACATCTAAGGTGTCTACATTCAAAGAAAATATTGCTTCAAATGTCTCTAAATATGACATTTTTCTCTGTTATTTTTGTGTAGATTTCTACTAATATAAATAAAAGTAATATGACAATATTTGACCAACAACTTGAAAATCGTGGTGATATGTACAAAATGTAAAATAAACAATTTTGGCCCAAAAAAAATCCATTTTTTATCTTTAAAGTACCAATACCAACTACATTCAAAGTATATGTATACATATATGTGTTCATGTATCCATGTTTTAAACATGTACTTGTGTAATTCTATTTCAAGGAAATAGAAAAAGTAACTAAATAAAATGGATTTGTATCTTTATGTAGAGGCTATGTAAATGATACTATGGTATACCATATACTCATAAGCAAAATACAAAACCATTGTTATGAATAAAAATATCCACAAAAAGATATAATCCTTCTTCTATGTATACTAATCCTATCAATTATTTTTAATGAAGTCTTCCCTAAGAATAGGTATAAAAAAATAATTATCAATTTGCGATAAGGCAAAAGAAAGAAAAAGAAGTTTATCAATGATGAAGAGAAATGCAGAAGATGCAAGTGTAAATACAAAGCCAGACAACCTACCCTACATGGTAAGATCAAGGTCTTTTTGACGGTCTCATTAGAGCATTTAAGCACTCTTAGGGACCTAAATAAGTTATTTGAACAGTTGGAGCACCATAGAATGAGAGGCACTACATTACTACTAAGTTACATCCTACGATATGCCTAAACCAGATAAATTCAAACCTAATAGTTGCTATAAAGTGCCCTCTACTTTTTCAGTAAAGGTTTATATATGAAATCAAAGAATTTGTCTATTTCCTAGGATACCATCATTCAGCACTGTAACTACAGGAGGGCCTTTGGGAACAATGTTCCTCCACGGAATACTAATACTCTTAACATTAATGGGTACACATAATTAAAAACTTACTGTATTTACTGTATCTAATTCTAAATTAAAAAATAAATAAATAATTTAACATATCTTTGAATTTGTAGATTCTAATATCTTTTGCTTTCTGCAATGTATTCCTTTATAGATGCAATTGGACTGATTCCACGTCAAAATAACTAATTATTGATAAGAATTACGCCAAGAAAAAGTACACACTACAGCATATATGAGTATTGGTGGAGCTAGCTTTAGACTCAATGGTCGAATAAAAAAAAATCCTTATGGGGAACCAAAGAAATTTTGAAGTGCAAATTAATCGTGGATGCAAAAGACTAATTGAACTATCTAGCTGCGGATTCCTTCCAAAAATAAATATAGTGTACGAAATATAAAATTTGGCATTAACGAATTTATGAGATTTAAATTACTGTTCAAATGAACATATTTATGAAAACTTTACAGTGATATAAAATATAAAAATATCATTTATCAATTCAAAAATATTTTTCAGATTTTAAATATTTTATATTTTTTAAATTTCTTTGCACTAATTGATAAATTGCTAGATCCGTCTTTTTATCACATTTATACGCAAATAGGATCACACCAAATTATTATAAGAAAAAAAAAGCCTACAGTTAAGAAATAAACGATTTTTATGTATAGAATTACTAGAATATCACAACACTTTTGAGTTTTACTTAAGATAATTTTCAAATATATGGGTATTTGTTTGAGCTGAGGGGGAAAAGGGCATATGCATCATTTAGAGCAGGGGTGTCAAACATACGGCCCGCAAGGAGGTTCAATCAGGCCTGCAGGATAATTTGAAAGTGGAGAAAGTACATGAAAGACATGGATTAAACTTTTTAATTAAATGTAGTTCATGAATTATCCGCTAGGGGGTGCATGTTAATCCTTCTTTATAAGTATCATGTTGTAATCTCATTTAAAGTTCATTATCATAATTTTCGATACCAGTAACTTTTAAAGTTTGTGCAATTTTGTGAAATGTTTTGTTAAAGTGTTGTTCAATAAATTTTTAATTAAACTTAACAATGTCTTTGTTCTTCTTTAAATCAAAACAAAGGGAAGACATGGTATTTCGATTATTTATAGCTAAGTATGCTATAATTAGCAATGTAAATCATATGCAATTCGGGCGTGTGATAAAAAAGTGGAGTTGGCTCTTCAAACAGGTCTTTTTGTTTTCCGAAGCTGTTATCATTTTTCCTTTATTTCTGAGGGGAGAACATCTACCTGATAGTAAAGATGTCGCATGAAGGAATACATGCATTAAGTTTAATAAAGCAAATAAAATGTAAACAAAAAGGGCTCAAGTCCTCGTATAATTATTATTAGTTAAAAATATACATATAATTTCCTGACATTCATTTCAGTTAATTTTATGCCTCTCATCTATGTTATTATTTATTGTATACATATATAAAGGAAAACAGCAGCGTGTAGATCAGTAAAACGTCATGACAGCTCAAGCTGCTTCCCCCCTCGATATTCATTAAATTGTCAGGGTTGCCAGGTTGATTTTCTCTTTCTTTTTTATAACACGCCCGAATTGCATATGATTTACATTCCTAGCTATAATTTTAATGGTCCGGCCCACGACGTCTACCTAGGGGTCGTATGTGGCCTGCGATGTTAAATGAGTTTAAAACCCCTGATTTAGAGTAAATGAGGGGGGGGGGGGAGTCCACAGCTCCATCCATAGTTCGTTCAAACACTGTTCTAGATATTTTTTAACAATAAAGAAAAGAATTTGTGTATAGGGTGTAAATTTGTTTACTTGAAGAAAATATTTTTAAAATACAAGGGCTTTTTACAATATGTTTTTGAACTTTTTAACCTTTATCTCTCTATCTGAGAATTATCAATTCCTGATAAATGAATAATTTCTCTTTTGCCCATTAGTACTCAGACTAAAACACTTAATTAAATTAAAATTGATTAAGTGTTTTTTTTTGTTTTTTTTGCATGTACCTAAATGCTGCACACTTACCTTTTTGCATGGATGTTGGTATATATAAATGAAATTAAGGAATGGAATAATAAATCAAGGAGTAAACGTAGATACTACAAAGAAAAACCTGCATTCATTTACTTAATTTTCTTGAAAGATAATCCTCATTATCAAGAAAGAGGAAAAATTAGAGTCAGTTTAAAAAAAAAAAAAAACCAGAGTGGTAAAAGAATTCAAGTGCAAGCAAAACTGCATTGCATCAAAAAAAAAATGGTTTTAACTCTAACAGTATTATTGCAAGCAAGTCTCAAAGTCTATAGTTTATAACCTTTTTTTAATTAATTATTATTTATAATATATAGACATATTTAATTAACATTTTTAAGAGGATACTTTTTTAATTAAAATGTAAATTCATTTTTTTTAAAGTTAAGTGTTTAATATCACTATAGTTTTTATTTATTTTATTAAAAATTTTATATATTCTTCAATGTTTTTTCTTCTATTTTTGGTTGGGGGGGGGGGGGGTAATGGTGAAAAGTTTTATTAACCATTTTTTACGTTTTATTTTTTATTTTAGAAAGTATAAACATCTTAGAGAGTCTTCAAGAAATGCTAGGTTTTTACTTATGTGGATGGTTCTAAAAATAAAAAATTACATACATACAATCTTATATTTGAGCAGAGTAATTATAATCAATACTTTTAAAAATATTTTTTTTTCCACCCAAAAGTTTTTATTTTTGTTTTTATGAGTCCTCCCAATAAATACCTATAATATGTTCATTTTTATTTTTTTGGCATATTATACATTTAAAAAAGTTAGTTTACATATATATATTCTCCAAGCATCCACTCTTTCTTCACCTTAGAAAAGATATTGTAATTTCTGTGTAAAGTAATGATTTATTTTAACAAAATAATATTACTAATTATAATTATACAACTTGATAATAATCGACTCACAAAAATTTAACTCTCAGTTCATTCAATCAATGACTTTATTGATGGTTAAAAAAAGAAAGAAAAAAAATCAACTTTGACCACATATAAATACCTACAACTACAAAAACGATCACGATTGTGTTTTTTTCCTCACTCTTCCCCAACTACCTATCTCAATAAATCAAACACTCCTTAATTTATAGGTCTAATTAATGGGCATTAACTTTGAAAAAGACATAAGTAGTAGCCTATGTCAACAACTAATGTAATTGTAAATATATATCTACACAACAAAATACATTTTATTATTGTTATTTTTATTAAAGGGATGAAATGAAAAGTAAACAAGAGTCTAGGGATAAATAAATAAAGCAACAGATTTGAATTATAAAACTTTTCCTTAAATTTAATTATATTATTCCTTTTTTAAAGTGAAAGTCTGACATTGTGTTTCGTTGCTGTTTTTTTTTTTTTTCTCCTTTCTGAATGAAATGTGGAGAAGATTGGATTTTTAATTGCATTTAATGTATTTCTTATTTTATTTTATAATAAAATAAAATAATGGAAAATAAACAAAAAAGAAAAAAAAGAAATAAAAAAAAAAAGAGCATGGAAGGAACCAGAAAGATAAGAAAAGTGCTCTACAAAAAGTGAAAGGAGCTATAAAAGTAAAGCATTTGATTGAAATGAACCAAGGAAAGTTCATTACAGCACTTTCTATATGATTTACTTTTTTCCACGAATTGAACATATAATTATTATTGCTGTGTGAGTGTATATAGGTATGTAATAAGTAAAAAAGTTTTGTCACTCATACATGTTCAAGGTTACTTTAAATCATTTGAAAACATAGGTTTGAACGTATAGTTATTCAGATTTGTATGGTTCTCTTATTTTTTTTTTTTTTTTGAGGGGTAGAATTGATGTGTGAGTATATAGATCAAATATATGTATATTCTTTTATAGCTAGTTTATTGGATTTTAATGAATATAAAATATTGTTTTATTCCCTATCAGTATCTACCATATTGGAAATTTGGTATCATTTAAATCAGTCCTTAAAAGCGCTCTATGCAGTGCCTTTTCTCCTAAAAATATATGTATAAACTGAAGCGTTATTTATCGTAGTAAAATTGCATGGATTTGAAAGGATATGTGACCTTTGAACGTATGTATCAACACTTTCATGACTAATGACCTTTGCACATCAGTGTACCTCTGCTAAAAAAGACGAAAGAAAATCTCGTTCAAAGACAATCTTGCTGAAATAATACAAGCTACATAAATCTATACATATATGATTATGCTACATGGGAAAATATTTAGTTGCTCATTTTGTAAGTTTCTTATTATATGACATTCAAACAACATTTCAGTTAGCTTGATGAGATACATAGGGGCTCGAATAAATCGTATTCTAACTCCCACTCTCCTTCAAATAATATTTTTTTTTCCAAAATAAATTTATTCACTTATTTTTCATACATTTTAGAGTCATTTTTGAGTGATAATTGCTCTAATGGCTTGAATCAAGTGTTGAAGTATCCTCATTTCAAATGAAACTAAAAAATGAGGTGTCAATAATTTTGAAAAAAACATTCAACATCAATTCAACATAAATATGAATCATAATTACGTCAAGATACATAATCAAATGCAAGTGTATTTTTTTGGCAAAATATAAATACATTCAATATCTTTCAAAAAAATCTATGTTCACTTATTCTCCTTAAATCTTTTTTTTTTTTTGCTAATTGGTGCAATAAACTATACAATTATCAAACATATTTATGAACCTTAATTGTTTGTGTAGTTATTTTTGCAATAATTAATTTAATTTGCTTATGTATACTTTTTTTGTAGTTTGTAGCTATTTTATAAATATTAACTACATATATAGTGCGTCATAAAATATTGAATTATTGCAGAAATGTTACGATCAACTCATTATATCAAGATTAATTTTATTTTTGCTCTTTACACGCAAAATAAATAAAGAAACTGCAAACTCATCAAAAATAAAACCTTTGGAGTAAAATTATTAATACATCATTCAATCAAATATTTAGTGCCGTAAAATATCAGTAATTAATATATTTGCTTAATTATAGGCATATTGAAAGTATAATACGACCTTAATCAAAGGTTAAGGTCTTATTTATAATGCAAAATCCTTCATATGAAAATCACAAACTTTGATAATTGACCCTAGTTTATCAATAAATTATTATCAAAACTTTGTCCGATAATTAATAGTTCTTGTGCTGAATTTCTCTTTTGTTACAACTTTACATATGATGAAGGAATAAAATTTGCACAAAGACTAGATACAAAGTACAAATGTCAAATTTAAAGATAATTTAAAGTCCTTTTTTTTAGGTTGAATTCGGAATTGTTGGACTTGTGGGGCATCCGAGTATCAAGGTACCACTCTTTTTTGAATATTGATACGAATATGTGATTTTTTTTATTTGAACATTTACTTTCTATAGAAAATTAACTTGAACAAAACAATTATGTAGATAGTTTAATTAATTTATCGACAAACACTCAGGCATAAATCCAAACGTTATAGAACCAATATTTGCTATACATACATATTTATATTAATACAAAAACAAAAACTTACAAATATTTTAGTAAGACAAATTCAATTTTCTTTCATGATATGTAAGTTAAAGTTGATTGCAATCAAATAATGACTTAAATAAAAACTTTTTACAAAACTTTTCCAACATTTAAGGAGTTAAAAGAGAAATATATCAATTTGTCTGCAAGTCATTTTTAATCCATTCAATATATGTAAGTGTGTATGTTTTTTTGTTAGTTGAAAAAGTTTTTTTATACCTCTAAGAAATCACTTTTATTGGAAAAAGAATTATGAAAGGGTCATTGAAAGGGAAGGAAGGAACGTCATGAGTTGAGCAAACCGAATTCATAGATAAAGAAAGCAAGGTGTTTTAAAGGGATCTGATTATATGTATATGTATGTAATATGTATCCTTTAGAGCATGTTTGACTTTCTATTTTCATTTGTCAATTTTTGCTAGCATAAATTAAATATGAATGAAGAAGGGTTTAGTCGTTGCTTAAGGTATTTTACTTGTATAATTTCACTCACAAATGTATGTACACCCCAGTAGTAGAGTAATCAATATAAATAATGTCAAGTAAATAGACACAAGGTTTGAAATAATAATAACAAAAATAATATTCATTTATTTCTTCTTTATGAAGTATGTATGTACATACACAACTTTTGTAGCAAGAAAATCTTTGAGACAAACATAAACTTTGAATAAAAAAACAAAAAGTACATATATATGTACATATTCCTTTTATTGTCTTTGAAAAACAAAATCATTATTACTTGTATGAGAAAGTTAAATAAAAGGACACGTAGGTGGTTCATTTGAAAAAAGTCATTATGTTGACTATTTCTGACTACATATCACCAATGATATATAAGTTGGCTGATTAATAAGGCAGTTTTAGATGAATCAGTACTCGAACAAAGTTGCCGATTATTGCAGATATTCCTTTGGTCTAAAAAGAAAGGTCCATAAAACTGAATCCAAAACTTGATAGTTCTAATATCAAAAAAAAAAAAAAAAAAAAAAAATGAGAAAAGGGCAAACATGGATTTGGGCTTTTGTTCCTTGATTTTTATTGGAAACTTAATAGTTAATTTGAAATAAATAAATAGGCTGATGTCCGATTTTTTAAATATTAAAAAATCAGTATTTGTTCAACAAAAAAAACCCATATCGGCCAAGTTCTACTTGGTATGTCTTTCATATGAAACACATTTATAATAAATGAACATGTGTTTCATTAAACTATTCATTAGTCAAAACTAAAAAAGAAAAAAAAAATTAATGATCTCAATGTGCTTTAATTATGAATATTAATTCTTTTAAAAAAATTAATTTTTATAAAAAAAATAATATTAAAAAAGACTCTTAAAAGGTCCGTAATTATCAAAGGCACAAATGACCCTTTTTTTTTTAGTACACATATAATTATAATTTTGATTAGATAGCTTTCTCATTATGACAAAAGTTGTGAAGCATTCATTTGAATTTATGAGAGTCACCAGATGTCGATAGAAAATTACGTTGTTGTGAGTACAATTAAGAAAATTAATTCTTTCAGCAAAATATTTGATGTGTGCAATATTATGATAGTAATATCAATAAATTGGAAGAACAACATAATTATTTATAATACCTATATGTATATATATACATATTTTGTTAGAGTTACTTTTAATGTGAAAAAGTAAAAAACAGTATATACAATTTTTACGTTATTTTTTAAATATACCTATATAAACGTTCATTTATACATTGTTCTTTATAAATAAATTGATTTGCTGGGACAAAATGGCCATTGAAAAAAATAATAGCCTTTGTTTTGATGAGATTTTAGGGATAGATAATACAAAAACACTCAACTCTCTACATATTATTGGAGCACTTTGGAATTTGCATTAACAACAAAATAAACAAAAAAGATTTTTTTTCGATCGCGTGTAAAATTTTCTCTGAAGTAAAGGGCTCGACATATATATATATATATATGTACATTATAAGTACAGAGTAGTTAGATTCAATGTACATTGTTTATTCAAAATTAAGGACATGCTTCAACGTTATTAAATATAATTAAATAATCAAGTATAGATGTATTATTATATGCTTTAACTAACTAAGTTCATGAATTTACCAATCAAAATCCTTGTTCGAATTTACGTTATACATATGTATATAGTATAAATTAATTCTAATCGCTGACTCATTCATTAAAATTGTTCATTATGTACATATATAATATATTGTTAGAAAAATTGAGTTAGTTTCTAATAATGCTAACGTCAATACCTTGGATATTGATAAAAAAAATTGCTATTAATTTATAGTTGGAATCACTTTCTACACTTGAGGTCATCGACAAATAAATGAGGAAATATGTATAGAGCGTTTTCATTGAATGTAACAGGTTGTATCATACATTGATGCGATGTCATGTTCAAAGTTGATATATTTATTAGAATAAATGAACAAATTTCCCCCCAAAAATTTAAGAAATTTTTATTCAATGGCTATTTTAAAAATGAGAATAGATCAGTATATATATTTGAAAATAACTTGATGCCGACGAGAAACAGTGATACTTGAATAAAATATAGGTGGGAATATCACTTTAATACGACAAAATTTGTACAATTTACCTTGTTTCAAACAGATTAGGGATCAAGAAAGTAGTTTAATTGGTGAAATATTCCATATCCTTCCAAAAGTAGTAGTTAATTAATTGACCACACAATGTATTAACATATTTTTTACACATATTATTATGGTTTGATGTATAATAAAGATAAAAAATTAAAGGTTTTTGATTGAGGGTAAATGTCCTTTTATTTATGCGTTCCATTGTGACATTCAAATGCAGGGTAGGTACTCATTGTTTTTCTAAATTTTATAGAAGCAAGTATTTGTATCCCCTTAAAATTTGGTTCTTTATACCTTTTCCTAGATGATCAACTTCAAGAATGATGACACACTGTATTTGGATGTTTAGGAAAGGTTTAAGCACCATCTATTAATGGCAATTTATTCTACTTTATTTGACATATTGGCAAAGTTTTGAAGGGGATATGAAAGTCCTATAATAAGTCAAATGTATTATTTTTGATAATTTTTCCCCAAATTAGTAATAAAAAATATCCAACCTTGGATCCATTATTACACATGAATCTTCTGTGATTTTTTTTGGTGTAGAGTAAACTTATTTGAGAGTAAAATACATGTAGTTAATTTCTTTCTAGAAATATGTATGTACATAGTTCTATTAATAGACATGTCTGTCTGTCTTATTTTTCTTGGCTCTCCAAGGAATAAAAATCATCCTTTATAAAAATAATATTTTCTTAATATAATTAACATCTATTCTTCGTCTTCCTTATCAACTGCTCCAGTGATAGGAAATTATAAAATATTTTGCTCCATCATTAAAGAAAAAATTATTAATAGAGAATATGGAATAGGGTAAGGGAATTTAAAATCTATTGTTGTGAAATAAGAGGAGTAATACTATTTTCTGGAGCAGTAATCCCTAGTTAATACTTAATCTATGCATTGTCTACAATATATAAAATGTTAGTACATATATGTAAGTATACCTAGGTAAATATATCCTTATAACCTTAAATGCCAAGTCACTTTCAATAAAAATAAATGACCTTTAATTAAGCAAAAGTGTCTTATACCTACATATAGTAAATGTACACACACTTAAAAATGAAAAAAACAGCATATATCAATGGTGTAGTTTGGAAGTTTGTGGTCACAGAACCTATTGTATAATTGTAGATTTTCTATGTCTTCAGTGGTTTTGTGACCTCAAACTTCTTCCCCCATACTTGTTAAAGTCTTCAATGAACATACACTAGTAAGTACTTAGAGAGTTTTCAAAGTAACTTGTAGCTTTAAATTCCACTTTGACATTGCGTCACTCATTGTGTATAATAACTTAACATCCTTTAAGCTTTTGTGGGAAGTGAATAAAACTGTTTCTCTTATCAAATCATCATGATAAATACCAAAAAAAGGATATTTCTTTGCCCTTCTCCTCTACAATTATGTAAAATTATCTTTTAAGAAGAACGGATATTTTATAAGATACTTAATGTATGTTCATATGAAGATGAATATTGTCAGCATTGCATGTCTATGCAAGTTATATACATATGTATTAAATAAATATCATGACATGTCCTTAAAAAGTCTACATATATATGTATAATAAAAAATATCAATAATATTATAACAGAGAATATGGATTTATTGAATCAAAAGACATGTATAGTGTGTATAATAACGATAATTGGCAATAGCAAATGTCACTAAAAAGCAAATGTAAACCACTTGACTTACAGTAAAATAAAATAAGAGGTGTCTCTTTCACCCTCTAGAAAAATTATATTTCACAAATATTTCATCATAGTCATTAAGGATCTTAAGAGGTAAGACATATTTGTCTTGCTCCATAATTATTTCGCATTAATGAGTTTCTGATTTAATTTTTTTTTTAATAATACAAATAATAAATGAGCTCTTATTTTGATTTTGCTTCCCATTCTGTACGTACATAATATGTTAGGATGTCATCTCAAGGAAGATAAATGCATGGGTTCATATATCAATTTCTATAATTAAATATCATAAATATGTTCACTTCATACAAATATAAACAAGATTAATTACTCGAATGGTTATAATAAAAAACAAATGAATGTCCTACAATCTACATGTAAACTGTGCCTTCAATTTTACTTCAGCATCACAATTCATAGTGCACATTGACGGGGCCATCTATGTATTTCAAATGAGTTTGCTATCAATTTATAATTTCATTGGAAGATGTGGGTCTTATTGATGATGCATTCATTCTTAGCTTTAAGTATACATTTCATATACATAGGTAGTTAAATGTACCTACTAAAGGCTTCATAATAATAGTATTAAAAAAAAATGTGGGATTCAATAAATCATTTTTGTAATGAAAATAACTGATTTCATTTAGAAATGATTCTTGTAAAACTTGCTGTACGACAATTTAAAGACCCTAATTTTTGAGCATTTCAAGATCATGTTTGATTTGACTATCTGAACTGCTACTATTTAGGATATGAAGGAATTATTTTATATGAGAATAACATCTGTAAGCATATTTTTACACCCTAGTTGTTAGATAATACTTTTATAAAAAATAACTATCTCGAAAATCACTTTACAACTTCTGGGTTAGAAGAAAATAGATACAAGAATGATCGCATTATTATTCTAACAGAAAATAATTCCTTTAGATCCCAAATATTGCCATATTTATAAGCCATATATATAAGGCATTTCTTGTAACACGAAATGTGTGTACTTTTCGTCAAAAATCTCTAAAACTAACAACAGGACATTATAGGCTCGAGTCTATGTATAATTTTACTCTTACTTTATTCTATTTTATTCTACGACGTCATTATTATTCTGTTGGAAATGTCGCATTTTCACATTGCTTGTATTTCAGAGGAAATGTTTTTCTGAATACAAGCAATGTGTCATAACTAAATATTATTGACATGCCATATGAGCTCTTATTTGACCAACATTCATCGTCTTATTATTTATTACTAATCAACTATAATTGAACTAAATAATGACTAAATTCTTGTAGATTTGAGTTAATGGTTTATGAAAAACATATACACAGGTATGTATCAATACAGAGTAAGCACAGGTTGGGATTATTTAGCAACATAAGTAAGGGTATTTCAGTTTGTACCTTCATATATAAACAATAGTTTTAAAAACATAGTTTTCTTATATTTAAAAAAAAAAGTATATATATATATATACTATGACTCATTGGTTCAATTTTAAAGGTTCCTGTACAAAAATGAATATTTAAACATGCAAGGCTCCAAATTTATACATTTACATACGTATGTATACCTCTTGAACCTCCATGAAATAGAGCTCCCCCCCCCCCCCTCTGTATCCTTCACACTTTTTGTTTTTATTGAAAATGGTATTAAGTAAACATACCATGTATGGATATAGATACTATTAATGATTTTGAAAACGTACAATTGATTTATGTTGATTTTTTTCTTCACTAAAAGGACTTACAAGTTTATTCCTTTGTATATGAAACTATAAAATTTTCAAAAGACTCGAAGCTTAGTTCTATTAACAATAGTTTGTTTTTTTGTAATACGTTTTTTTTTTTAAATTGTTATAATCGTTATTTGAGGTTCAGCTTACAATGTAACGTCAATGAGTAAGTATATGTTTCAAGGACGAGTTGCAATCTACATATTTACATGAGTAATAATTATTTTAAAAAAAAAGTTCTTATATATGTTATTTAAAAAAAATAGAAAAGACCAGAATTTTAGAACAAGGGCTAAATATAATTAGAAATTGTCTCATTCTAATAGAAAATAAAAGGGTGTTTTTACCCTATTACTACAAAAACTAACTGTAAAGATTTGTGTTTGACTCGGTTCTATTTGTATGTGTAGTCCTAAACTACCACTGGAAGTAACTAAATCCATTAACAAAGGAATAAATTATTGATTCTGTTTTGTACGGAATAACAGAGTTATTTGTTTTTTATTTTTTAGCACCATTCTAAATACACTGGTTTTATTTGTGTGTACATATTGCAGAACCATTTATTTAACTATCAGATATATATCATTACAGTTCCTTGACAACGGAAGTTAAGGAATATCAATACAAGATAATAGTTGATGTATGTATGTACATGTTGGAAATCTATAGAATAATAAATGAATCTCACTCTAACTTATCAGTGTAGAAATCAAACATATATAGTTTTCTAACTTTATAAGGGCTTGACTTATTCAATAAGAGCAAATTAAAATTTGAAATAATAATGAATACATACTGAACAGACAATATTTACATAGTATCCAAAGTAATTAGAGTATCAGAACAGGAATGCTTTATTCAAACTACTCAAAGGTATTAAAAAAAGACGATTTAAAAGATGATATTTTAAACGAATCATTATAAAGTGCTCAGATTTGACTCGAAGTTAAAGGAATGAATGGTGGGGCTAAATTTCTTATTTAAGGGATTATAATAAAATAAGAAAGCTTAGTTTTTCATTATTGATAAAGCCATAGACATATGCATATACACATATGCCTCCAGAGCACCTAAAAGCTATGGATTAAATGATGCACGCAATAGGTTTTATATCGTAGTATTAATATTACTTTCCCTCCATGTTTACCCAAGTTATTTTCTCCCATTTAATTAGTTTGATCAGCCTTTTAATGACAATAATACATTTTAGAAAGGCAAAAGTATTTGCATTATTTGTGTTTCTAAGATACTATTAAATAGTTGATGAAAATTACCTTTGTTAAGAAACAAGAATTTTATTTAATATACATAAATTATTTTTATTCATTCTAAATTGAAAAATGATAAAAATAAAATGACATTTTTTTTTTGTATTCGGCAAAAAAAATAAGAATTGAATTTTCTATTATTATTATTATTACCTTACGTTTTTCTTAAGGTACATAGTTACTACATATAAAATATATGTAAATATGGATAAAGAAAAACAAATTACAATAAAAAGCTATACAAAAAGTAATGGAGGAAACGATGCTTTTTTGCAAATATATGTAGATTTTCTAGGACCAAATATAATTTACTTCAATAACTAGGGACTTTTCATTATTTATTGTAGTCAAATCATTGTGAATATATTTCTTTACACAAGGATTCAAATAAATCTTATAAATGCATTATTTAAATTGACTAGTATTTGAGTAACTTATATCCATACTGTCAAATCCGGATAAGAGCAACTTCTTAATTTGAGCAAGAAGAATATTTTCCCTTTAATCCAAAGTGCATAGAAAATGTTTCTTTTTTTTTTTTTTTTTTGATAACTTAAGTACATTGATGATTTGCTGCAGCAGAATGAAATATGTCAATTTGCTGCTACATACTTTCAAGGCATATTTATTTAATATGCTTTTCCTTGTTTTTTCGGATAAAAAGATGTATTATGTTAATAACTTCTTCTTCTTTTTTTTCAACTACAACAACAGTGAAATTGTCAAGTATATATTGTTATATTGAAAGAATCTTCTTTTTAAATAGTCCAATATTATCATAGTAAAAATATTTATATTTTTCTATTGGTAATTTTTGCAAAATTTTCTACGAAAATTCCACGGATTTCTTAGCATCATGTTACTTGCAGTCAAACTATGAAGGGTTATGAAGTATCTTATAAAATTTTTTATAAGAAAAACGTTGCTCTCTCAAATTTTGACTCTATTTCGGATTTCACTGCATACTATTCAATAAAAAATCTATATATAAAATAATGTACTTTGTGTATACTTTGACATAACTTTCATTACCTAAAATAGATACTGGAATAAATAAAAAAAAGTTAAAAAAAAATGTAAATTTTAGCCATGGAAATTAATGTAGTATCTACCTAGATCCGTACTTTTTTCAATTGTGAAAGAAAAACAGAACTTTTTATAAACTTTATTAGCACAGAGTTCAATGTGGTTCAGAGGAATATTAACGATGATAATAATAATAAAAAGATAAAGTAACTCTTTTGGTCTTGTTCTTAGTTTGAGAATGGATTTGTTTTACAGTCGAGTCTGTTTCAAAAGAAGATGAAATCCTTCCACACTTTCTAACCATAAACATATTTAATTGTTAAAAAAGTCTTCTACTCGAGAAAAGATAGAAAGGGCTGAGTGAAGGGACTGTGAAAATTTCTTTTTTATAAAAATTATTTAGATATTTGCTTATGGCAATAAGGGCTCTAGAACAATTTGCCAAAGTACATTTCTCTAAAAAATAAAATAATATGACTAGTGATGAATATACATTTTGGATCTAAAAAGCAGTAAAAAAGGGTTCAAATCTGGATTACAGTTCATTATAGTAGTATAAGGAATAAATAAGACAATGAAGGTAGATGACCTATGCCCAATAACTTTTTTTTGCCACCTAATTATAAAATTACATAAGGAGCAACACGATTCCAAGTACATTTTACTGCCATAAAGTGAATATATAGTTAAAATAATACTCCACAAATGAACACTCATAATTTACTTATATGTCAAGAAAAATAATAATAAATTTATAAATAAATAAGATTAGAGCGGTATAAAAAATATTTATAACAATATCATTTAAATTGCATTAAAATATGCATTTAAAGTACTTTTTGGCGAAAATAATGTAGTCAACGAATTGTCTATCCATGACTTTGCTTTTTTTAAATTTAATATATGATAGTGATTTGATGTGAAAAAGGGGAGGTAAATGACACAAAAAACGGAGTTACTCTAATTTTATATCATATTCCTTCACCTACAAATATGGGTAAGTTTCTACAAATTAGAACTCCTCTAATTTTTTCATAGCAAACCTCTACTAATAAGTGACAGTTTCAACAGCTATTTATATAAGAGTTTTATGCCAATGTAACAATGTACACCCCAGCATGACAGAAGGTCTTAAATGCGAGAGGAACTCTCAAGTGAACAAAGGTATTTACAATAAGAAAAACTTAGTCTCTGATAAAAAGGGTATTAACGTCTAATTAAACAATTTTACTTTATATAAAAGTAAAAGCTCTTATTTTTCTCACATGTATGGGAATAAATAATTTTAATATGAGGTACTTTTGGTGTATCAATTGTTTTTTAAAGATAAGTGTAATAAAAACCCCATATTTAATATCCAAAAAGCCTTCGGTGCGTATTTTCAAAAATTTGAATACTTGAATAGGTATAATTAAATATTATTATATACAAATTAAAAACCTCTGTTTTGGCAATGAAATCCCCAATAATTAAAGAAGCAAAAAAAATTCTGCCATGAAGCATCATAGTTGTACAGTTTAATGAGTCCTTTGAGTTTAAAATATCTAAGTACTGCATAAATAATGAAGAAAGGCTTAACCGTATCTACTTATCCAAAAACATTTATATTAAATATATTAGAGTGCACCTTTAATTTATTAAAAAAAGAAATACCATTTATTGATGATTAAGTCACATATATATATATATAAACGAGACGCTCTTTAGATAATTTATTTATTTATGTCAATACCTGTGTATGTATCAAACCTTGTATAGATAATTATTTACTGGTTTTAAATAAAAATGTAATTGAATTAGATATTACATTTTCGTAAATTCATTTTTTTCCCCCAATTTTATTGAATTAAAACCTTCTCCGTATATATAAAAAAGTTTGAACTGTCTATCTAGCCGAATGTTTAAATGAAGTATATATATAAATTATATTAAAACTGTTAATGTCTTTTTTAACTATAATACTAATAATTTCAAATATTGTATAATTTTCATCGGAAAAGAAATAATGAAACTTCAATTATAGAATGTACATATAATAAATATTCTCATTTATTGTTTGAGTCCTTCAAAATTGAATTCTCTACCTACCATTTGCATGTAATTACACTCTTGTACAAAAAAATTGTTTCCATAGGATGTTTATGTCCCTACCTAGAGTTTTAGCAGCATATGTATAGCTTAAAAAAAAAAAAGTCATTCTAAAGTGGAATGATACGATGTAGAAATGATGATGATAGTGCTATCCTATGAAATGTATATTATAAATAGGCTTTTGTAAAGCGATATTTTAGTGAACAGTTAAAGAAAGGACTTGGAAGATGGATTTGAATATGTATTTAATGATATTTAATGGGTTGGAACTTGAGGAAAGGCAACGAAAATCTATCCTTCTTTTTCATTTACTCAACTTAAAAGACATTATATATGTATATACATATATATATTTATAAGTATTTATATGCCTACATATTTAGGTATATCGAGAGAAGGAACTAATATTTCATACCCTTTTCCTCACCACACCTTTTCATAATGAATATTGTGTTTTCAGTTCTAAATAGATATACATACATACATTCTCTAATATATGCTTATGTCCAATTATGTGTACATTACACTTATGAGTTTCCCATACAATGAACCTCCCGAGTAATTGTTCTTGCATACTCATATAGTTACAAAATGAAAAAATTATGATGATATCAATGCACTAACAAAACGTAAAGTTATTAAGTAGATATTATTTAAATTTTCTATGCATATATGTACATATATTAGTCTGTTGGGTTTTCGAATCAATCCGTTACTTTGTCTATACGAAAAGATTTTCTGCTACCTATAGAAGAAAAAATGAGAGTTGGAGAGTTTAAGTCTTCAAATGACATTTTTGTGAACACTCAATGCTATTTGTAGTTTAAAAAATGGCCTCTATTGAACAAAAATGAGGTGTTTTAAAATGTTGGCTTATGATGGACAAAAATTGGTGTTTACAGTTTTTTTTTATAGATATTTGTTTAAATTTGTTACATGTTAACTGTGGGTAAATTTCAAGTCAAAATTGGAATTGGTTATAATTTTCTGCACAATTTTGTGATGCATTTTTCTTATTTTTTTTTTTTTTCATCATCAACGGGTAACATAAATTCTTGGAATCAGATAAAATAATGGATTGATACAAAAATGAAACAAACCGACTATTATTATTATACATATATGCTGTTGACAAATTAGGATTTTGTTCAAGTTGCAATTAGTACGTTTATTAAAGACTTATTAAAACTTATAAATTGGCCATATTAATTACAAACAATATTTTGATGCTATCGTTTCATTTGATCAATTAAACTTTAGGCATTCATTACTTATTTTCAAGTGATCCACCTTGTGGGCACTTATACTTGATAATGAGGCACAAACACTTATCAGTTTATAATTTCTATTAAGAAAATTAGAAATTACATCCTTGATAATATATAGCTGTATGAACTGCAGTTTGGCACTCAGGGTACAATTTAGTACACAAACATATGAAAAAAAAATTAAAAGGGAAAAAGATCTAATAAATTTGATCACGTTCCGATACTGTACTGTCCTAGTCCTAATACCTATATATATATATATATATATTATTTATTTATTTTATGAGAGAGATTTTTTTTAATATCTATTGCGTGATTCAAGGTTTTTTTTTTTTTTTCTTAAGAAGAATGTACATTAAAAAAAAGGTTAAAATATTTCATTCGTTACACTAAATAGTCTAGCCCTTTCCTTGGCCATGCAAAATATATTTTTATAAAAAAAATTGCTTACACATGAAGAAAGATAGTTTATCTATCTATATCTTTATAGGTTAACGCATAGACACATGTATTTGTTGCAAAATGCACATGGTTTATCAATAAACACAAAAAAAATGTATGTTGTAAATTTAAACTCAAAAAAACGCACACACACAAACACAAACAACATCAATTTTTGGTTGTTTTTTTTTTTACTGATAAAGAGATCTTTTGTCTAAACAAACATTATTATTATTATTATTATATTTATACCCTCTGAATTGCCTTTTTATATCATTATATTTGTCTGTGTGGAAAGTTTATACAAATAAAAACACGGAAAGCAAAATATAGTTTTAATTACATAAAGATATGTTTACATCTGTATATTTATTTGTAAACTAAGAAGTTGAAATAAGTATATATATATATATATATATCCCTGAATTATTATAACTCATGTAATACATACACGGTCCAATTTGCATATTTTAACCATCTAGTGTAACGATGTATAAGGGAATAGAAAAGGCAGCAAAAGATAAAAACTACAATAAAAGTGAAAAAAAAAGAAGCATCTCTATGGTCTGAATAATAGTAATAATAATAATAATCTTAGTACTCTATTTTCTCCCAATGGAAATCAGGATTTATTTGCATCAATAGGTAAATAGGAAGAATGAGGATCTATGGGCCGACATCCCTCAATGCATAAGGGATGCTCGTACATACATCTTCTTTTACCCATACATTTAAGTCAATAGCAGTAAATCATAACATGGAATTAATGAGCAAAATGTAATATTGCATGAAGAATTATCCCGGTTGTTTATCCATTAATTCACAAAGGAAAAAAAAAAGTAATAAATTGATTTATTATTTTGTTTTCCAAATTGAAAAACTATCATCCTCAAATCTGGGCTATCACATGCAACCTAGGAATTCACCTACATACATATATTATTGACCTGATTAGTCAATTACACCCTTTTGATTTAGATTTCTACATATAGTAGCTCTTTTTAAAATTAATGGTCATGTTACATTTTTTTACTTTTTACCATGATGAGTTAAGTATATCTTTGTGCCCATTTGCCCTACATATGTACAAGGAGTAAACCTTTTATTTTGAAATAATTCATTCATAATGATGAATAAAAATAGATAAATAAAGGGACAAAGTAAATGCAAACCGAGTGTTTACTCTTTTTCTTAAATATCCATTTTCTGTCATTTAAAAAGCAAAAAATCAGAGTGAATACTAAGCAATTACTATTTATATAATAAAATATAATTTGTCTCTTTATAATTAGGTATCATTTTGTTTTATTTTTACCTTTCTGAAAACTCAAAGAAGCATTGACATAGAAACAATATACACTTTTTCTTCTTAATTGAACACCATATAGAGTGAATCATTGCTTGTGAAGAAGTAACATTTGAATTTACTTCTTCAATTATTTCCTTTTTATTAATTAATCAATCAATCACGCACTTTATTTATAAACATTGTGTTTTTTTTTTTGGTTTTGTTTTGTTTTGGTTTTTTTTTTTTACAGTGAGACTCTGAAGAAACAAATATTCAAAAATGAACTAAACTGTAGCCTTTAGTTTTATGTATTGAAGTTATAATGTGTGTTCTCGTCGGACTGCATGAGTTATAATAGTTGAGAGCGTCAGGGATATGAACAACTAACTAAGAACGTACTATGTGTGTATATAATTTTTTTTCTTTTCCCCTTCTTCTCCTCTTCTTCCTCAGGAGAAGCGGGTAATATGAATAGTAGAAAAAATTATGTTTGTTAATACTTAATATTCGAGCTATGTACTCCTCTGTTTTGAATGTACATATTCAACAACCATATTTCGACATTCATTTATTAAATCTGATATCATTGCGATCCGAGGTAATAAGGTCCTGGTTCTCGACTCTACAGTTATTTTCTGCCTTGGACAATTCTTATACGCAAATGAGTCCAAGCTTACTAAATACAATAGTCAAATTGCAAAAAATTCAATCCTCCCCTCCCTTACCCTGAACGAGCAAGTGAATATTCACTACCAGGTGATTGCATTAGCCTATAATTGGCGTTGAGTTATAGCTACGTCCTCTGCAAACTCCCTGCAGAAGGTCTGTAGTATGTCATTGCTGTATATAGCTTGCATCCAGTTGCGTGTCCTTACCTCTTCACACTGGGTGTACCGACGTTATAGGGAAGCCCTTTACCACAATTAGACGAACCTTTTCACTTCTGGAATATCACATATGCTTCAAAGATTTTTACTTTGCTAATATTCCTTTGCATATACTCCTTTGTGAAATTTTACATATATTTATTCTCTCTGTGCTATATCTTCTTCATTGTTCTTAATTCTTTTAGTTTAATCTCCATGTCCTGGCCAAGAAATGCTTGACTGGGTACCCATGGGACTACACTGCCGAAACAAAGCTTTTTCAAGCATATTAAAGGCTTATAGCGTGCCCTAGAACCGGGCCCATTCATTCGTCAGGTGTACCGCTTGCGGCAGTTGTTTTTTCACGGGTTTCACGCAGTCTACTCTATTGGAAAAATGACTCTTGAGTTTGCATCGAAAATCAAAGTCACTATTTGTAAAAAAAAACAACAACCTATAATATTCTAGGGTTGACATTTATGTAAATTCTTTCACGATAGAGATTTATGTTGTGCTATCTGCGGAGTGCTTATACTGACGTCACAATTGAAGAGACGCCATGTTGGGAGTTGATATAATTATCAAATAAAAGGGACAAATTTCCCAATATTCTTTTAGGGAACGTTATTAAATGGCTTTCAAGTTAAAGAAAGGTTAAATAACATTATTAAATACGACTTGATTCCCACGAGAAACAGTGACTTTTAAATTAAATATAGATTGTGAAAAAATACCCTATAAAATGGCTAGATTCGTACAATTAACTTTGCTCCGGATGGATTAGGGATCTAAAAAGTCGAATAATTTGAGAAAAATATCTGATTTTTTCAAAAGTTATTGATTACACAAGTTATAGTTATTAGTGTCTGAAATACAATAAAGAGGAAGATTTTTGATAGACGGGTTAAGTCCTTTCACTGTGACATCCGAATACATGGCAGGCATTCCTTATTTTCCTATTTCCATATTGCTTTGACAATTCATTTAATTAATTCTACTGGTCAATAAGTACATGTAATTAAGAGGATCATAATGATTCAAACATACTTTTGTAGCAATATAGTAACCTACATTCAAAACTCTTAATTGTTCAAATAAATCACGGTGAGTAAAAAAAAAATCTAATGCACAAAGTGTGTTTATTGCTTCTCTATCACTTTAAAGCAAAAAACAAACAAATATTCAATGATTATTTACATAATAAAACAAGATTTGTCTTTTCATAATGATGATATAAGAGATATAATTTTTATTTTATAATAAATATCCCCAGAACATCAGCAATTCCTACTTATTTTTGGTCAGTTGTTCATTTGACTAGTCTTTTTCCTTCACTTCGAGCAGTTTGGGATAAATCCAAATGCAAATTTAGCTGTTTTCATCAGTCAACTCTTTACTACATAATTTAAAGAAGCAGGACCATGGAATTTGTCCTTGGTCTTTTTAGGTTTAAGATCTCGAGTAAATAAAAAAGTCTGTCGTTCTTATTAGTGCTCTGAACGTTAATTTATCAAGGATCACAGTCGTGAAATCCTGATATTGCTTTTTTTTGCAATGTCGTGATTTTGTTCATCATCAAAGGAATGTAAATAATATGCAAATGGGGTGTGTAAAATAAAGAGAAAGAGAAAATCAACCTGGATGAATGTTGAGAGGGAAGCAGCTTGAGCTGTCATGACGTTTTACTCAGCTACAAGCTGCTATTTTCCTTTATATATACAAATGAAGACATCAATAATAAATAGTAACATTATGTTTATCATAGATGTGAGGCAGAAAATTAACTGAAATTAATGTCAGGAAATTATATATTTTTAACTAATAATATAATTATACGAGGACTTGAGCCCTTTTTGTTTACATTTTATTTGCTTTATTAACCTTAATGCATGACTTCCTTCATGCAAGATCTTTACTATCAGGTAGATGTTCTCCCCTCAGTAATAAAGGAAAAATGATAACAGCTTTGAAAAACAAAAAGTACTGTTCGAAGAGCCAACTCCACAAAATCTCGCACACGGCATTTTGCATACTATTTACATTCCTAATCATCAATGACATATAACATAAAGTAAGTCATTTCAAAGTTCTATAATTTAAGAACTCCTTATGAGAAATACCTAATTTTTGATACGAGAGCAATTTAGGTGTTGTACTCAAACATATTCAAGTATCCAGATCAAATTTTAACTTTACAAATATTATTTTAAAGATTAGTTAGTATCTATAAAATGCTACAACAGATGAATATGACCCAATGATGTAAGCCTTTGTCAAATCTTTAATTTGTATCAAAACTGCATTAACTGAGACCTTCATTAGAGCTGGATGTATCCAAACAGATGAAAGACAATCTATGGGTTTTTAAATAGTTATACTGTTTTATTGTAGAACCTATTAACTACAATAAAACATTATAACTATTTATAATTTTTTGCATATGTTTTTAAATATGTTAAAGTTGAATAGTGGCTACAAATTACAATTTATTTTTAATTTGAGTTAGTTTTTTACAATTAAAAAAATAAATTATATAAGAATAACGAAACAAAGTTTATGTGAAAAATGACGATTCGGTTAAGCACTCACTAGGTTTTGTTAAGTTATGAGAATGCCTTTACTACTCACGACGAGCTTTTTGGGATAAACAAAAACACACTGTATTCTCCCTTCAGCTGATTTTCATCATTTGACTCTTTTGATTTAAACCAGCTGATCTTACGTATTATGAATTATTATTATTTATGATTTTGATGCATAAAAAATATATTATATCAAAGATTGTGCGCCCTTTTTTTGAATTTTGAATATATTACAAGTAGTAATGATTGGTTTGTGATTGGTAGAATTTATGAATATATAGTTTATCTAAATAATAATATCTGCCAAATATTAACAAGCTGACAACAAGGAAAATACAGAAGGGTAGCTACTATATATTTTTCCAAATTTTTCCTTTCCCTTTTGTCAATCGAGTTGCGAGTGGACAAAAAAGCTCGAAGTGACTCAATAAAGAATAGTTTGACAGTTGGTAATAATAACGTAGTTGTCAAGCTCCAAGTTCATTTTCCGGCTTTTTTCTTCTTTTCTTTTTCGAAAAAAAAAAAAAAGGTCAAGAGAGTTAATTTAACATAATTTAAGTCAGTTAAGCTTTTCTAACTGATCTTTAAAACTGTGATTTATGCCACAGTGCATACAATATGTACATACCTACAACGATTAAATACGTACACTTTATGCTACATGATATTTTTATTCCCTTTTTTTATTACCTTCCTTAAAATAGGAAGAAGAAAAATCTCCATTTTGTATTTTTTATTTTTCTTACCCAAAATCTTTAAGGCTGAATCCCATGTTATTTTTTATTGTTATTTTTTGACAGATACATATCAAAAATGATTCCTTCTTGTTTTTTTCCCTCAGAAATCTGGAAAATATTTCACATTTTGAAAAAGATTTATTCTTCTTTATTTATTTTGAACAAAGTTCTTGGGGATATATGTACATATGTATGTATGTACATACAATAGACTTAGAAATATCCATGTACATAATATGATTTATACATACATCACATACCTAAATTATGTAACTAAACCTTCATACCTATTTGTAACTTTCTTCATATATAAATTTCCTCATTGAGCCTTTATTTGTTTATTTTTATTTTTTAACTTTAAAGTTTTTCAAGAACGTACTAAACATCGATATGCAAAAAGTAGAACAAACAACACGAATAATTTTATAAATAATTTGTTTTCAGAGGAATAAGGTGTGTGCATACCAGTATATGAATAGGTAGGAAATTAGGTATTGAGAATATGACCTAAGATATGAATTGAGATATTGAAGAAAAGGGAAATTTAAAAAATATCTTTTTTAATCCCGATTTCAGTGTAATTTATTTGTAGACCGCCTTCTGCATGCCTGAGTCGTATTCATAAAGTCCAAAATCACTCATTTATGTCGCTGTAGACACCAGGGTGCCTATTTGACTTTGGTTGAAAGCAAATTTAAAAAAAAAAGGCAAAAGTATAATATAAAGTTACTCAATAATTGAATTTGCAGACGGCCCAAAAGACACTCTAACGCTTGGGTGGAACAAATATATTCTAATTACCTAACTATTTAAATGTATGTTTAATATATACATTTCATGTTAGACGGACGTAGCTAGTTTTTTATATGTAGGCTGCTGATATCTGAAGGGACTAAACTTCGAAAATTGCAATAGTGTTAAAACCATTGTGATCTACAAATAATGAAAAGGTGAGGAGGAGATGAAAATTCCACTTGAGATTTGAGATACTCTTCACACATGACGAGATATAAACAAAAGTCGAAATATATTCTTCATAATTACACAATACATAGAAATGCTAATTTATGATATAATATACCATTGATATCCTAGGTGTTCTTTTTCAATCAAACTTGATTAAAGAAGAAACAAACAAAATACCTACTATTTTCTCTTTCATGAGATACCTGAGATACCCTCTCCTTAAAAACGATAAAACGATATCAATTAAGATAAATTGATTAGAAAATAACATTCAATGGGTAAAAATTAGTTTATCTTTCCAACCCTTTATTTTGTATAATAAATGCATATCCATTTCGAATTAGCCATTCAGAACGCTATAATAAAATATATTTTAAAGCCCTGGAGGTGAAAGCAGGAGTAGGGAGAGTGAAGCAGTTATAATTTTGCTGTTTAAAATATAACAAAGCAGCTTTTATTTAATCCCTTCTGGGAGCTTTTAAAAACTAAAAGGAAATACAGTAGAACCCCATAGCTCGATGGTAGTTTGTTCCGAAGGGATAGTTACATATCGACTTTCGGGGCTCTACTGCTCATCATAATGTTGCTAGCCAAGAAAATGATTTTGAACAGAGAAAAAACACTCGCACGGAAGGTCTCTTTTTTTACGACTCTATGTAGTTTTTATTCATTTCTGTGCCTTTCAGTCAGTGTTAACTATTTTTCTAAGCACAGGGCTGGGTGGAACTAAACAGCTCTTCATTATTTCGTGATTTATTGTTGAATATGTTTCTATACAAAATGTATTCATTTAGCCTAAATTGGAAAAAAACACTCAAATATATTTATTGTGTAAATTTCATAATAATACTTAAATGTACATACTTATTTGCTATTCATAAATTTACATATATTTTGTGTAAATACCTATTAAAGTTTAATATCAATATATGTTATAGTATCTACTTATGGGTTAGAGTATTGTACTTTATAAATAAATATTTAATAAAACATTTTTGTAGGCATAATTGAGAAGTTTGAAGTAGTGTCTTTATTGAAACAATAGAATACAATAATAATAAAAGGACTATGTTTTGTAAAACCAAAAAATTTAGTAATATATGGTTCAAAGAAAAATATTAAGTTGGTCTATTAAACAAAAAATTTTCAAAATCAATTAATCTGTTTCGTGGAATAGTGAAAAATGTACTTATTAAAATAATTTCCTTTTTTCTAAAATAAATATATGTATATCTAAATTCCAAAAAATTATGATTTGGCAGGACAAACCATAATAGTAATTTAAAAACAGTTTTAGATGTATCAATAAAAAACAAATTTTTAAACTGGAAGGAAAATGTATTGAAATAAATCCTTTCCTTCTAGAATAAATATTTTCTGAATTCAAAAAAAAAAGAATTTTTGCATGACAAAAACTATCCATCTGCATAAAATACAATTTTAAACAACAGTTTTAAACTAATTTATGAGGTTTCTTTTTAAATTGATCGATCTATTCTCGAAAATGGAGATAAAATGTACAGATATATTATTTTTTTATAGGAAAATTTTAAAAAAATGAAAAAAAAAACCCTGAAAGATGTATATTAGTTTGTACAAAATAGTTCTAATTTTATTTTGAAGCAATAATTTTTTCCTTCATTTTGCACTAATTCGAAAATTGTGTTGTAATATTTAGAAAGTCTTTACTCTGGTATACACTACAAATATATTTTCTCTAAATTTTTAATACGATTTTAAATTAAAAAAATCAATTTTTCTAGAGGTAACATTACAAATATCTTTGAAAGGTAATGTGCAGTTCTACAATATTTATTAATTCTAAAAGTCAATCCAATTTTGTTATGTTTAATTAAAAGAATTACTTTTTAACAAAAGTAACTAATTGCATTGAAAAAAAAAACCCACACAATAACCTTAATGATATGTACATTTCTTAAGCAATTTATGAATGAAATTTTAAAAATATAGACATTAAGAAATATTAAAACACCTTTCAAAAGTTTTGAGAACAATTTTAACAACATAAATCATGTTTGTACAGTTTATTTGCATATTTAAGGTGTTTGAATTGCAATTTTATACAAATATATATTCAACACTTGCATACCCATTTATATGTATGTATATGTAGGTATAATTACGTTTTATTCTTTATTAAAATTACCAATTATTACTTATTATTATAATGTAATATGTAATAATATTTGTTGCATATTTGAATGAGTAATTTCTAAGTTCCCAGTTATATCCACATACATAAATAAACATATGTATACAAAGTTATATATCCTTAAGTCCATACAGTGTGGGGTATACCTAAATATATATATCTCAGTATTTAATTCCTTTAAAAACTTCCATGTAATTTTTTATACAGTATTGACTTTTTAAAGTATTTTTCAACAGTTGAATGTACAATTATTTTTTTTAAAAAAAAGAAAAGAAGGTCTATAATGGTAAATATGTAGATAGAACTGTGAGTTCTAAGCGTTTATCCGCTAGCAATTTTTTGAGGGGCTAATTCAACTTACACTTATCACGTTTAATGGTGTCATACTCACCGTCTCCAAATAATTATTATTAATCTGTAAAATGCTTAATCAAGTGAACTTAGAATCCTTGAATTAATATAGCTAGGAATGAAAATCATATGCAATTCGGGCATGTAATAAAAAAAGAAAGAGAAAATCAACCTGGCAACCCTGACAATTTAATGAATGTCAAGGGGGGAAGCAGGTTGAGCTGTCATGACGTTTTACTGAGCTACAAGCTGCTATTCTCCATTATATATACAGCAATAAATAATAACATAGATGAGAGGCAGAAAATTAACGGAAATTAATGTCAGGAAATTATATATTTTTAACTAATAATAATTATACGAGGACTTGAGCCCTTTTTGTTTACATTTTATTTGCTTTATTAACCTTATGCATGTATTCCTTCATGCGACATCTTTACTATCAGGTAGATGTTCTCCCCTCAGTAATATTGAAAAAATGATGACAGCTTCGGAAAACAAAAAGACTTGTTTGAAGAGCCAACTCCACTTTTTTATCACACGCCCGAATTGCATATGATTTTCATTCCTAAATATAGCCTTTTGATAGGTATAAATTTCTGTTTATTTCCCTTCTCCCCCTCTGAAAGATCGTCAATGTTTTCTCCTGTAAAAGGGCAACACAATAATTGCTTTTAGCTGATACAGTAAAACATCATGACAGCTGAAGCTGCTCTCCTCCATAGCATTCATCAAATTATCAGTGTTACCAAGTTCATTTTCGCTCTTTTTTTTTACTGTGTATATTATTTACAGGTATATAAATACAAACAGATTAGAACTTAATTGAGGAAATGAATCATACCTTCGATCAAACTTGGCTTCTTATCAAGTTGCCAAGTTGTGTTCAAGACTGTATCACTTGAAAGCAAGGCCTTGAGAGATCAAGAATCAATGAAGACGAATACAAAACTATGTGTAGTCGAGACCGAGATGAAATCAAGAATTTCACAAATATGTCTCAAAGACATATCAAGACCGATCTCAATAGCCACATCACTACAAACTTCACACCCTGGATACTTTATCAAAAGAATTAAAGTGATGTATATGAAAGCAGGAACTGAGTGTACAAGGATGGAAACTAGTAGAATTGCATTCTAGTTTTAAACACTCCTTTGAAGGATTGCAAACTTATTTTTGCAACTTACATTTTGTTCTTGTTAAAGTTCCCCCTTTTTTTTTCTTTGTACCCCTCACTCTCAAAAACTTTCCAACCTACCTGTATATTTGCCTTGATAGTCCTTTTAAGTTAATATATTTATGTGCATGATGACATAAATAGACGAAATATATTTGCAGAGTGTTCTATGTCCCATAATGTGGTCTGCGGTTATGAAAGGGCCTTTAAATTGTGTCAATTGAGCTAATCCCATACTATTTTCTATGTAGGTGAGTTTACACATACACCCATTACTAAAAGGGCCTTAAAACACTTTATTTTATATGTATACTAAACTCTATGTTTATTGAATAGAGTTATATAAGTAGGTACAATATATATGTAGTCTTGTAATTAGACCTACTTTTAAACATCATGGTACTAAAGACAAAACATTGTCTTGACAAATTAGTTTTTTTATTTTTAACTCTAAGTGAATTATTCTCAAATAGTTCTTTTAATTTTAATTACTAGCTAATTAATGTACTTTTGTAACAAGTTATTTAAAAATGTACCATTTTCATAAGAAATGATCACACCCTTTAATTTTTTAGATTTCTAATATAATTTTGATTGTACTATTTAATATTATTACCCTACACAAAAGTATCATTTTTCAATTTGGTTAGGATGCAACAAGTACAAAAATTCAACTTGTAGACAACATATGTATATTATGAAATAATTATAGTTATAATCTGCCTGCCAGCCGAGCTCTACAGTATCTACAATGTATACATATATGTATAGAAGAACGAATGACTAGAATATCAATTAAGTATTATAAATGTCCAAATGTAATTCTTCATTTTTCTATTATTATGAGAATAACATTTCATAGTATACATATTACATATGTTGTGCTACTGGGGGGGGGGGGGGGGGAGGGGGGGGATTAGATATAGATGGTGATTGAGTTATAGTTATTATAGAATGAAGAATGATGTTTCAATACTGTCAGTGATATAAATACATAAGTATTTTATTGGGAAGACTGGATACAGTTGTAAAATATCCTTTTTCACGAACATTACAAAAAGTTTTTGCTACAAAATTTACATCACAATCCCATAAGATAATGAGGGTTACTGACTAAAAATTCTAACGCTTTTTGTCAACTTTTCTTTTTAAGACATTGGATACAAACTGATTTGAAGGTCTGGAAATAATTTTGTGAAGGGGCAATATATTTGTGTAAGAATATAGTCAGCTTTACAGTGTTTTTGATGGAATTTTTATATTTTGGTTTATGTATTCCTTTGATATTACTTGATATACATAATTTATCAAAATACAAAGAGTCTCTCATTGAGGAAAATTTTTAGATATTCTAACATTCGGTACAAGTGTTGCAATTGTCGTCTACGTATTGTTTATTATTTTCTGTACACCCTTCTTTACAATACAACAGGAGGTTTTAATAGCCCAAGGCCCTTCTTAGGCTATTGCAATAGTCCAATGAATCATTGGCGGGTCTACAATTAACATCTCTATTGTCACCCTAAGTTTTGCGCGTAAAATGATCAATAACTATTAATAAACTTATCTTAGAAATAAGGTATTTTTTTTTTCAAGATTTCTAAGTTTTCCTGAGCAAACATGACCCATTTAATAAAAATATCTTATGGTAAGATACTATTATAATGGTTAGATGTGAGAGAGCTTTCTTGATTTTCAGAATACAAAACACTTGAATGAAGAAAGTTGAACCAATCCAATAACTTCTTACAAGTAGAAATATAGATTGAAATGCAAATATTACCAATGGTACAGTAGTTGTGAGTGAAAAGTGCTCTAGTGTTCAAGCCAGATTAAAGGAAGTAAAAGCCCTCCGAGTCAACGAATTCCTTCTTATCATTTACACACTAAATATTTTAGACGGAAAACCGTTTTTTCTAACCTATTTTGGGTTATAATAGAGGGAATACAGGGCATAAATTAATTTAACAAAGTTTTTCAGAATAAAAAACTGATACTACTGTATGCAGAAACATAGTTTTCAAAAATGGAGGATCTTAGAGATGGATTAAAGGAAGCTAAGTAACCTTACCAGAGATACAAGGATAAATAAAAATATATATTCCATACGCTTTGATGGACTTTGACGAGATTTTAAACCCCTTAAAGGGAATTTTATTTGAGCTTTTTGGTTCAACCGTTTTCGACGACTCATAGAACTGTTCTCTGTTAAGTGAACAGTTGCGACAGGAATTTGTGAAAAACTGATTAATAGTATAATCCATAAATAGATTCAATCCATAAAAAACAGATGTAAGTACTTTGTGTTAAATTTTGGCGTCTTCAATTCACAGAAGCAACCAATAATTGAATCAAAAACAAAAAGTATTGCAACTGCCCCAGGTCTTCCCTACGTATTTTCTTAACAATTTCTGCTTTTAACAACGATCATAACATAAAAAAAGCAATTCATACATAGGAATACAATTCCAATTAGACACACTCTAATATAACATTGAAAATGACACACATCAGATTGTATATCGATTGCTTTGCTAGATGATCTCTATATTAATTAATAAATAAGGAGAAATCTCTCTTCTTATACAGTCTTCTTTTCTTTCGGGAGTACAACTATTTATTAAGAATTTTATTATAATGTATGTATTTTAATATGCACTAATTACTAGATAAACAGGCAAAAATATGGATGCATGCAACCGTATTAAGAATAATCCAAGTATGAATAACGTACATAGTCAAAGAATTAGTTAGACAAGACACATATCCTTTGAATAAATTGTGGTATAAATTTTCTAGAACCATTGGCTACTAAATATTCAAGTAGACTGTAGTTTTATGAAAGTGTTATCTCCTTGTGTTTTGTCTTTTTATAAGATATATATTTATTGACCCTGTTTTTGGTCCTGAATATTGTTCGTATCATATATTTACATACATATATATATACTATTTTTTAAGTATATTCATAAGCTGCTTACTTATTTCAGAAATGGACACCTTATAAGCAATTCTTAAAATGTAATTTGACCCCTTCATTGTAAAGAATCCTGGATTCGCTCACTTCAATAGAGCCAAACTATGTCAAAGTACTACTAATTGTCAAATAAATAATTGATTTTTTTATAGATTGGTATAGTTTATAGCCTTTCAACTTGATTACTAACATGACAAGTATAGAAAAGTATTAAAAAAAAGAAACATTCAAAAATTCGTGGAAATAAAACTGAAGAGATCATATAAATCAATCAAAGTAAAATGTTTTCCGTTGTCATGGGGTTCTTGAAATGTCATTATTATTATTATTTTTTTTTAAAAAAAAAGTGTTAGACCGTAAATGAGTATTTGTAGATCATTTGAACGTTTTAATCTTTAATTAGTATGCGTGTGTGTATATATATACTCAAAGAGGGCAGTGCACACTTAGGGCCTTAATGACTGATTCAAGTTGTAGTAATTACGTGTTTATAGCAATTTTTTTTTTTGGTTCTTATGAATTTATAAACTGCTGGTATATTCATACATGAGAGTTTCAATATCACTTAAGTGCTATTGAAAAATAAAAAGATTTTAATGAGTCCTTAATTAAGTATGCATATTAAATTATGCAAAAAATAAAATTAAATAAATAGTCTAGATAAAAATAACTTTTCTTATTGTTATAATGCAAAATATGACAAAATATAGAGTGAATGGCGTGAACTAGCAAAAAAATAAATAAAAGTATATTTAGGTATGTTTGAAGTCAAAAATAACACGTTCAATGTATGTATGTATGTACATATTTAATATACTGAATTCAATAAAAAAAACTTTTTTCTCACTCTTCAAGAACAATGGGATTGAAAAAAAAAAGAATAAAAAATATCATTTTAAACTTATATATGCATTTTTAAATTGCATATTACTTTATTCATTTTTTTTTACCTTTTAACAAGAACGTGAATCCTTATTATTTAAATGTGAAAAACAAAACAAAAAATATAACTCCATCATTCGGAATCAGATAAAGACAACTATTCAGTAATAATTATTATACTATATGCTGTAAACATAATTGTATTCAATATGGTTAGTTTTATATGATGAATATTGATAGTAATCCATCTTAAAGTTAATTTTTTTAACATATTGCATCAACGGAAATTTACTTGATCATTTTCCTACAAGAGAGTGACTTGGATTAGATTTATTATCTAATGTAAGTAGATTTTAGCCTGACTTACATTGGAATTTAAAGAACGTATCTAATTTTAAAGTGCCCTTTACACGACATTGTTTTCACTTGGACTACATTTAAATAGTAGTAATTGAATTCGGTCATTAAAACTTAAAGTATCCTTCATTGTTAAATCTACATATTTAAACGGGAAAAATGTTCAAAAATTGACATCTTAATATGAGTTTAATGAAAGTAATTATCATTGTTAATAAATATTGAATATTCATCGATAGTTGCTTTATTACATCTCACAACCTTTCCTCTCAAAAAGTTATAGGAAAAAGGCCCAAAATCAGTTGGTAGTTTGATATTCCTTTGCTAACTCAAATTCAACACATGATCAACGTTCAGAGCAAGAACATGGGGAAGAGAAGAACAAAAATCAACAGCTGACAACCACATTGAGGATAAATTATTATATTGGTCTTATTGATATCCAAGAAAGACTAATGATGAAAACGTCACTGGCTTAAATCCAGGATTGGAACAGATCATGGGCCCGATTAGGCCCGAGTTTTTTTATGAAGGGATTTTTTCTACTAATTTTAGTAGAAAAAAGATGTGGTTTGTATATAAGTGTAATATACTTTACTTACTCTTTCTCCTGTAATTGTACAATTGTACAAATTAAAAATCCCGAGTGACTTTGGTACTTTTTCTCACACGTGACATTTTTTATTAAAATGACTCAAATTAAAACACATACCATAAATGTAATACCACAACTCACTAATTTATTACATACTGCAGCATGTATGTATGTACGTATGTTATGTAAAAGTTTTATCCCTTTGTCCTGTTTGATTAATATGTAGAATGGCTCATGAATCTATATTTAATGTGTGCACCCAAAATGTTTTTATCACGCTCATTTTAACTTCCTAGCAAAAAGGTGGGGAAATTGAAGGGATTTTAATATACAATAGATTTCAAATTTGAATGATTTTTTGTATATAAATACAAGGCCAGACTTGTCAATATTGTACTGTATAATTATGTCAAGAGGTATATAATCTCGTAAAATCAATGTTTCATAAGTGAACATCATATAAAGGTAATAAATAGTGTCTCTTATTGATAATGGGGTTACATGTAAGTGAATCTTTTGGGTATCTTTGGTGATTACTTGGTGGATAATTTATCATACAAAATTTGATAGTTCAATTTTGTAAGGGGTTTACTTGGGAGATTTGAAATACTTTTTATTTCTCATGACCACTCTACGTATAACTACCGAATTTTTATAAATAAATAAAATATTTAGTCCCTATTTATTTTTCTTATTAGAAATGACTTGTACATATTTTTATTCAACAACAGTTGAGACCGTCCCTCTCCAGGTCTATACAAATTCTTTATTAAGATCCTGGGGGGAGCCAAAATTATATATCTCGTCAAATAACAGTTCTTTTGAACAATGATAAATTTATATTTTTGCCTATTTGGTTCACAACTCAATAGAAAAGATGTAAGTTTCCTTTTCATATTTGAAGCAAAATTAATCCTTTCTTTTTTGTGGGTAATTTTGTACGTATTTGTAAGGGAAATGTCCATTAAATATTGTTCTTTTTTTTTTTTTACCCAAAAAGACAAGTTTAGTAGTTATTTTTTTGCAATAGTATAAAGGTAATGTATGTAGAATGTACATTAGTACTTTTTGCTCTTAAATTATTTTTCTAATAAAAAACTGTAAAAATATTATTTTATTTGAAAATGTTTTATGGTGGTAGAGGTAAATGCTTTGCATTTATTCAAATACATTGTTTCTACCCATAATTTTACTCTGGACATTTTTTAAGTACCTCATTGATAAATTTATGTACATTACGGGCTTTTAGTTGTCTTTGAATGGCTTCATCACTTTACATTAAGTATATGTGTTTGCTAAAACAGATAGTAATCTAGGATATTTAAAATGACAAGAGTCTTCAAAAGAGTTTTTTAGGATTTATTTTAATTTTTCTACTTTTCATACATATATATTTCAGAAATGTATTTTAATCTCCAAGTTTTATAAAAGTTAATGATTTAGCTACTGGGGACAACGACGACGAAGGAACAGAGCATCAAAGTAAGTATCTCATCTCATTATCATCACGTAACTTTATACAAAAAAAAAACAAAAAAACTACTGTTTAATGTAAAGAAAGTGTTCCTTTATTTTATTTTTTTAAATGATGTAGTTTAATTTTTGTAGTTTTTAACTCTATCATTTTGATAGCTTCGGGTTTTTTTTTTTTTTTGTACCTAAAATAACAGCTAACAAGACTGAACATATTTCCATATGCTAATATTTTCTTCTTCTCCTAATTATCAATATCAAATTATATTTTTCCCCTCTTAATTAACAGTCTAAACTAATATGGCACGAGTCTCTTTGTTCGTGACCCAAAACAGAATATAGACTATATTTCGTCGGCAATTTAGGTTACTCTAGGTCGTTGGAGGCTGATTTTGAGGCCTCAATACGATTTGAAATCTATGTAGACCGTATTTGAGTTTACTTATCAAGTCAAAATGGTCGACTTAGGGGGTTCGAGTGAGATCAGAGGCGTTCAGGGGAATTTCAATGGCGTGCTACAGGCCCCTATTTTATGGCTAGTATTCAAATATATGAAGGTATGTTCAGCATATATAAAGGTTAAAATAATTTAAATAAATAAATGATGAGCTGTGTAATGAGAGTCTTGAAATAATTAATTATTAACCTGAACTTAATTACGCTCATTTATTATAAATGTATATATATTATAGTTACTTTTTTTAATCTATGTGCTTAAGTATTGATTTTAATTAATTAAGTGCATAGAGGTCGGATCGTTCATTCATACATACATACATAAATATGATCTTACCATTCAAACAAATTACCGAGGTACTTGTCATACAAACCATTATGAAAATATCCATAGTACAATTACTCACTTTGTTTATTATCAAAAAAAAACAAAAAAAAAAACCCTAGATTAATTATACATAATATTTTTAGAAATTAAATCATTCAAAGATTTTTATCAATGTCGACAGGTACGCATAATATAAATAGACCTTTATAGGGTCATTCCCCATGCCTCCTCAGTTATTTTTCCTCAAATCCTACTTCCTTACAGCCACTCCAACAATAAAACTGATACTTTGGATTAGTTTCATCTCAAAATACCTTCGATCATTTGACCACATGATCATATAAACTCTCTCACTTTTCAAATAATCAGTACTGGATAGAGTTGGGCTATTTCGGATTAAATTCCTTACTAAATTACTCTAAATCGTTTTTAAATATTATTCTAGTGAGTTTCAAAGGCCCACCATGGTTTTTTTTTGTTCTATAAACCATATTTATTCGTATTCTAACATCTAATTTAGGAAATGAACATCATACTTTTTTTTGTAAATTGTTTTATAATTTTATTTTAGGAATAAAAAAAAATTCCAAACGATGGTAAAACAAGAATATTTATCTCATTTGACAATTTTGAATTTTCTCTTTTTACAAACATTAATTAAAACTTTAGTGCTCAATTTAATTTTGTCAATTCAAGGGCTTACACAACTTTTTTTATAGTGGGCCGGATAATGGAAAACAAGGGTTAGATTAATGTTTAATTTAAATTAATGTATGTTGTATATATTTATATTTTATGTCATGGAATTTTGTGATACCATATTTTGACAATTATTTCTTCGAATTTAAAAAAAATATACGGAAGTTAGAGGAGGAAAACAGTAATTTTTTAATTGTATATAGGTAAATTACATTTTTACAAGGAAATTATTACAAGAAAAAACTTTTTATAATGAGAATCGTTTAATAATTATAATTTCATTAGATGTTTGATGAGTTCATGAAGAAGTTATAGACTTCACTTCTGACAAATTTAATAAGTGTTCTTAGATCTATAAGAAAGTTCAAGGCAACAGATTTGTATCTCTTATATTTCATTTATTTTTATAGAATAAAAAAAAATTCAATCCTTCATAATAAAACATGATCGACAAATTTTTCACCTTTCATAATAAAATTACAACAAACAAGGTTCAAAACATTTTTTTAAGTATCCTGTCGTATTGCCAAAATTTAATTGAATGTACTTACATTGTAATCACGAATAAACATACAAAGGAAGGTAAGTTTTATTGTATTTCTGAAATTTAAGAATACATAGAGTATTTCTAAATACCTGTGTTTTACGCTATAACAAACGAAACTCAATCAACCTTCGAGATTGATTCTGAAATCCCTGGTTTAGTGACCTTTGGTCTATATCAATAAATGTGTATTAAGAATAATTCATGACAAAATTATCACATTCTGTTGATAAAAAAAGGGTCTGGTGTAAATTTGATGTATGTTTTACACTGAAATAGCCCCTTACTACAAAAAAGTATAAAAAATTATGTATATTTTTTTATTTAATGTGAAATTATGATTATTTTTTACAAGATTCGCTATTAGTTTAAAGTAAAATCCCTTCTACTAAGTTTTTTATTTGGCAAAAATCAAAAGTTTTGTCAGTTTTTTTTTTTTTTTTTGAGATTTCAAAAAATTTCATATATGTAATCAAACATATTATAACTTTTTCAATTAGTTCATAATTTAGATCTAATGTAACTTTTTGTTTCAAGCAGGTCCAGACAAAATGTTTTTTTAAAGATTTAATTACATAATTACAAAAGTTATAAAAAATAACCAAAATATGTACATAACTCTACCCTATTGTTTGATTAATGAATATACAAAAAATTTATTATTGAGACTATTATTATCGTAGTTATATAAATATGAGGTGCTCAACATGTCAAAAAATTTAAAATTTGAGCACATATAGATGTTGAAAATTTTAGTTATTAGAATTGTAACTTGGACACATATAAACGCAGCTGGGCATAATTATTATAAAACATTTTATTTTGTAAGCCATTTAAAGGAAAGGCTTATTTAAATTTGTCATACTTTGATCCCAAGGAATTGGTGGCAAAATGATTTATTAAATAATATTTATTTATTAAATACAAACAAGTTTTCTAGCTCTCAGTTTGATACCAGACATGAAATAGAATGTATTGGTAAATACCAATTTTGATGGTGTGGCAATACACTTATGCAAATGACTGAGGGTTTTTTTCCTATTGCTAATTCGCAAAAAAAAATAGCAATTTGTCTATTCTTATCTGAAAAAAAACACTGCCGTGCGTTGAAAAGTTGAACCTTATAAAGGGAAAATCATAGTTTATATAATAAAATTGATTAGTCATATAGACGTCTAGTATATCAATGTTGTATGTGATGTTATGTGTGTATGCAAGTCCTTTTGACTCTTTTAATATTGCATAAATTTTTATTGCCTTTGGCTTTTTAGATATAAAAAAAAAACAAAAAACAAGAAAAGATAGAAGCCGACTAATATATAAAATTATGTTCATATATCTATATACAATGTTTTGAATAAATCAAATATATTTTTCGTAAGTTTGATGCCATATGTTACCAAGTTGAATTAAAGCTTTTTATTTTTTTATGAGTTAAAATTTTTTTTTTTTAAATTATTGTGACGAAATAAAAACAAACACACACACGCACACACATTTCTAAAATATTTCTTAATATAAAATTATGATTAGCTATGTTACAACAGAGAATTTGTTTCTTTTTCGATGCATTTATTTAATTGAATTCTCTAATGGTCTATGTATAAGATGTTTTTGATTAGTAATTTAATCCTTAGAGGAGAAAGGAGGGGAGGGGGCTAATGGGTTTAGGAAGGGATAAGCAGGCCTCTTCATTGAACGGGTTTGTCGGTAAATTGCCTGTCTTTATAGTTCATAATTTTTTTTACTTTTAGGTCCAGGAGTTCCACTAAAATGGTGCTCAAACTAATGATGTGGTTCTCAAGATCAAATTTTGAAGGTTGTGACTTCGTTTCATATAAATTGGAGTCTTGTTTTGGTCTCGATGTCAAAACCAAGACCAAAGCAAGGTGATTAAAAACTTATTTTTCTAACAATTATAAGTACTTGTTGTATATTTTTAAGCTTAGTCATTGTAGATAGAGATATATGATGTACCCAAAATATGTTTTAACGTCCAATACATAAAAATTATAAAACCATTATTACAATGGTTTTATCATATTTCTAATTTAATGTTCTCGTTTTTTACTTCAGGGGATTATAGTTTCGAGAAGAATCCTTCAAGAAAGTGTAAAAATATATTGTGTAATAGCCGAGAGTTTGAACATTAATCTAATGCAAAGAGAGTCTCCAAAAACGTTGTATTTTTATTGTTGTACATTTAAGATAAAGTCAAATTTGTATTTTTATGAATTTTCCTTCTACATCTTGGGTCTAGTTGTGAATACTTGGATTGATAGAACTTACACCTATAAGCATAAATAGTTCTTAATTTAATTTTCTGTTTTGAAGATATTTGACAAATTATAATTTATCAAAGTATGAATCAAAGATAGTCCATTCATATTTTACTTGATTTTTTTTAGCCCAAGATATAACTGGCAGATCAATAAAAATACAAAGCTGGTAGGTCTTAAAAAACCACACATAAATACATTTTAAAAAAGGGCTGATAATAAAGTATTAATTGCTCGGTTTATTTTATATCAAAGACTTTATAACAATTATATTTATCTGCATAGTTAATTCATGAAATACTAACTTATTCGAACTATTGTCATTGTTAATGGTGATATAGTTTACATAGTTTTATATATATATATATGCAATTTAGCTCAATTTGGATAAAATAACGATAAAAACTAATTATATTAAAACTATTTTTTTTTCAGTTAAATTCTTCAATCGTTTAAAATGTAAATTAAAGGAGATTACATATATGAACATCATAAAGTGTCTTTATACATCACGAGTCCGGATTTTCTTACTATCACAACTTACACTATCTAGTTACAATCTAAAGTGTAAAGATTTGGCATGTTGATGTGCAATTTTAAGGTATTTAAGGTACATAAGTTTATAGCTTTTTTTTTTTGTTTTTAGAAGGAATTTACTTCATTAATTACACAAAATAATGTCATGTAATTTAAAATTTTATGCCACTGAATATAAAAATTGTTATCTGTACCTACTTGTATACATTTATAAATGAGTTTTGTGTTTTAAATTGTACAAACAGTCCCATATATAGTATGTCTATCAAATTTATAAATAAAAGTTTCTGCTCGTTCTTTTTACAAATATGCCTAAGTCAGTTGGCTTATTTCCTACTGTTTTTAAAAGGAACAAATATTCTGATCATGAATAATAACATTATTCAACAACAAACAAAAATAACTGATTCCATATCTATTTTAGTTAAAGTTGCAATGTCCCTTTCCATAACATTAAAAAACATATAGTTTTATCACAAAAGAGCTCATTAGGAATGTAAATCATATGCAATTCGGGCGTGCTATAAAAAAAGAAAGAGAAAATCAACCTGGCAACCCTGACAATTTAATGAATGTCGAGGGGGGAAGCAGCTTAAGCTGTCATGACGTTTTACTGAGCTACTAGCTGCTATTTTCCTTTATATATGTATACAAATGAAAACATCAAACCACAAACATTACAATACGTTACTCCAGATTCATTATTATATTCACAAATATCATTAACTCCATTCTCCTCAATGAATGATATCCATTTTTTAATTTTTCCTTTGTTCCTCACCATGATATAATCTTTGCAGACTGTTCTTTTCTTGTAAAACATTATGTTGAGGTAATGTTGATGTTACCTTCTTAAGGGAAAAAAAAATGATAACAGCTTCGGAAAACAAAAAGACCTGTTTGAAGAGCCAACTCCACTTTTTTATCACACGCCCGAATTGCATATGATTTACATTGCTAGAGCTCATAATTCTCCAAGGGGTCTGAGTGGAGCTATATATACATACTCTACGAAAAATCAACCAATTGAAGCATGGTTCTCTATTTGAGAATATAGGAAGGTTTGTTTTTTTTTTCCTGGGGAAATAATGTATGTATGTTTATTTTTTGACACTTTAAAAAAAAATACCCCAGAAACATATAGAAAATAACAAAGTTTATTCCTCTTGTAAAATAATGAATCATAGGATTATATTTGAGGATTTTTTTTTCTCTGTGTTCTTATTAAATATTTATTTCATAAAATCCAAGGCAATAATTCATCTACTTCATTTATTCTATTTTTCCTCTATAAAAGTGTGAGATTTATTTCTATATATATTATATATGTGTGAGTGCGTTTAAAAATAAGAGTAAAGTTATGTACATATATACATAGTATATTATAAAAAGCATAATTACACTCCTAGTATTATATATGACATTATTACAATTATTTTTCTATTTACTTACATGTAATTTAAGGAGATTAATATTCAAACACATTGACACCACTCTTTTCTCTATGTACATAATATTATCTACATATAAATTAGGTTGCAGTTTTTTCAAATATATGATGACATAAGTATTTAAGCCTTGAGGAAACACAAATATTTATAAGCTTGTGTGTTCTTTATGTTCATATACTATATATGTACATTTAAGAGTCGATGGATGACTAGTATCCATATTATATCAAAAGTTTGGGAAGAAAAAAGGACTTTGATAAAGATTCACATTTACTTGAATTTTGAAATGATAGAAGGAAATAAGCAAGGATTATCCGTGAAAGTTATTAGATATATATATACAAATAACAGATAATTAATTATAGGTTTTTCCTTCGGAAGGGTTGACATAGTTCAGCAACAATATTGATTGAATTTCTATTTTTTGACGAAGAAATTCCTCTAGGTTCATTGCTGCTTTTATATAAAAAATTCAATTAAAATGTAGTTATTAAAAAAAGAAGTTGAAATTAGGTATAAGTTTTATTATTTTCTGAATCTACTGAACACATAAATACGTCTCAAAGAGCAAAATGAGACAAAATTAATGTTTCCTCTGCTGCAAGTATCTATAAATTCAGTTTTAATACAATTTTATACGATACTAACAATGTTTAGTCAAAATTTGTTTTGGCCCTATATGGACACACACAGAGTGGGCTCAAAAAAAAAAAAAAATAGGAAAATCATTATTTTTTATTTGTAATTTAGTTATGTTTCACGTATGAGCCATGTGATCAAAAAAACTCTCTACTGAATTTGATAAATGTGCACAAATCTATTCAATATTAATTCCCTTTTCAAGGGGATAATGACTACTAGGCGAGAACAGAAACTTTAGTATGTAGGAATTACTTCATTATTTGGGATGTTGGAACCTCTTGGAAGGTAGTTTTTAGGGACTCTAAATTAGTGTAGCGAAAGGGTAGCATTTAATCTCCTCTCACACACACCCCACTAATACGGTTCGAAAGGGTTAAAGTCAGAGCCTTGAAGGGGACTCACTTCCATTTATACCCAAATGTATTCAAATGACAGTCACTGTATTTTTGTGAATTTATGGTCATGTTGAATAGTGTACAATCTTGTTACCACTCAAAAATTCCATTAGGGTGATTTACACAGGTCCAAGGGATTGTAGCACGCGTGGAGACCCTTATGTATATGAAAGATTCAACTTTGCCTCTTGGCATAAAAAAGTAAGGGGGCTGACCGTACCATTACCCTGAGAGTCATTGTTTCTCTGAGAGCGTGGTATTTCGTGTAGGACAACCCTGATATATCATTCCTTGGCCGTCAGAGTCACCAATCATTTTGACAGTTGTAGTATTGATCAATAGTAAAAAAGAAATTGTTTTTCTTTGTCGACTTGTTCAAGAAGAAAATTGACAATTCGACATCTCCATTGCTCCTGCAAAGACTTTTTCTTTTTGAACGATAAATTATTCCCCTTAATAAAAAGCTCAAAGGTTTTTCTATTTAATTTCTCTTTATAATTGATTTTACAACTACTAAATTTATATTTTTTTTCTCACTCACTCTGTAGACGTCCTGGCGCTTGGGAAAGAAAAAATATATAACTATAATTTTTGCAATACCTTGAAGAGATCATATGCAAAACATCATCTCAATAAATCTAGTCTATAGGTCTTAGACAGATAGAACTTTACAAATATATATATATATATATATAATAGATATATATACCATATATACCTCAAGGGATTTTTGCCTTTATAAAATTCAAATCAAATCTATTGGAAACAATTACCTTTAAGACTTATTGGTAATTCGTGAGGAAAAACGAACGAAAATAAGACTAAACCTTTTTTCATGAGCAGGAGATGCATGGATGAATAAACTAGCTAATACTTACGGCTTTCCTCATTAGTATTCATCTAACATTATTTGGTTGGATGACTACATATATAGATAATGCATAGACATTCCTACAATAAAGGTTCATTTATTCGTACTCACTCCTTGTGTTATATCATTACTTTGGTTTAATTAATTCTCTTCCAAGTCACGGATATTCTCATTTCCGACAAAAGCAATACTGTTGCTGATGTGAACGCTTTAGAAACAGTTTATATTATTTAAACAGTGAGAAATTAGTTAGTTAAGTTTATAATCAATTTCTTATCATATTAAAAAGTATAAGCAGAAAAAACCAAGGCTCCCCTAACAAGTCCTTTAAGACTGGATTGTTCCACATAAAATATGAAAACATTTATGAAATCAAAATTAAATTATAAAGGAAAATAGTTTATTTTCAGGGAGATTTCTATTTTTTTCCTTATGCATAATTTAGCTCAAACTATAAAAACTGTACAAACACTCATAAAAAATAACATAAAAAATGTTCAAAATTATCTATGATGCAAATAAACTAATTAAAGATTCATAATTAGTGAGTATGTCACATTCTATCACAATGTTAAATGGGATCTAAATTTGATTGACTTGAAATTTGAATAACTTTGATCTTGCTATTAAATAATTGTTAAATAATATAGTTTATTCATGCAGTTTATAGGTAACTTTGTCTGAGTTTTGAACCACTTACTGACTTGAAACTATTGTTAAATTAACTCTAGATTAGAAAATTGATGACTTTGACTAAAAAAAAAATACTTTTATTGCTTAAACAAGAAGATGCATTATAATTTTATAAATATTAACTTTTGAACCTATATTTATATGTGGTAATAATTCGCACATAAAACTTAAATAAATAAATAAACGCTGTACAACAACATCCCAAATTGCTGAGATAACTGATTTTTTGGATTTATCAGACTGTTCAAGACTTTAAGTACTGAAATCTAGCATTTTAAACAATCCACCTTTTGCATTTTATTAAAAAAATATTAAAATGTAGGTACAACCATACTATAGCGAAATTCTATGAACGGGAGGAAGAAAATCCCCATATTACAAGTCCAAGTAGACTCATAAATCCTTGACTTGTAGTCTAGAATCGAGACTCAAGTCCTTAAATATTTTTATTGAGGCATCAAATTTCTTTTGAGCTCATTTCAATGTTGGTATGTTTTATCAAATTTTATCCGAGTTTTGTTAAATTTGATTCAATTAGACTTTTTCAAATTGACATTGCTCTAGAAAAAAGTGTGTTAAAGAAAGGGTTTCAAGGCGAGTCAAGTTTCAAGTCCTTGATTTTGAACTCAAGAAGTCATGACGGACAAGTACAAGTGTCTACCTTGACCTAAATGACCTATTTATATATATATAAAAAAAAAACACGGAACATTTACATACTCCATTGGTTTGTATTAGTTGATATAATATATCAATGTATAACATTGTATACAAATTGATACAAACTTATCCGATTTGCTATAGCAAAAAAAAAAAAAAAAAAAAATCTCTACATACATGAGTAAAGAAGTATACATGAATTATTATTGTTATTATTACTGTTCCATTGCTGGCATTGTATTCTTAATGCACTCATATACACACATTACCTTAAAAAAATGATAAGTTACGAGTACCTTTTATCATTATTTCGCGAAAAACATCGTCACAAGTAATTTATTATCATAAATGTATGTATGTCTTAGACTGATTATACCTATGTAGATAAATATATGTGTCTACATTCATTCTTAACATATGTATACATACTATATTCACCAATCTACCTCAAGGCTTGTTAAATTACTACTCATGCTGAGCAGTATATATGTACATACAAGTCGAACAAATTCTTATTTTCCTCCCAAAAGTGTTCTGCCCATAGGGATATTAGAAGGGCTCAAACGAATTTTGTATAGAGTGAGTCAAATTAATTCTTAAATCTAGTATGTAATGTTTCAACTTTAAGTAATTAGTAATAAATTACACACGCTACTCAATGATTGTCTCATTTGATTCAATCAGGTTTCGATTTTCAGTGAATAGATCCCTCATCAACAAAGTAGGAAAAGTTTGAATATAATTTCCATGGTTTGATTCTTCTTATTTAAATATTTATTTTTTGGTCTTCCTATAAATTTTCGAAATATGGATTCAAAAATACTATATCCAACGTAATTTCATTTAAATCATCCTTGACGTCAATTTTACAGAAATTTGATTTATATAATCTATACTTAAATAAAATACTTTTTTATTTAAATTTTATTTTAAATATTTGCAAGGTTTTATATTAAAATTAAAAAAATCCATGTAAAGATATAAATCAAAAATAGGGATTTAAGAATAATTTTATTTAAATATGTAAATGCATATGTATACAGCCCATAGATAGTGTTCCGGAGAACAAGAGCTCTCAACTGGTCTTGCACTGAGATTCCCCACATTTTTTCGTAGTCATTTTGTACTAATTACTTTTTATTACACTTCAATTCTAGAAAAAGGGAGATATTTTATTTAGAATAGAACCAACTTTTGGTCGGCCTAGGCATTTGGAGTTGTTAACGTCTATCGATATTGATCCATAACAAAATTAATTTATTGCAATTTTAACAAATTGAATGCCTTCAATTTGTGTTCATTCTCTCTCTTTAATCAAAATGGGTCTAGGAAAAAGTCATCGACATCAATTCATGGATAGTAAATTCATCGACCGTCAATTCATCGATAAATATATTCATCGACGATCAATTCATCAATTTATAACATTGACTTTTTTCACCCAATGAATACTTTCAACAGCCTAGAGTAAATTCGTGTATACCTATTGCTGTTTTCAAATTGAGTGCATCTTTACATTCGTCAAGTTCACATCTATCGGAAATTATTTTAAACCATTTTCAACCATTGTTTTTGCTTCATTCAATTCGCAAAATATAAAAAAAAAATATAATTTATTTTTTTAAACATTTTTGATTTCTATATTTTTGGAAATACAAGTTCTAAAAATCTAATTAAAATAATAATTTTAGCTATTTCATGAACAAAATTTCTTTATATAATCTTAACCTGATCGGTGTTCATGTGAAAAACCCTGCCAAAACAAATTTGCTCTAAGCTGTTAAGAGTATTCGTTGGGAGAAAAAAGTCGATGAATTTACAAATTGATGAGTTGATCGTCGATGAACTGATAATAGATGAATTTACCTATCAATGAATTTACCAAATTCACCAATCAAAATATGTTGACTATCCAGGGATAATTAATTATTCCCAATCGAACGATTTATTTAGCATGAACATGCTCAAGAATGTTTTTTTAAATTTATTTAGGACACTACTTATAATTAGGAATTGAATTGTAAAAATCTTGTGTTTTTGTTGTCTAGTTATGACTATAGATTGTTAAATTGCATGGGTAACATAAGAATGTTAACTATATTCATTGCTAATTTATAATATAGAGTTTTTATAATGTTACAGATTATTTCAAAATATCAAGTTACATTAATTAATCAAAAAAGAAAAAAGAAATGACATTGAGTTCCTTTTAGTGAAATATGTACTTATTTCAATTTTCTTATTCTCATATTTTTATGTTGTATAAATTTAAATTCGATTAAATCAAAGTTTCATTACATCACAAATCGTCATAAGAAAATACATAAATAACAATATTTAGTAAACAGGCCACATGATCAGCAGTTTACTTTATTTTCGAAGAAAAATAACTTTAAATAGAGTAATTATTTATGTCAGTCAAATGCAATTACCTACTGCTGAGATAACTACATTTAATCCAAGCCTAATAAAGCATAGACATTAATTTGACTTCATTACTATCAATAAATTGTGTATAAATAATTTAGCTTTAAAAACACATCAAATTACATTGTTAGTATACTTATAAGATTAATTGAAAGGCACTGTCAGAATATAAAAAAAGAAAAAGAAGAAAGCTTCCATTCTCTTGATTTTTTAATGAACCTTTTCATTAATATATGTATATATATACATACATAGTTATATAAGTCTATAAAAAAAATAACTATACATGTTTATTGTGTACATTCATCTTTAAGAGCTAGCCAAATTTTGAGGCATCATTATCTCCATTAGAAAAGAGGAAAATAGGTATAGCTATGTTGTATACAATTTAGGATTTTGCACATGTTAAATATACCACTCATATAATTATTTCATTTTGTAAAAACTATTGCGAGCCACGGTAATTTCTCGTTCATTATAGGTGTCATTTCTGCAATTTTGTTCACATCCTAAATTTGCTTTAAGCTTTTTTTAAAAAGGGCATGTTGCAACTTTTCTGAGTCGCCTCTTAATAAATATTTATTATTATTATAAGATTTGATTAATGAAGATAAAACATAATTGAAGGGTACTAATGAATCTTAAATTCATATAAAAACTTTTCATTAGGGGAGCTTCTCTATTTCCTACCGATAAAGAATCTTTATGACTTCACCAGTACTTGTAGTTCAAATATATGCATACTTGAGTGAACCGAACTGTGATCCATCAGTGCCAAATACCAGTTCATACTCTTCAATGGACTTTGATTTTGTGCACCATCCAAGCCTTAGTATGTATTCCTATTTATAATCACTGATTTCTCCAAAACTCCCAAAATGACTTCATATGATATTTTTTATATATTTAAAGCTTTCCTACTAACATATATGAATAGCTAATTTTAGAAATGTAATTATCAGATTTAAAAAAAAAATGATTTTGAGCTTCGAGGTAAAAAGTTATATCAATATTAGAAACTTTTTTTTTAATTATAATTTTTTCTCAATATTAAAAATTATAGGTATATATATATATATATATACGTATGATAATATAATTAATTTTGTTTTAGTGATATATGAAACACTCGGACTTTCATTTATATCCACAAATTATCCGTACCAACACATATGAATATTTGTATCCGTATTCACAAATTTATACGTTTAAATATTGGTATTCATAAATGCATCTCCATTTTGAGATATTATATACATCACTCATATTTATAAATATGAACAATACTACAAAAAAATGTGGAATATTAATATACAAAAAGTTGTGTTTATCTGTGACATGAATCAACACCATGATCGGCGGCGGGCCAGGTTCTTAACATACATTGAGAAATAATTGTTTCAACTGTCAAATTTTAAACAGGAAATAGATTTGATGAGGTACTTTTGATTGAATACTTCAAACTTTACCACTGGACTATATGAACAGACTTAATTTCTTGTATCTTTGCTATTTTTTTTATCCAATGCTTTTTTGCGTCTGTTTTTTCGTCATCCTGGAAAATCATCCTAACTGGATTTTAAGGCAATTGTATTAAGTTAAAACAATAAACATTCTATCAAATCCCACTATTTATAAATATAATTTGGGTAGTGAATTTAATGAAGAAGGGAGGTAAGATGAATGGATATTTTATTAAAATAACAATCAGTGATACAAGGCAGAGAGAGTACTTAGTTCAATCTGTAGACTACCACATACGATACTTTAAAGATTCATGAAGAATGTTTTAAACAAAACAATGGTTAGCATTAGAAAATGGAAAAAAAGTGCAAAAACATAACAATATCAAAATAAGTGTTTTGTTTTTTTGTACACGACAAATGTAAGTATACTGTAAATGTATACAACATTTCGTCTAATTCTGAGAATATCATTTATTGTTATATTGACTTTTACGAATGACTCTAGAGCAGCGTTTCTCAACCGGGGTTCCGCGGAACCCTAGGGTTCTGCAGACGGTCTTTAAGGGTTCCGCGAGAAAAATGAGATTATATAAGCTATTACACTTTTCATTCTTTTTCTACAGTGTGGTAAAATTTTGTCACCAGAATTTTGTTTGCAAGGGTTCCGTGAGACATGGGATATATTTTGAGGGTTCCGAAAGGGGGAAAAGGTTGAGAAACGCTGCTCTAGAGTATCTCAAATACATTCAAATTTATAAATCTATCGTCATTAGAAAAAGCAAATATATATGCATTTTAAAACACACATTAAAATGAATTTTCAAATCAATAACCCTCTCACGAGTATTGCCAATTATTCATTTTTATAAAAAAAAATAAAAATAGGATGAAGTGACGTTGATATATTTGAAAATTTAAAGTATATAGAGTATTGATTTAAAATATGTAAAATTAAAATTCTATTTTAAAAAACACTAAGTAAGTTTGCAATAAACGACTCACAAAATTTAATGACGAAGTGATATATATATATATTGTATATTGATACTAAGAGTCGATGACTGAATGGTATGACAGAGCTATGATTATAAAGTTATGTGAATTTTTTAAGACTTTCAATCGCAAAGCTTTTTCCTTTCTTTTCATAGAAAATGGATAAAAAGCTTCCCATTATTATTATAATTAAATTTGTATAATCTAGGTTAAGAAGAGGTGGACTAAAGTACATGAATACAAAACGGCGTTGGTAACAGCTATTATACAAAGTCTCAAATACATGCGTGTTTGTATAAACAATATAAAAGATTTTCTCAAAGAGATTTTTTTCAAGTAATCCCTGAGTAACTCAAGATTAAGGGAAGGAACTTTTCGCCTTTAGGTGTCCCTATGATAAGGAAACTCACAAAATATTATACGGCTGTTGGCCCTCAAAGGAATAGCTATCATTAACATTATACCTATGCTTTTTTTGTTTTTGTTTAAAAAACAACGAGATATTTGCATTTCTAAAATTAGCCGCATCTGTGTCTTGATTCATTTATATTTATATATGTGAAAGCTTCATATACAAAAAATATATAAAAGAATTCTTTTTTTCCTTTTTTTAAAAAAATCAACCATTAAGTAAACAGCTCTTTGAAATTAAATTTAATTCTTATGAATAGATGTACATATATACATATACAGGGACAATAGGAAAAATTAAAATACATGGTACAGTTCGGCCCGCTATTGAGTACTATCTGTTTTCAATTTGGGTTGGTATACGTATAGGAAAATTTTTTTGTTAAAAAAAATCTCAGGATTTGATGACATTTGTTTATAAAAGACTATTTTCATAAAAAAATTGAATGACTTTTTTTCTTAACCAAAAGAGAACTATTTATATAAATATAAAAATACCATATACTAAATATTGAACCGTTCCAGACCTAATGCATGCATTATACAAATTAAAACAGTAATTTATCATTATTTTGCCACAAATTTTTTTTAATATCACTATATTTGAGCTGCTATTCGGTTCGGAAATTCTGTATATGTTATAAGACTTTTATAACTTTTTAGGGAACTAATTTAATTTGTTGTCACTTGTTTTGATCAAATGATCAAAAAAAAAAAAAATTAATTCTTACGTCAAACAAAGTTATGCATCAACAATTTTTTTGTTTAGAATCTGAGACTGAGTAAATAAGAATTAAATTTCTGTCTAGGGTCTCACACTGATTATTGATCAAAATATTGATCAAAAAAATAATTCTATTAAAAACGATTCATAAGAAAAATCCATTATTTGATCCAGTCTCTGCACTATGAATGCAATTGATTACAACACTTATGTTTTGATGTCCTTGAATGATTTCCCAATCCAGGTTTAAAAATTATATGACTATCACTTGGATTTTGTATTTAATTTTTTAAGCTATGCAGTTAAATAAGCGTACATATTTGATTAAAGTATCTTTTTCAGCTAGCTTTAATTAAATAATCAAATACCAACATATATACTATATAACGTATATGTATAAAGAGAATTGAAATATAAATTAGGGCTGTTCTTAAAGAAAAGTTATTGAATTTAGTAATTTATGTTAATTTTATGTAGATATACATATATGAATATATGCAAAGTTAAAGAAGGAAAAAAATGACTAAAGAAATGAAACAAAGAAAAAGGATTGATGAATTGATTTCCGACTCTCAACACAAATAAAATAGGTATACGATTTGTTTTTACAATTATAAAAAATTAAATACTCTGTGGTGGGAAAATATTTTGATATTTTTTGTGGAAGAAGGGAGGCAAAGCTATATTTGTGACCACATGATTACTGTACATACTGCCTTGTCACATATTAGTATGCTATTATTATTTTGTAAAAACGTGACTATTTATAATATAGGTAAGCGTGCAATATAAATATCAGTACTACTATTGAAGCTTTAATATAACCCTCAAAACTAACTTCAATTTATGCAATCCTATCACGTCAAATTGCTCTCATATTTAGAGAGGTGGGAATCATGGTGTTACTTTTTTTTTCTTCGTAAAAAGTAGCTTATATGGTTACTTTCCCTAACGTTCTAACCCCGTCATGCGAAAAAAATAAGTATTATCGTTAAACAAAAAAAAAATAATTTCAATACTTCCATGAGCCTCATCTCTAATTGTCCTAAATTCATATTCATACTTTGTTGACCTGTTAATAATAATATTAATTGAGTACTCAATGTTAAATTAGAAAGCTCCAGATACAAATTCATTTTACCTTTGGTTTTTATTGAGTAAAACATACAAATATATGTATTAAAGTAACGTTATCTTTATAACCAACTAATTACCTTTATTCTTTAACGAGGTGTTACGAGTAATTCATTACATTTTTATGAGTAATGTACCAAATTTTGTTTACATATGATAGCAGTTTAGCATGTACGAAGCTACTGAATGCTACTGAAAATGATTTCCCAGGACCAGTTTAAAAATTATATGACTATCACTTAGATTTTGTAATTAATTTCTTAAGCTATGCAGTTAAATAGACATACATATTTGATTAAAGTATCTTTTTGAGGTAGCTTTAATTAAATAAACAAATACCAACATAGATACTATATAACATATATAAAGTAATATAAGTCAATCACTTCATGGATGTTAAAAAGAAAATAAATGCGATTTCTTTACTTAATATGAACTTTTCATTGTCACCATGTCTTTTTCAACAAAATACCTTTTTCCCATTTTAAAGGGGTATTAAATGGAGAAAATCATTTTTCAGATTATAAAAATAGTTGCTTTGTAATTTCTAATCAATTTTCATGTACTTTCTAAACAATAAATTCATTTTTCTAGTGAAATTAATTCGAACTCTAGCTTAAAAAAATAATATTAATAGAGTTAAATTGAAAAAAGTACATTTAGTATCAAACATTCAAATATTTTTATACCTACATATAAAGTAAATTTATTTTTTAACCACCTTTTAACCATTTTTTCCTTCATCTCACAAATTGTATGATAAAAGTCAGGTACTTTGCTAGCTACATAATATATCCTCTAGCATGTAATCCATTACAATAAAAAATCATTTGTGTCTTGATTATAAAATTGTCTTGCGGAAAATGTACAAAAAAAAACCCCCACACATTTAACTTAATTTCATCCTTTTATTTTGATGAGCACACCTTTGAAGATACAATAAAAGTAGATGTTTATGTGTTATTAAGAGTGCATTATATCAAGGAGATAATTAAGACTTAATGCTATAAACGTACATACATATTGTACGACTGAATATTGTAAATCAATTACGTATTTGATTTTATTAAAGGTTTTACATACTTAGTCACAATTGTGTGTATATCTACATGGGTACATTAATTGAATTTCCTATATCTGGGTTTGTAAAACAAAAAATAATTATAAGAAAAAACAACGTTCTAAAATAATTAATTAAAGTTGAATATTGCGTAAGCAAAAATTATAACTTTTTATATATACGTACATATGTATGTTTTGTAAAGGGAATGAAGTAGAAAATAGATTGTAACATACTTTCATTTCTTTTTTTTTAACCTGACCTTTCACCCAATGAGGCCTCATATAAAGTGCAACTATACAACTTATTTTACGGATATCAGTATTTTTTGTTGATGTTTTACAACCATTTTTCAAAGAGACGAGGGATGGCTACTATTAGATATCTTTTGAATTACATATTAGGAACATACATGGATATTTGATTAGCTTTTTATATAATATAATATAAAATCAGAAGAGAGAGATAAAAGAGCTCGTATGTACCTATTTGAAAAACTAGGTTAAATTATTTTTCTCAGTATGCTACGTCATTTGTTTTATATGTATACGCACAGATCATATAACACACTTTGATAGAGAGAAAGGTCACAAAGAACAATAATATCAATACATACATACTTAAATGTTCTCTTTAAAAAAAACTGTATATCAATTTTTTTGTCTTATTAAATAAAAAATATTTTATGAACAAGGGTCATTATGACCTCTTTTTCTACGAATATTGAAGACGTTTATTTATTTTTACTAGTTTCTTAATAGTTGTAGACACACACACAAAAAAAAAAGATTTCAACGTTTGCTCTCTCTTTTAATCAATTAATTATTTTTTTTACAAAAAAGAGTACCTTTAAAACTTGATCATAAAAATCTTTGCAAGTCTTATATCAGATATTTATATCAATTTTTATTCTGTAAGTATTATTCATTTTTTAATTTATCATATGATTTTTCAAATTTTAGACAGTTGAGGTTTTAAGAGAAAAAAAAAACAGCTTGATCAGCCATTCATCAAAACATAAAAGGTATGAGTCGGTTTGAGCTACATTTGTTATGATTTTCTATTATCTAAGTTTTACTTTTGAAGATGTAATGATTCTTGCATAGTTTTGCAATTCTTTTTATCACAATGTCAAAAAAAGATACAAATAAAATATTTGTGTGGAATTGTTTCGACAAATCCTCAAAAAGTGTATTGCATGAAGTCAAATACAAAAACAAGTGGTTTGCTTTAAAAATCAGGTTCACCTTAATTCTAATGTACAAGCTGATACAATTTAAAAATGAAAATCATCAGCCTACACTTCAATGTTTAATATGTATGTACATAGGAGGGAAGAAATTCTGGCCTAACTCATAACAGTTGATGGTTTTCCTCCCAGTGCTAGCTGTAAAAGTGAATTCAAGCAACTAGTCTTGAATGATGTAGGTATGATTCTTCCTAAACAACCTCATCTGGAACTCATGCAGTTAATTTATTAACAAACCCAAATGATCAAAAACACTTTAATAAGGCAATTTCAATAATCTTTAAAAAGGGGAAGAGTCCATAGTTTTAGTCATAAGTATTCAACTCTTAAATTGAAACAATGTTTGAATCTCAATGTTAACTAAGATTAGGATGCACTTTGGAACGTGGGAATAATAGCAAATTTGACAAACGCATGACTGCAGATAGAGTCATTTAAGACGTAGAGAACAAACTTTACGAGTTTGATATATCTATAAGTAAGCATATCGTAGCAGTTGGCTAAGTGTTAAAACTTAGAAACTTTGCTTACCTTCAGTATCACCTCTGTTATGTTCAGCCAATACATTTTATATTATATAATGTTTAATAGAAGAAGAAAGAACGAATGATGATGCCTTTAAACGAATAGAATAACATTTACAATACTAAAATGGTCATATGTTCTAAGATATTTCTTTTAAATTGTATTTCTCCACATACAAAATAAAATATTTCTTTAAGGAAATTCCAGGTACAGAGAAATCCTTTCTCGAAATTCCAGGAATAAAAAAATAGTCTTAAATGAAAATCCTTAATACCTATGTATGTATTGAATAGAAGTGAAATAAATATTAATTTTCATTTAATCTTTGAGTTACCCAATATCTGTGGATATACCTAAAAATAGGCTTTCAATTTCGTTTTTACTTAGTTGTAGTCAATGGTGCTAACTTATAATCATATAAATGTATATATAATTAGACATTATCAAATATGTATATTACATACAAATTGTTTCTGTTTTTTCCTGCTATCGTAATATTTAACTTTATAAATTCATATGACTCCCTACATTTAAATATTAAAACGGCTTTCTAAAATTTTTTTTACTCATAAACTGAGTAGCTATAGAATAAAATAAGAACATATATATTTTAATATCTGAAAAGAGTACATTTCTCTAAATAGTTTCAAAATGTTAATCCCTAATGCTAGGATAACAAATTTTTTATATCTAAATTCATACTTCATAAGAATTTGTTTCCGGCTCATCATGATTAAATCAAATAAAACTACAAATGCTCTCAGAATATTTAATGAAACATAGTTACTATATATGAGGCGTCAACACAAAAGCAATCTAGAACAAAAATCAAAAATTTCCAATGTTAATTTCCTAATGTTTCATAGACATACATATTTTGGTCAATTATTTGATTTAGGTAAATTTAGCTATAACTAAGGGCACTAACAATAGAATAATGAGTAAAGGTAACAAATTAAACGCTGACAATTATTAATATTATTAATACTAATCATTTCGTCCTATCTTTAACAGTTCATCTTTTTTTTAATGTGTACACTTGTAAATTATGGTATTAATTAGAAGTTGAATATAGAGATGATGTTAATCATAGATCATGTATTAAATTTTATTGTTTTTCCTTAATACTTCACCGTCTACTTCTTGTATCTTGTAATGAAAGTATATAAGTACATTATAATGACATTATAATGACATAAGGGAGAGCTTAGAAACAAATTCGAAATATAATATTGACTAATTATAAAAACTTGCTACACGATAGATTACCAATAAGACTCAAAAATATGTCAATCAAACAAAGTTTAGAGGTTCCACAACTGAATAGTATTGAATTGATAGAGATGTTACTTTAATCATTATTTTTTTAATCAACATTAAATACAAAAAAACTATCTTAATATGCTTTTAAATGTATTTTAAAGTTATTTAAAAGCTGTATTACATATAATTTTAGGTATAAGTGCTCAATTCCCCTATTATTGTTACTTACTTGATAGATTGTTGCTAGTAATATTTGAATTTTTATGCCATAAAATAATGTTGTACAAGAAAATTATGAAAGTTCATAATTTCAATTTTTTTGTTGAACCTACTAAATACTCTTTTTCTGTATAATAGAGACTTTTTTTTTAAAAAAAACAATTTTTTAAAAATGGAGCCACTCTAGTATATCAATCAAATAAAGTAAATTTGAAATGACAATAGATTTTTAAAACAATTAGCAAATTTTATTTGTAGATTGTGGAATGATTTTAAAGCCAGTACAATTCAAGGGGTAAACTAGTTCAATAAATCTATTTCAGTTGTCATATTGATCAAATTATAATGACTTCACAGTCAAAAAATATCAAGATTAAATAATGAAGGAAAAACAAATGTATATGAAAATAAAAATAAAAGTTTAAGTAGGTGAAGAAAGGAATTATTTCCATAGCCCCTGCATCTAAATATTAGATAACTTTTTCCCCACAAATTGTCCTTAAAATTATTATTTTTTTTAAAAGGGAAATATTTACCAAATCAGTGAAACTGTGGCTCTGTTCAACCATGAATAAAGGATGAACATCTGAGAGTTGACAATAAAACTATTTTTAAATGTATTTCATTATTTTTATAAAAACTACTCAGAGAATAATAAAAATGAAATCAAAGTACTAAAGTTCTAAATAATACAAAAAAAACTACTTTTGGAATCGTGATTAAGGAGTCATTTAGCAATTCTATTTTATCATGATTGTACTTAAAACATTTTAAGAAAATGTTTGTCAACTTGACGTTTTATAAGTATATCAATAATTTAAAAAAATATGTTGATAAAACAAAACTTTCTACAAATTTTCGATTAACTATAATAATTCACGTTAATTTATTGTAAATTAACTTCTTAATAAAGAAGTAAATATGATGAATGAAATTAATTAATTATAACTAATTTCTGAAATATTATACTTGTCAGCTTTCTAATACATAATTTTTTTCGTCAACTCAAAATCTTTCAGGTATTTTAACGAAAATGAAAAAAAAAAAAGTGCATTTACATTAGTACTTTCACAACACCAATGTCTTCATAGCAGTTTTGGCATAAAATTTCATTTTGGATTTTGATACTTTTTCAAATAAAACTATTAAACAATAACTGTCAGAATTATTTTATCTTATAATGACAAGTTTATTGTTCTTCTCTTTTACGTGGTCTTCAATGAGGTAAGCAAGAACTGATTTTAGTGTCACTAATGTATAGTACCGTATTGAGTGTGTCAGTATCTCAGTACTACAAGAATTAATGGTATTGGGTTACCAAAGAACACTCAAATTCCATACATTTATAATTTAGGATCGATCATTGAAATCCTTTCTTCATTAATTGACTATACATTTCAATTAATATATATTATATGATAATAAACAGAGAAGGTTAGGAATATTTTAAGCTTTGAGGGTGAAAAGTTAAAACTTTTTTTATTTTCTAAAGAGACATAAGAGAAAGTTCTTTTTTTATTTATTAATTTTGTGGTATCAGTTCATATATTGTACTATTTTATATATATATACGTATATGATATATACTGTTTGATCATATATATATATATGGTTTTATAAAATATTTAAATTCTTTTGTAACCCTTAACAGTCCAACAAAGTTTACTGAAAACCAAACAATATCAATTGAATATGCTAAATTTTTCTAACAATTTTGAACATTACCAGTCCTCCTTCAATAAAAATCGAACATAGGTTTACATATTTATACAAATATTTCTTGAAAAAAACTTTTAGATTTATACATAAATACATATATTTATATTTATATACGAAGGCTATTTTCTTTTCTGAGACAAAAAAAACGTAAGGATATACATGGATATACTTTATTTCAGAGCTTTTATCTTGAAACGTTTACTTAAAAGCACAGTTAAATCTAAATGAGATGTGATCAAAATATTTTTTTTTCAAAAAACAAAACAATGTACGAATTAGATATAATCTATGTAAATTTCGTCAATGCCAATAGAATCATCCTATTATTCATTTGACTTCATTCTTCCAAACATCATCAAAGTTAATTTGAATATTTCTCTGTATGTTAGTGAAAGCAATAGATTTACATATAAATATATATACTACAATAAATTATATTTTTTGTCATCTCATAGGGCTGCCTTTTCCCTGTATGTTTCCTTTTATGCTTCAACGCCAGGCAGGTGTGTGTTCAATTTTTTGTCTACTCAAGCATGTAGTTTAGCTATAAATAATGTATGTATGTATGTATGTATATTTATAGTATGATATAGCTCCATAGGTGTAATTTACAACGGCTTTAAGAATGCTTCATTTCCTCTACGTATAAAAGTATAATTATATAGAACTTATAAGTGAGCAAATCAAAATTTTAGCACATACGAGATATGACTATCAGAGGAGGAATAAAACTAACTTCCGGAACAACAGTTCTTTCACACCCACACTAAATAATGTACAATGCAACTTTTATTTGTTCTAAGGAGTTCTAAGTATTCTATGTACACCTACAAACATTTACTTAGTGAAGGATATAGGGATCCACCTTTGATTTTGTTAAAAGTTTAAGATAAGTATATTTTGCTATAGAGTTGATCAAAATTTCAGAGTAATAGGCTCAATAACAGGAACAAGGCCTTTCATCAACATGTTTAAGTACATACTTTCATAATATTGTAGATATATTTGACACTCTAGAAAAAAGAAACTTGATTGAGAGCAAAATTAAAGCATTTGTAAATATCATAATTGTGGACTTTTGTAACTTTTGCTAGAAAAAGAACAAAACTATAGCTAGATTTATATATTTTCAAGGTTACTGTTGCCACAGAGAATATGCCTTCAAGTACATATTTGGAATTGGAATTATGGACTTTTTTATTTAACATAATATGCTAAATTAAAAGTTGTATCATTCACAGAGGAAAATTCATGGAATACGGGAAAATCAATGATGAGACTCATAGAATTTCTTAAACACTAAAGTTTTTCTTAGGAAACAGGGTAAAAGTCATTTATTTTGCATAGCAAGATTATAGAACAGAGAATGTGATTAGATAAGTTATATACATTTATATGTCTACGTAATATGTTTTTCCATATAAATTTATACTCGACTATGTATGTTTGTACATATATTTCCGCTTTTTAAGTGTGTTAGTTAAATAGATAATATTATTTTGCTGTCAACTAAAGTGTTTTGTTTTTTTCGTAAATATGCATCGAGTCTTTCAGTTATAGAAATATGTTTTATTTTTCAAACAATTTCACTTTTAAGGAAATAGAAATATCTTTGATAGAAGCCATATAATTTCCCTCGGCTTTCACTTTTATATGTATCATTAAAGATTTGAAAGAAACAATAATAACAATATCAGTGTAAATATTCAAAAAATGTCATACATAACATACTGCTATAGTCGTAGTTATTGTTCAATGTACAGACAAATACAGCATTTGTATGTACCACGGTACATACAAATAAGGAAATATTATTGATTACACATAAGACTGACAAATAATAAAATGAATTCCTTGTTTTATGTAAATAGTGTTTTATTTTCCTATGAATTCACAATGCCTTGGATTTTTTATTTTTGATTAATCATCATTTTTTTTTTACATTTATTTTGTTTTCCAACAATATCTTATATATGTAGTATAAGCTTCTTTGATAGGCCTTTGTTATCAATACATCTATTTATATATACATTGTGTATAGGTACGTATCATTTGTAAATTTGGTTTAAAATGCAAAAATACATACTTAGATATACGTATATTGATTTGAAAGGTGTGTCTTCTTCTGCAAAGGTAGAAAGTTTTTAAATTTATTTATAGTTATTATATATATGTATTTCATTTTTACTATATTTTTTTGCTACTTTTTCACAAAATGATAAATCATTTGCATCTAAAAAAATTCAATTAAAACTTGGGAGTAAAGAAACAATTGAATTCAACAAAAAATGTTTTTACATATATTTTATGTGAACATGTCTCATGTTTTTCTATAGAATTAATTGCTTTGAAATTTAAATAAGAAATCTATGTTCTTGAGGGTTTTTTTTCTTTCTTTAAAAATGCCAAATTATTTATTATACATATAGAACATTTTTTAATTCTTACTGAACTTAATGCAGAGACACAAAAATATAGCCATCATTTTTTCAATGAAAAAAACTTTTTTGTTCTTTTTTTTCAATACGTAGTATATTCATTCTAATCTTTTAGACGTTACAGATTTGATCACTTTTGATTATATCAATGAATTGATTGACTTCAAATATGTGGTTGTATCATTTTTTGTCTTTTATAACCCATGCTTTTTGTTACTTTTCTACAAGCACATAAGGAAATTGAGTCTACTATTCTTAATGTCAAAAATTATTCAAAAAAACTAAAAGGCAGAATTTATAGATTAAAAGATTTTTACTATCACAAAAGCTTACACAATTAAAAAAATAAAATATATCTTTTGAAAGTTAATGAGATATATATATACGATTATTTACAATTAACTTCATGTAAAGTTCCTTGTTTTAAAAATTTCATATAATTTGTCTTGTCGAGGAGTTTCGTACAAATGAAGAATAGTAACTTTAAAAAAAACATCTTGAATAGTTCAGCCATAAAGGATGGAACTTTTTATTTAGCTATTCATATTGAATTGTCTCTCTAATGTAATATTCTTAAACACAAGAAGTTTCAACGGTACAAAAATTACAAAAAGCTTTTGAGTAATTACAATATACTATTGGATGACTAAAACGTCATTCCATTCACTTAGAGATTATAATAAATCAAGGTATTCTTCCCCAAAGAAAAGATATTTCTATTTTATAATATAGTTACATTCTACATATGTACACATTTTTCACTTTTGCCACCTTTGAACACTTCCTTCTCTCAACTTAAAACGAGAGAAACTTTAAAGACATTAAAACTATAGCTTTGAAAATATTTTTTTAATAAAATATTTAGTGGTAGTAGAGAGGAACAGAAAAATTTCTTTGATTTCATGATAAATTTAATTGAACCCATGTTGAAAAAAAACAACAACAACCAAAACTGACCAATTTCCTCCAGATCTGAAGAAAGCTTCATGTTTTGACTTTAAAGATGAAAAAATACAAAAATAAACAAAATGATTGAGTACAACTTGATCACAAAGAGAGAAAACAGGGATATTTGTATAAAATCAAATTAATAAATATGACTGATAACCCTAATGAAATGGCTAAACTTTTACATCACACCTTGGATTGGATTGATTAGGAGATAGCAAAGACGGATAATTAATAAGAGAACAATATTTGATACTAGTATTAGTTTATTTATAATGATGAAATAACATACATATTAGGGTTTATTATATATAGTTAAGAGAGGGACAAAATGGCAGTCATTGATGTTTATGCCAGCTCCAAGATGGTGTAGAAAAAAAAAGAAAGAAATTTGTAATAATAGCCCACGTAATACTTATTAAATGAAAATTGATGTGACTATCAATAATTTATTTCATTTATTTAATTGCTCAAGATGATAAGTATTTATGTATGTGTCCCAATACCTTAAGGACATTCATTTTTGATAGTCAATGCATTTAAATATGAAATTAAATAGTTGATACATTCCTCTCAAAATGGAATGGATATATTAACATATTTAATGGTAATTTAATGATTTACAATTCTACATATACAGTGCAAGAAAAAAAAAAAACCAATAAAATTTGCTTAACATATCAAAAAATATACATACATATGCTGTCAAAGTCTTTGCACGTGTAGAAGTTGTTCATCATTCAACCCATTTTAGTGACGTTTGCCAAATGTAACTTTTCAACATACATTAAGACAGAAGGAAAGTAATTGATCATCGATTGAAAGTTAAAATATAATTTTTTTTTAAATATATTCATAAATGGATGTTTTAATCATTAAAATATGTAAATATATAATGAAAACAATTGTTAAAATTTGGGATCCTGGGAATTTTCTGAAGGAGTTATTTAATAATAAATACTGTGAAATTTAAGTAACATATTACAAAGGTACTCTAAGAAGGAAACATGAATTATAAACTAGTCGTACCCATATCTAAATTTGTGAAAGATCTAAATAAATTCACTTTATTCTAAAGATATTTGCACTAAAAATTACCAATAGCTAGTAGGTATATCGTTAATTATATTATAGTCGAGATACTTGCATGCATTTAAGTAATATTTAAGGCCCATGTAGGATTATAATATCCATTATAAATATAGTAGGCATTTTATACTGCACCAGAATTTAGTCTCAAATACCTACAATAAAGGAAATTGTATTTTACATAGGTACATAAAAAGAGTTTAGAAACTTTTTAGTGCTTCGTTGGACATCAGTTTTCGTCAAAGTCTATCATTTGTAAAGGATCGTTTGTTAAAAGCTTTATCTCAAGTTCTTCATGAATATATATTACACCTTTCATTTGATCAATTAAATAAAGGAAGCTTACATTATGAAATAAGCAAATGAATGTGAGATTTCCCAGGTATTTCTCGTTGATGTACAACGGGAGAATATTAACTCTAATGAACAGTATAAAGGCATAATAATGTAAGAGCATATTTAAACAAGATTGTAAAATTTCCAAAAATAAATATGTATGTACTTTATCCAAAGTTTGTTGTAGCCCTAAATTACATACATACATATGTGTTTGTACATACGTTGAATTCAGATATTAAGAAGAAAACTCTGGAAAAAAAACTTGTTAATGAAAGGTAATAATAATAATAATAATAATAATAGTAGTACAAACAAAATATTTTAGCTTGATTAAATGAAGGTGGTATTTATGCAGAGATATGTAGGTATCTAGGAGTAAAACAAGGACGCACGAGCACCTTGTTTCATGTTAGTTACTCAACAATGGTTAATTAAGTTAATAGAATATTTATTGTTTGACTATGTATCTACGCCTTATACAAATGAATTGTATACGCTAAGCGCTCTCTTTTTAGAAATGGTTTCATTATTTATCAATTCATTAGAGGCATATTTATAAATACATGTATTAAAAGTTAAAAAGCTCATGTATAGTCTGTTTTGTATGCTATGAAGTTGTACTCTGTTTGTTGTATTAAATATTTATCTATTTTTGTAGAAAAGAGTGGTTGAACTAGCAAAAGAACGTTGACGTCACAAGTTGGATAATAAATCGCCAATCATATAGTTATTGCGGATATAGATCTGTGGATATCAACTGCCTTCAGACTGAGATCCATTATTATTTTACCACAACACATTTTTATTAGCCTTCAGGCCTATGAAATATATTTCATTTAACGATACACATACATTTGATCGGTCCTGAAATCTGGAATGAGTTTGTGAGCTCAAACGATGTGTGTTCTTTTAAACAAATGTTGATTTGTTTGTGGTCTATTGGTATTATACAGTCACAAAATTTGTTTATTTCAGTTGTAAATGGTTTAAGTCTTTATCTTTAATTGAGGTTAAAATAGTTTTTCATTATTAAATCATAGATACAAATTGAGGACACTTATTTATTTTTTTGATCAGCTCTCATCGACCCAATTTTGGGTCGAGATCCAACTGTTGTTAAATGGTTATATAACAAAAGTCACATATTTCATTAAAAAATCTGTGAAAAACTTTCATCCAAGGGTTTATTTTAAACTGATTTCGTTGCCTCTTTTTCTACATATAGCTAGATGGCCGACTTTAAAAATAATTCTTCTGTATAAAAAAGCTTTATAATAAAATATGTTAAAACGATGAGCAGTCATTATGAGCTACTTAATGATCAACCAATTTAATTGTACAATGTACATAAATGACTTTAAAATATCAAAAACCATTTGTTAAAGCATGAGTATGATTTTTTTACTAATGTATAATGTTTTTGAGCAACTTTTTCACAAATAAAAAAAATACTTTTTCTTTTGTCGAAACATTTTTGAGTAATTGTTTAAGCTATTAGAAAACTAATTAATTAAGTCAAATTATGTTCATATACTTTTAGTGAATTCTTATTTGTACTCCGTACCCTTGCTCCAACATTGGATATTTGAGTCCAATTTTTACTATAAGTCATTCCATGATTAAAGAAAAAAAAATAGCACAAAACGGATTCATGTTTTATTCATGAGATATATTTATGTACTTAAGTATTTGCATACATATTATAAGCATGGTTTGAGAAGAAAAAAATGTGGAATAAACGTAAACTTCAAGTTACTAACTGACAGCTAGTTTTTTTTTTTTCTTTCTTTGTACATATTATTAAAGAATGAATATGTTTGAACATATATATGTTATATATTTTGTAGATATAAATAAAAAAAATATATTATAATGCTTCAAATATGCAAACACTTTGCCGTCATTCTGAAAATATAAATTTCTTCATAAAGAATTGTGCATTAGAAAAAGAAGAAAGAAAAAAGGTAAAAAGTTTTCAATTTTTGATAGAAATATTTATGTATGTTTCTCTGTAGAAAGAAAGATGACCTCTCCGTAAACATCAAATGTGCGTTTTGGTTCAATAAATAAGATGTGTAATGAGGGCATTGAAGGTGTACATTTATTTATTTTATTGATGGATGACATAAAGTATAATATATAGACTCATTAAACGATATCAATGAGTGTTTAGAAAGAAACTCATTTCATAGCATATTTTCTCTCTTCATAAAAAATCATTTTATTTAGAAAAAAAATTATCTTAAAGGGGACGACGATAAATCAAAAGTTTGTATCACTCAAAAATATTTATGTTTACTCCATGTTTCTATTGGTTTAAAAAAATTGAGGGGAAATCCTTTTAAATTTGTGCTGTCAAGAATTTTCACTGAAAAAAAAACATGTTCTGCAATGTATCGAATGTTATATTAAAAAGGAAATGCGCAATGTTAGAAGAATTTTTGATTAAAATTTTTCAAATGACAAATTGTAGGCCATTTTTAGCTTCATTCTTTCATATTATAAATGATTTTTTCTGAAAACGGATCTTAACCTCATTGCAATCTGTGTGATTACATGGTTCAGTTTAATCAATCAATAAGTATTTACTTGTAATTTATGGGGTTTTCTAATCTCCAGAGTAACTTTATCAGATACCTTGAATAAAAAAGTTTATATTTATAAAATGTTTCATTTTATTGCATTTAAACAAACAAAATCTTTCAAATACGTACGTACATTGCATATAAGTCAATGACATTAAAAGTGAGTATATATTTGAAACTTATTTAAAAATTAATAATAATGAGATAATTATTTTTTTTTTTTGATATTTTCTTAATCACATTCCATGTTATTATTATTTTGAAGTGTTTCCAAATAAAGTCGTCAATGGCTAGTCAACAATACCATTTATCTCTACATTACATACAACAGGGCATTGATTTGTCATACATTTTTTTTCTCGAATAAAATCCAGACGGACTGCTTCAAGACAGCTGTAATTTTGAATGGGTGACTATTAATGTTATATACGTATTTTAAAGTATTAATTTGCATTAGTAATATTAGAAAAAATGATTTTTAGAAAGTTTAAGCAGCCACAGCCAGCCCAATATCCAAAGGGACAAAAATTTATGGGCATGCAAAGAAAACAGAATCAAAATACTTATCTACAACGTTGCTTTGTGTTTAAGATCATCATACCCAAATATATACCATATCAAGACATTGAGTGATTGAGACGAGACAAAGACCTTCAAAAATAAGACTCAAGAACTGCATCACTAAAAAGAGCCCTTCTTCATTATCTTCTTAAGATACAAATATCTTTTGACATGACAAATGAGATAAAGAAATGCCTAAACTATATCCTTTAATTTAGAAAAAGTATCTCAAAATACAGATAGGTATTATAGGGAATGACTTGATAATTTGTTTTTGTGTGATGTGCTTAAACGTGTTAAACAAAAGTTACTCTGAGAGACAGCATCAAAATAATAACAGCTTCTTTGTTTCCCCTCTTATTATTCAAGGTTCAAACATAAAGATAAACTGTAGTCTCTCGAGGTTACACTAGTTTTGTGACATCATCTCAAAATTGGTTTTTACATACACCGGGAATGACTCTATTTTTTAACATCTCTAAATTCAATACTATCCAAGGTTAGTAGACCTTTCACTATCAAAAGATTAGCTGAATTTTATGATATTCATAAAATGACTTTTCAACTTTCAAACAATATATATAAAATACATATGTTAATCTTGAGAAAAATTGAAAATATGGTTTACCTATAGGTATTAGAGTATAGACAAATTTAAGAACACTGATTTCCGTTCATTTATGAGTGATTTAAACCTGAATTTGAATGACCCATTTATACACTTGGTTACTTGACATTATAGTTAGTTGATTTGATTAAGGAACGTGTAGACATGCCATTTATGTTAAGTAAACAAACGCAGTATATCGAAAGTTTTGTTTATCAAACACTACTTTATTTTAGGTCTATTGACAATGTTTCACCAATGTATTGAAATGCAAAAATTTAGGTAAATATACTAATTATGATTGTATAATTTTATAGTCTTTCGACTCCCAAGTCAAACAAAATAGCATTCGACTGAAAAATTGGAGTCTAAATTGTCACAAAAGATAAACATAATTTATGGTCTCGAATTATTTTATCTCTTTGATTTTCTTTTTGTGTTTATTCCAGCCCTTCAAAGTAGATATTATGTTATGTGTTTTTCAACCATCATTCTGAAAGAATTACGCAAACGTTGTACACTCATGTGAAAAATTGTCTTATCTTGAGACTGCTATGCATATAGTTTACATAATGTGTAATGTTATATGTACAGGTATGTAATAACTCAAAAGTAACCAATGATATTCAATAAATATTTGTTGAAAAAAAAATGAATATCATTTAACTTATTTGAAGAAAAAAAAAACACTTTTTATTTTTCATTATTTGTGAATTTGTTTTTCTTACATTCAATATATATGTAGGAATATTTATATCAAAAATTAATGTATACACATGTTTTCTTGTTTCAAAAATGATTTGAGGCTCATTTGCTAGTAGGTATAGAAATGCATTCAATTAGTAATGAATGAGTATTTAATTATTCAATACTTATCTACTAATCATTAGCATATTAATATACATGCATATACTTTGTTAATATTATTTGTAGGGTTAGGTAGATAAGAGGAATTGATTAATAAATAACTGTATTTTATCTCTTTTATGGTTGAATTTAGGGGCGGGTTACGCCCAATCTACTATCTACATAGTTAATCAGATATTGTTTTACTCAGATCAAAAGCATGCCGTCTAATAAACTGGCTCTTTGTTATATTGTCTTTATAAGTCGATCTTTACTGATCTAGTTGAAAAGGGCAACAATTTGACCTTTACCAATTTGACCATTTAATACCAGTCTCAATAGTTAAACTTAAATTGCTCCAGGGAGCCCTTTGAGGTATTAAAAGTTAGACCATTAAAACAGGTATGTACTTCGTCTTTCTACCTGATCATGAATAAGAAGAAGAGAGGTGCTATCCATTGAAGAATAGCTCACTTTCAATAAAAACAACTGGTTGCACGTCTCATATTGCATTTCATTTTACAAAAAGTGGACTCCAGCTCACAGGTAATTTGCAAACCGATATATTTTTGTAACATCTTAGTAGTTGTTGTCACGATCACCCCAAGGTCATCTGATTAACGAGTGTGCCTTTGTTTGGAAGAATCCTGTGTTGGCTTCAGGTTGTTTGACTACGAATTTTGTATACGACCTCCATGTCAAACTTTAGGTTCAACTTTTTGAGGGGTTCAGGTACATAGATTCCACTGTTTTGAGCTTTACTATGAGTGACCTTCCCCCGAAAAAATAAGATAAATAATGATCAAAAACTTGTGGTGATCACTTACTAACATAAAATACTTTTTTTAATAAATTCGTTTGTGTTTGTTAATATTAAGCACATTATTATACATATATCTCTAGCAGAATGCCTTAAAACCCTGAATTTATTTCTGTCCTTGAAAAGAAAGTATTAAAAATCACAAAAATCTTAGTAAAGATCAAATGGGATACTTTTGTTTATAGTCTATAGTCTTTTGATTGATCTCCTATATACACAATAATTCTGCCCCTTGCTTATGTGTACCTAGGTATTTAAAAAATGAATAACCGACTTAATAAACAAACTGTTTTTCAAAGAAGATTTATGTATTTAAAAAGAGAGAAGATTGAAATTTTCTCTCTGGGAGCTTCTTTTCAGAAAATTTATTTGAAAAACTTTTTCGTAAATAAGACATTAACTAAAGTTTTATTTTTCTTCTTATTCTTTGAGCTAAGTTTCAATTACAAATAAGATGTTGTATACCTATGCATGTACGTTTCTAAGTTTACTGAAAGTTTTTAAGTTTCTTGTTTTTTTGTTTACTTTTAACTGCAATATAATATAAATACCTTTGTATTTTGAAGCAACTGATTTGTTTTTTTCTTCTTCTTTAATAAAAATTGTTAAGGATTGATCTTGTTTAATTTAAATCATATAAAGCAAACATAAGTCAAAGTCAAGATTGATTCAAAAGCTTTAGGTTTAGAACGTGTATATGAGCAAAGTTTTTTTTAAAGATCCTTTTCATGACTTATGTAGTCATTACATATTTTGCCACGTGAAAATGCATAGCATTTACTTCTTCTTTATAAAGCTTCTTTCTAGTTGCGACACATTTGTCTTAGGGAAAGTTTATTGTAGGAAAAATTATTTGTTAGGAATGTTCACTGCATGACTTTTATCTTCAGTAAATTAGTCATTAGTCGGAAAAGTAATCGATATCAACATTAATTACAGAAAGATTCATCGTAGTTAAAAATATGCATTCACTCAAAATAGAGAATTGATTAAAATTTTAAGACTTTGTTTTAAGAAGACTAGCCAAAAGAGGAATTCATGTCAGGAAATCTTTATAGCTATTGTAGAGGACTATACATATAAACTTTTGAGCAATGAAAAGGTTAAAGAGCTACCCCTTAGTGATATGTCTTTTCTTAGAATGGAGCTTTCTCTATAATGAATTTTCCACACGAATAATTTTCTTCAGAACTGTGTGGAATAAAGCTTTTTCTAAAATTCTCCAGAACATTTGCCTATTATAGGGTTCGTGCAACACTAGTTTATTATCTCCTTATACAATTTATTACTGTTACTGTTGTTCTTGTGTAAGTTGTTGTCCAGGAGGTCCAAGGACGTTCATTTTCTTCTTTTAGGATCGTAAGTTTCTGACTGCATACTCTCCATTTCCCATGATATTTCATATGAACATATTTTTAATTTATCCGAGATAAAAGTAGTATTTCCACTTTTACAATAATATATATATCCAAATATAACATGATGTATATATGTAATTATAAAGTATCAAATTAGCTTCCAAAACAGATAATTGATCTAGATACAACATATTAACTACTTATAAATAAGCTAGAACATTTGAACATAGAAATGCAGGTTCTACCTATTTCATAATTAATTAACGCAAAAACATAAAATTTAAAAACGTAAACGTGATCTAAATTTCTATTTTTAGTTAATTGTTTTTCTTGTACATTTTCCTTCAAGCACCAAAAAGGAATTCAAATACACCAAACAGTGTTTAATTAATGATATTTGTCCAAACAAAAGTATTATTACTTTTAACTTAGAGAAAAATGCATTTTGACAAAGTTAGTAAAAATGAAGGACATTTCTGGAATTTTAAACTTTGGAATGTCAATAAGTAATGGAAAAATGATACAAATGAAGGGTAGAGCGGGTCTATTTCGGTAATTTGCTAGAATAAATTTTCAATCGACTTTTGAGCCCCTATAAATATATTTTGACTAAACTTTATTCAAACAAAACAAAAAATTACTTTACATCCAATGGTTCACATAAAGAGTGTGAATTCACTAAAACAGTTTATGCAGTTGACGTTAGAGAGCAATAAATATGTGTATATACAAATTTAAAAGACTAAATGCATCTTAAAAAAAGATGTAAAGCTTTTAATTTCTGCCAAAAAATTGTGCTGCACAGATAAACGTAGTTTAAGGAAATTGAAGTAAATATATTTGTAGATCATGTACATACATTATTCTAAACCAAAACTTTTTTATGACCATCATGCTAAAAATCTCAAATCTTCAAAACTTATATAATGACATTTCCATTTTAGTTTCCATAGGATCCTTTTTTTTTTTTTGTAAATCTTTTTATCTACAAGTTTTCTGTAGAAAAAAAAATGTTCTTTCCAGTGACGACTCGTGTCTTCTGTAAAAAACAAACAACTTTTTTACTTTTCAATTAATTAAAATTTAATATTATGAAAAAAAGAAAGAAGAAAAACTCTAGATTATTGACAAAAATCTTTCTCAGAGTAGTAATAACCAAATAGGCACTTCATGTCACTAAATTTCATATAAATTTAAAGACACACTAAAAAAAACCGCTTCTTTTTCTTTACTTTTTTTCTAAGAAACGGAACAGGGGTCATGGATGATTGGTGGCTCAAAAACCATTTTTCTATCCACGACCCCTCACATTTCTAATAGGTGAAGTATAGTACTAAACTCTATTGTCATAGAGTATTCAGGAATTTGAATTTCAAATAGAGATGCTACCTAAACGTGTCGACCCTTACTTCCACAAAATCAATAATAATTGATGAATTAATTCATTCATTCTGAGGAAATGGTGCAATTATTTTGCCTCAAGTTATGAATATATGAGCTGCTCCACCTCATACAATTTCCTGACACACCTGGTATTTTTAAGTTTCTAGAAAATTAATTACAGCAATAAGGAAAAAGTTAAGAAGTAATTTGAGTTCATGCATAAACTAACTATCATAATTAGAAAGGCCTTTTTTTTATATGTATAAACAATGGTTTGAAATAAACATATTATAAAAGTTGTCCAATTTTTTTCCTTTTTTTAAATCAAAGTAATTTGTCACGCAACGAACATATGTACATTTAAGAATTCGAAAATAATCAATAATAATTTGATGCATTCTAATTGAAATATCCTCATTATGCATTTTGTGACAGAAAAAATATGTGTATGTAGATATATGTAGATTTTCATCTATGAAATTTAAAAAAAAAATGTTTTAACTCAATTATTTCTTCGATAAAAGATTTTTTAAGATAAGTAAATTAGATTTAAATTTATAGTAGGTACTAATGTTTTAAAAGATATTGAACCAAAAAAAAAAACTTTCAGCGTTAATACATAATATATGAATCAGGGCCAAAATTATAATCAAATAGCATTTCTAACTCATCTCTACTCCCTAGTCTTATGACTCATTTCATTGGTTAGAAGTATTATATAATTAGTTCTTCATCAATGTATCCTCATTCGATTGATCTAATTATGTATTTGCTATTATTTAAGATATTCTTTAGAAAATATGGATAAAAATACATACAAAAAGTATTGGTATTTAACATTTCATTTGTTCTTTTTGGGGACAATGAGTATCATAATATTGTAATGAGGAGTTAAGTGAAAGTAAATAGAAAAAAAGACTCACTATTTTAAATCCTTGATTATTTTATATCAAATTTCAAGTCGTGATTTCTCACTTCCAAGAAAATCATTTCATCATAAATGTGTACATATATAGAGATGATACGAAAATATATCCATTTTTATAAGTTTAAGTATATAAACTATGCCTGAAATGACGCCATAAAAAATATAGTAGTCCAGAGGGACATCCTACAATCTGATGTGCTGTAGTGTCTTAAATAAGTAAGGGAATAAGTAAATAGCTACTTTTTTTGTTGTTTAGTGAGTAAAAAAGAAGCCCGCTAATTAGTTCCGGAAGGAGCATTGAGAAGCACACGACGAGCTTTTTGGGATAAACAAAAACACACTGTATTCTCCCTTCAGTTGATTTTCATCATTTGACTCTTTTGATTTAAAGCAGCTAACTTTAAGTGCTATGAACTCAAAAAGGATATTATTATTATTATTTATGATTCTGATATATAAAAAATATTTTAAATTGTGCGCCCTTTTTTTGAATTTTTGATATACAAGTATTAACGATTGGTTTGTATATAGATAAAATTTATAAATGCTTAGTATATCTAAATTATACTAAGCCCAATATTAAAAAGTTGGCAACGAGGAAATTAAAGAAGGGTAGCTACCAGTTGTTTTTTATAATTTTTCCTTTCCCTTTTGTGAGTCGAAGTTGTGAGTGGACAAAAAAGCTCGACGTGTCTCCCTTCAGCTGTTTTTCATCAGTTGACTCTTTTGATTTAATGCAGTTCAAGTTTGAGTGAGAAATTAAGAAAAATAGACTTAATAATATTTTGTTAGTAATTAATAACTAAACTTTTCAAGGTATTGAGTTAATCAATCTTTAATTTATCATTGCACATAAAGATATAGTAAAAATTTTACTATAGATCACTAATCGTATCATAGATTATAAAAATATACTCCACTTCAGTCAGTGCACTCATTCTCACACTGAATCTATTCAGAGCCTTGTAGATACAAAATAATTGAAATGGTATAATTTACATTGACATCAATTAACAAAAGGACTCCATTATGACAAAAACAACATATTGTCCTTACAAAAATTCCCTTTTCCCCCTTAATATCAGTTTTTATTCAATATCTCAAAGAAGAGTTGACAATTTTTTTTTACATTTTTATGCATCATTATTCGTATTATACATACAATTTATGATGTGAATTTCATGGCTTTGTTTTTTTTATGTTTGAGAAAAAGAACCTGTTGTAACTTTTGTAGCTTTCCATATATATAATAGGTAGAACTCGCGAACTGACATTATTTTGTAATTAGAGGAGCACTCCAAAATGACACTTTCTTCACATTTTTATGTGTGTAACTGTAATTGAAGTTAATTTAATAACAAAATAAAGACACAAATAGTGTGGTAATACACAGGTAGTAATTTTAAGAGCTCTTTTTCTATTTATGACCATTTAGAGGATTTTTTTTCCAAACTTTATTATTTTTGACTGCCATTTAAAGGAAGAGAGTTCATTACTTAAATTTATTATCAAAAAAAACAAAAAAAAACAACAATAATTTAATGAATAGGGAAGAAAATCTCATTTATGAATGTAAGTTACACTTACAATAATTCATTAAATTGAAAATGTCTTGTGGTAATTATAATATTATTTTTAATAATAATTAACATTAAAACGTAGTTAATTTTAAGAATAATTTTAATCAACTTTACAGATATTTTGTAGTTTAAAACTATATATAAATGACCAATTGATATAATTTGGAGGTACTTAAAAACGCATATTAGTTAAGACAGTCTAATAAGAAACTAATTAAAGATTTCGTATTGCAAGAAAAAATGACTGACTTATGATTCTTGAAAAATCAATTTCAAATTAAAGTTCATTATGCTTTAGAGCACAATATTTGGGCATAAAGAAATAATGAGGGAGTGTAGAGGACGTTCGTAAATGAGCCAATTGTAGTTTTGAAAATGTTATTATATTCATTCAGAAAGTTACACAAATATATAAAGTAGAAAAGACAATAATAGTAGGATCAAAAAAATAAATATTAAAGGTACATAGGTGTATACAATTCAAAATAGAAACGATTTATTCTAAACTTTGACGAACGAAAACATATTGTTTAACTATTACAAACTAATTTTTCAACTCCATTTATGGTTATTAAATATTCAACTCTTTGTTGTCTTTAGTTACCTAGAGAAATTTTCAATTGTTAAACATGGAAGTTTAGATAAATTCATACCATTAAAACAACAACTTGTATGAATTAATGTGACTTAATGAGACATTCAAATTGCGACTTTTGGAAAATGGAAATTTATACAAAACATATGTTAAGCTGAATAGATACAAATATGGAATTAATCTAAACTTAACAATTGAAATATTCATTGGGCTATACAATCTTACATATTAAAGCTATTTTAATAATATGCAAATCTATAGTTTATTTTTTGAGGTGTCCTTTTGTTGTACTGAACTATAATTAAATCTTATTATGTTATGGATAAGTTACAAAATAACGAATATTCCAATAATTGGGTGTGACTGGCTAACTGCTACTATTTGAGAAAAGATTGAGGGAGACATATGTACTTCATAAAGATCACACCATAGAATTGAACATCTAATGGAGGCACACTAAAAAACAAAATAAATGTTCCCTTTAATGAAGAATCCATCTGCGAATTTTGCAATATATTTATTTAGAAAAAAAAAAAAATAAAGTTTTAATATTGCACATTTTGAAATGCATCAACATCATATTTTCATTTAAATACAATTTAAGATATACACTCCATAGAGAACCACAAAAAGTCTATTTCCCTTGGGCTATTGATTTATATTTGAAAAAGAATTTATATACGAGTACATTTAGTAATATTCATATGAATAAATAGACAGCACATTACTCTTTTATATATGTATTTGTAGTCTTTATATAAATGGATATAACAATATATTTAATAAAAAAACATATTGATATGAAAAGCATGCATCACATATGTATATGTAGGTATTAATGGTAGGAAAATACTTTGTGGCATTGACGTATATATATACCTACATTAAATATCAATGTCTTACAAAAGAGAGAAAAAGGAAAAAAAGAAAAGTTAAGAACTGATGAGAAACAAATTGTCAATAATTTTTTTTTTTTTTAAATGACAGTTTATTTCTTATTCAATGCAAATGAATGTACTTTTAACAAAAGAAATTCGGAAATCTAAAAGACGTGTTTTTATAATACTTTTACGTCTTACTCAAAAGTATTATTGAAAGAAACTCTACATAAATATGTCTCTGTTTACTTAAAATTTAGTTTAATTTACCTATTTAAATATATTTACATAGCTATTCGGATGTCAATTCAATTATAGTATGTAAACATTAGCAACAAGTAATTAAGTGAGAAAATAAATCTTAAATTAAAAAATCAAAGTCGTTTTGATGGTATTATATAACTTTTTTTCTTTTTTTTTTCTCAAACGCATGCAGAATATTTGTTATCAAATGATAAGAATGAGAATAAAAGTATGCTCGTTCTACATGGTATAATTTTATTTGCTCACTTTTATTTGGCTAAAAATACCACTTAGAGAAAATAATGGAAATATCTTTTTAAGATCATTTGCTTAAGTAAAAAAGTTATAACTTTTATTTAAATATATATTTGGATGATAATGAAAGAGGAGTAGAGAACTTTCAAACCAAAAAACATCAACTTTCTGAAGTTTGGCGGCTTGGAACGATCTGAAACACATTAATTGTACATCACCTTGATGGTTAATGTTTATTTATAACACAACAAATTCAAAAAATTACAACTCAATCAAAGAAGTTTTATCTATTTATTTGGTATGAGAGGAACATTCTGACATCCTTGGCTATTCTAACCTTAAATTTTTCAACTGATAGATTAATTCATACAACAAAATGACAAAAATGAGAAAAAAAAGGCATGTAGAAAATTTCAAATTTAATGTTTCTTAAGCATGAATTGGCACTCCAATAAATCTACATTTGTAAATGTATACAACATTATGTTGGCAGCTAGTAGATATTGCAAACTTTATAGGAAAAAAGAAGCTAACAACATGTTTAAATGAATGATTCTCATCGAATATACTCAAAAATAATATTGATTTCTTTGATAGAAACATATATTTGGCAATATACACACACACACACACATGCACCAACAATCAAATAAATCCTTTTTAAACCAAAGCACGACTCACTTTGTACATCGTCGATTATTATTATTATTATTATGCAAGAATAACATATCGCATGTTAAAGACAAAAAAACAAAAACAAATCTTCATTATTTCAATAGTTGCATAATTGATTTTTTGTATTTATTATCTAGTGGAAGTAATGTGGAAGTAATATAAACTTATTGATCAAGAATCTTTAATTTCTTTATTTATCTTTAAATCGGAGTTTTATTTATTCACGATTTTCATTTTTGATTTTATGATTCTTTATTATCTGATCATTATTTTTATTTTTGTTATCATACTAATATATATATATATATATATATATATATATATATATATATATATGCATTAATATACATATGTACTATTAAAAAATAATATAAATGGTAATTTAAAAAGTGTGAATGCATATACTTTTCCTCTGAAGTTAGAACATTCCCGAGAAGAAGTCATAAATTTTTATTTTTTAAAAGGGCTTTTCTCTCTGAAAATAAATAACTCTTATGTTTGTTTTATCTTTTAGAGATTAAAAGGGGCACACTTGAAGAATAAATAACTAACCTTTTGTTCTTCAAAGGTTAAAGTGAACTAGGTAAATGGGATTTATTTATTGGGAGAGGTATTGATTTGATTGTAACTTTTTAGAGGTAGAAACTATTACTCTGCGGTTTTGAATGAGATGGAATTAAATAAACATAAAAAAAGCCTTAAAAATATAAAATGCTACATTCAAAGATTAAGTTGATTTTAAGGAGTATTCTAATACGAATCATAGAATGAGTGTCAAGAAAATTTATCAACTATTTATTAATTATTTAATCTAGGTTTAACCTAATATTGTTGGAGGCTTACTTATACAAGAAGGTGACATTTAATCTTTTTTTTTTAAAAAAAAACGGAGTAAAAATTTAATTTTCCCCCTGCATTTAAATTATCTATAAAGAGTGACTTTTGTAAATTAAAACATATTAATTAATATTTTTGCAGTATGATTAAAAAAAATCCAATTAAAAATATTGATCTATTTACATTCTTGCTTTAGATAGATCAATAGTTTTAAATCTAAAGCAAGGTCTTATTGATTTACTTTAGATAATAATAATACAAATTGCTAGAATGTTAATTTTCTTGAATCAATTAATTCAAATGTATTTGCTGTTTGTTGCAGTTAGAGTGTTGCTCTCGGTAAACACCATTTTGTTTTAAGGTCTCAATTTTCTTTCAGCAAGAGTGAACCTCAAAATGGTGAATCTATCTTCAACTTTTTAAGGAGCAATTCTGTTGCTCCCTCTCCACAGGATTTGTCACCCTCATGACTTCTTTGAGTAGGTACAGATTGTTTAGAAAAGTCTAAAGTCTGCCACTGAAGGGGAAGCAATTTCATATATAAATTGATTTTGTCAAGGAGAGACTCTATACTCTAATCAAAAACATAAGAAACCATTTTGAACAAAACTTTGTAGAAGCTTGAGACAAATATTCACCTTTATAAATTTAACACGGATAATTTCTCTAGAATTAATACATTTTATTATTTTGACTGATATGGGGAGTAGAGTCTATCTTATATTTATTTATGATGAGATTTCACAACTTTTTATAAAATACACAAATTAATTTGAGGGGTTTGAGCCAAGGATTGATCATTTTTTGAGTTGGATTCAAAATCCAGGCTTTCTAATATATATATATATAAGAAAAATAAATTTAAATAGGAGTAAATATATACATCTGTTTATACCTTTTCCACATGTACTAAATGTCTTTTTTATATTGTCATTTTATGCTTGGTATATAAAGTAACATTAACTTACTACATACCTAGAAATGTACATAGCACTTACTTTTTATTCAACACATGTAGCAAATTTGTACATTGATTTTGTATTATTGGAGAAAAAAAAGTTTTATGTGTCTACAATCTAGGAAACTAAAGCTATATTCAACCAACCAGGGGCATAACTTTTTGTATTATATTATTATTAAACGTCAAATTTCCTCATAAACTTTTGTACGAAATGGATGATATCCTTTTATTCCTCTACAGAAAAAGATGAAAAATAAATTAAGTTTTCTTCAAAATGGCTCTAAAGCTCTCAGGACCTCTAAATATTTATCCAATATAGAAACAAGGTTTTTTTTTTCCTCATTCAAGCGGGCTACATCTATAAATATATATATGTAGGTATAATCTTTCTGTTTTACTTTTTCTTCAAAAATTGTAAATGACTTTTCTTGAGTGACATTTGAGCTTTTGCTTTTTATATTGAAAAAAAAAAAAGGTAAAAAATAACCCAAATACAATGTCATCAATTCCCTATGGAATCAATACTTTTTCATTTCTAGCTACCTTTTTGCACTTATGACCATATACCTAAAATTAATTAATTGATAAAGATCTATGTAATATAATCAATATTTAATTCCATGTATTCCAGCATGAAATGTTTGTTTGTTTTTGTTTTTCTTTGTTTTTAGTAGACTTAAGGACCTTGAGTAAGACAAAAAAGTTGAGAGGAAATAATTTTAAATTTAATGTCAATATTTAAACAATTTATTATTTTCCTTGTGTATATGTAAATAGTGCGTCAGGCAATGAAATAATTTATTCTACGTATTAATCACAATTGACATGCAGCCCAGTTTAATTGGATTTTAAATTTAGACTATTTAAAATAGATGGCTATCTAATAGGATGCTTCAGATGATTTTTCCTACTTTAAAAGTATATAACGGTGACATTTAACTTTTTAACTTGATAAAGAACGCAATTGTTGCATTTATGTATGTAATTACATTTTAACTTACATATTATCTTTCTCACTTATAGACACGTTGATTTGTCATATTTTAAAACTTCGCTTAGAGACATGCAAACTTAAGACAGACACTATGGAGTATTACAATCTTTACTTTTGAGCGAAAATACGGGCAGGGTTTAAACATCGATATTTGATCTTAGTAGTGTGAAGAGAAGTTGATGTTTGGAACATCGTTGATAAAGCATTTTTTTTTTAAATCTGTGATCACCACAATGGTAAGGTAATCTGTTGAGTATGGAGGAACCAGGGGAAAAAGTATGAAAAAACGTCTACCCAACCATCATGGATGTTTAAAAGATTACTTTTGATTCAAATGTCGACCTCAATACCAATTAAAGCCACAACTATTTGGGTAAAATATCAAAATCTATAAACTTAATAAAATGAGTATCATTGGTTGAACTGTGGATCCTCATAATAATAAAATAAGCCGAATTATGAATGCAACATTGATTTTGTAATTCGGATGTAATCTTCTCGATCTGATTATTTATAATCTTACCAGATATGCTTTAAGAAATTCTGTATTTTGATCTACAAAAGTAAGACATTTCTTCTCTTTATATATATACAAAAAGGTAAGTTTTTTTAATGAGAAAAAGGGATAATTGTTTTTACAGATAATAAAACTATCAAGATAGACGTTTTTATAAAAGTTCCTTATTACTCTTCCATAAAACGGTTAATTGTTCATCTCACAAAACCTCCAATCCTTATGGAACGAAATGTTTGCATGTAATCCGAGAGTGACGTGAGTATTGATTTAATTTACGTTCATAAAATGGATCCAAAAATTACTATACAACGATACTTAAATATGTAAATGAAAACGAGTCTTCATTCATAAGTTTTGTTTTTAAATTCTTTAAAATTTATAATATGAGATATAGCTTTTGCTGATAAATCTATTCCTATCTATCTATGTGAAATAAAAAATCAAATACAGTTTACAATTTTGCCCACACGTCATAGTTTCTCTTTCAATCTTACTTTTTATGGCTAGTTATGAGTCTTCAGAACGTACAATGATTGGAATCTTTGAATAAAAAAGACAGAAACGAAGGAAGAATAAGCTAAACCAGATGCAATCATCAACGAATATCAAGTAACAAAAGAATACTATTTATGCTATTAAAAGAATAACAAAAAAGTATCCAAAATGGCAATAAAAGATATAATGTGCATACGTAAAAAGCAGTATTGGGAAATATAAGTTAGTGAATAGAAAAGCTGTTGGATAGGTATAGAGCATATTTTAAATGACGTCATCATTTTGAGAGTCGACCATTTAGAGGCATACAAAACTAAATTGTATGGGAGTACAAACTCGTTTTTCTTTCAAATTTAGGAAAATAGTCTATTACTGCTATGCATTTGAACATCAAAACGGGACATAAAAATAAACAGCTATAAAGCTTTACTGGCAGTTGTATGTATGTTATTTTATCATTATAGTCGACAATGTGGAGCCGGAAAATTAACTATTACTTTTTCAAGGATCAATTATTTTTATCCAACTAATTATTATTTAAAGTCAGAGCATGAAGATTTCTTAGGATTTGTAGGAAATTGGTCAGTTTTGGCTACTTTTTTTTTTCCAACATGGGTTAGATTAAATTTATTATGCAAACTTTGACTTCAATTAGAATGCTCATCATAAAGAAGTTAAGAGCTTATCCATTACTATTAAATATTTCTTTAAAAAAAGAAATCATCGAAGCTATAATTTTAGTTTATCTAAAAGCCTCTCGTTTTAAAGAGTACAATGTGTTTTGTTTTGTTTTTCAAGAAATTTACAATACAAATAATTACTAAATTACTAATGAATGGAATTGTGACATAACTCTCATGCATTAATGACCAAGTTTGAAAAGTTTAAATTTGAGCATTTTATATATATTTAATGCATATTTACATATATCTAAAGAAAAGAATATGTTCAAAAGTTTTCTCTGATAAATAGCTTTCTTGCATGAATTTCTCTCTTTATTTTATGGATTTTTTTTTTCACTAAATCCCTCAAAGATTTTTTAGGACAATAAGTAGAAGATAAAATTACATTTTTTTTTACATACATAGTACATGAGTAGAGTTCTTCATTCATCTACATAAATTCTTTATATACTTTGAAGATTTTTAATTAATTCTCAGGGATTTTCTAAGGTTTTTTTTTTCTTTTCGTATATCTTCGTTTTTTTTAGAAAGTTAAACGATGTTATACATACACAGTGGTGAAAATGAGTGAGTAACAAATTATTTTGGATATTATGGGCTGTATGAAGCATTTGTTTTGTGATGCCATCATTATGAAAGTCGGTCATCTTGTTAGAGACATAAATTAAAAATTGTTTTGTAACCATTTATAGATGAAATTTCCTTAAGATTTTGATTTTTTTCTTTGCAAATTTGTCAATACATACACCAACAAATATGCTTTCAACATGGTGTCATTTTTGGTTTATAATACACTGTGACGCCAGTGAAAAAGCTCGATATCATATTTAAAATACAATCAAATATAGAAAATTGCAACAATTTCTCTCAAAAAAACAAATTATTTCACTCCATAAACTTTTCATATTTTTGGGCAACATGATGATACAAACTTTGGATAAATGTAACTTTTAGACGTAGTTATAAAGTAGAAAGTTCTAAAAAGATATAAATATTTTAATTATTATACATAGTATTGGAATATAGTTCTTATTTTATAAAAGGCTTGAAAATTCCACTGCTAATGAAATTGAAAAAAAAAGAAATAACTAATCTTAGCACCATAGCAAAGAAACAGAGAAATAAAACTCATATGTCAAATTAGTGAGCCTTCAAATTAATAACAAACTGTGCTATCTAATTATGCAGGTAACCAATGTAATAAATGATAGATTGTTTATTTACTACTGATAAAAGTAAGGATTTTGCTAGTTCCTGTCCAAATTTCACTTTAGATATATTTAAAAAACATTGAACCCCTAACAAAAAATAAAATCTCAATGATTAAATTTCAATAATATCTAAAGATACAAATCTTTTATTTTACCCCTAAACAATAAGTGTAAAAAGAACAAAACGATGATTCAATGCCCTTTGATATATTCTAATAAAAGCCACAGATTATTTATATCCTTTATTTGCATAAAAAAAAACACTCTGACTCAATATAAATTCCCTGCACACACCTCCACGAGTTGAAACTGACATATAATTGATTATTCCTCAGTGCTTAAATATGGAAACAACAAAAAGTTATGAGACGGAATAAATATGGGGACATATTTTGTTTTAAAAATACAAAAGAATGAATCCACTTTCTTTTTTAAAAAAAGTTAAGGTGTTAGAGACGAATTTAAAAAAAAAAAGTCCCACAAATAAGCAAATGCAAATTATACTCAATATTATATAGAAAATGTTTGTACGATAAGTAATGATATATAAAAAAATCCATCAAAATAATGTAGTCATTATATTGAGTTTTAAATTATTTTGATATGGAAAATTCAATTGAAGGTTTTTTTGAAAATGATACATATTCACCCCCAACTTTATAATATTAGAAATAAAATATGACATACATAAACTTATATGATGTATGTAAGGGTATCAAGGTTTAGTACTCCTCTATTACAGCAGTAGATAAGTTGCACATTTACTTTTATGAACAATAAAAATTTAATGTTCAATATATATGAGGACTGGTTAATTGTTTATTGAAGTTACTCATGGACGCTGCAGTACCTACAAACCATGCTCAATAATTTGTATTTTATGATTTTTTTCCCCATTAAAATAAAAATAATTCATCCATGTTTATTTCTAAGTCAATTTATGAGTTTTTATTTTTTGTATTTAAAAAATAATAATAATACATATTTGCTAGTTGTATCCCTTGAATATCTTTTAAACCCAAAGGCTCTTATGAGAAAAAGTGCTTGAGCTACTTTCTATAAATGAACTTTCATTCAGATAAATTAACTGACATAATGTAAATATTTTAAAATCACAACTTCAAAATGAACCTTAAAATTTTACTTATAAATGTATTGAAACAAATAATATGGGTCAGAGGAAACAACTTTTAGTTTGAAGGGCGAAGCAACTTACAAAAAAAATTATCCTCATTTGATAATAATTTTCAAAAAAAAATAAAAAAATTGAGAACATCCATTTGGTTCCTAAAACTATTTAGAATTGTAGAAAAAAGAGATTTTCATTCCAAAATTGTCTCAGTTGCCATGTTGTTTAGAACATTTTTTTTTTTTTTTTCAATGGAAAGTTATTGTCTTTTTTCTAAATTATTACTGAGTAAAATTCTATTCCGTAGATATGTTTTGAGATAATGAATGAGTCAAATGGCTTTTTTTTTGCAAAGAATAAGTATCATAAAATTCACATTGTATATAATTATTCTTTCTCTATTTTTGGTAGCGATGTCTTCAAATAATTTAAATAAAACCTGATTTTTAAATGGAAATGAAAATTTTATCACAAACTATTTCATTCAATTTTTTTGAAAGAATGGAGAAAATATCAACTGACATGATGTATCCTAGTGTTATTACATATTTTATAACATCATTTTAGCCGTGGTTTCTAATCTTTTTGCACAACTCTACACCTAAGAGGATTAATCAAGTTGAGTGTATGAATACTTTGAAAATAAAAATAAAAATGGTCCAACATTTTTAGTACAATAACTTTATTCTCATATTCATATAAATTTTCCACCATTTATTCTGTATAAATTAAATAATTTGTAAAATAAGTTCAAACTACAAAGAAATCTTGAAGCACTATTCACTTCTGGATGCAATAACCAATCAGTAATAATTATAAATACCACATAAAATTCAAACACATAGGTAATCCAAAAAGAAAAATAAGAAATAAACAAGTCAGATATTTCAATTGAAAGGAAATCACTAAAGTTGGATTCATACATTACCATCCAATTCAGCTATTTGCAACATTCTTCTTCCTCCTGCAAATTTTTTATATCAAATGCCTCCAGAAATAACTAGAATCATTTATTATAAATTCACATTTTATTTTATTTTTTTACTTTTCTTTTCTATGACATCATAAAAAGAAAGAAAATCCAAAGTAAAATTGCATAAACTTGAGATTATTATGTACAATGACAAAAAAACCCGTCTTGATAAATGGAAAAATATGCCAGTTGGATCCATAGCTATTCAGCCTGGAATTTGTTTATCGATTTGTATTTTGTTTACATTATGCAAGATTGTTTATTTGATATGTATCAGGTATTATTCAGTACTAAAAGCTTCAAACTTTTTAAACTGAATCCCTCTGCATCAAACACACAGATTTTTGCACTCAGTAAATTTATCGAGTACGATTGCCATTACTAGAAATAATTGTTTTTTCTATAAATAAGAGCGTGTAAAACTTATAAGGACTTGGGGGGTGGGGGGCACGTGTAAAATAGAGGACATAGTTTTCGATCAAAGAAGCACTTATAACTATAAAAAATTACAACATACATACTTTAAAATATGGCACAGTATAACTAGGAATGTAAATAAGATACAAAATGCCGCGTACTTTTTGTTTTCCAAAGCTGTTATCATTTTTCATTTGTTACTGAGGGGAGAACATCTACCTGATAGTAAAGATCTCGCATGAAGGAATACATGCATTAAGATTAATAAAACAAATAAAATGTAAACAAAAAAGGGCTCAAGTCCTCACATATTTAATTATTAGTTAAAAATATATAATTTCCTGACATTAGTTGGAGTTAATTTTCTGTCTCTCATCTATGGTATACATAATGTTGTTATTTATTATTGATGTCTCCATTTGTATATATAAAGGAGAATAGCAGCTTGTAGCTCTTTAAAATGTCATGATAGCTCAAGCTGCTTCCCTCTCAACATTCATCAAATTGTCAGAGTGGCCAGGTTGATTTTCTCTTTTCTTTTTATTTTACACTCCCCATTTGCATATTATTTACATTCCTAAGTATAACCAAGCTGTACGATTTACAGCTTGTACATATCAAAGCGTTTAATTACGTATATAAATATAAAGAAACACTAGTCATTTTATTTACTGCTGTTAATTGATACAATCAGTTATTTTTAACATACTTTATAAATACTTCGCTAAATGATTATTATGATTAGCTACTAAACGTGAACTCTTGAATTTTTTTATGTACTGCAGAATCTTTATACTTGAAAAAGGTCATTAATAACTCGTTACTAGCTATGGGTCAAAAAGTAACACCCTTGTTTAAGTACAAAATAATTGGTGTTTCTTCTATGAGACAAGCAATATTAAATATCTTTGAATTACACTAGAGTCACATGACTTGAACTTGAGCCTGACTAGAGTCATAATTATAACGACTTGTGGCTCAAGCTAGATTCAGTGGTAGGTAAATGACTCGTGACTTGACTTGAACTTGTAAAATAATGAGTTGTGACTCGAGTAAAACTTGAATATAAATAACTCGTTGAGGATTAGCTATTATTATATATAATGCATAAACAAGTAAGAAAACAAAAATATCCTTATACACTGAAGTGAGAGGAGCAAAGGTGTATGAAATATGAAAAATAACATCAACCCCACCGGCCAACTCTATACTAAAGAGGATGACATCCTCCCTGATTATTAATTGCCTATTAGGAATGTTAATTATATTCATAATGGTCTCATTAACTATAAAAAACTATCCGACCTATTCAAGATTTGCTTCAATCTCACTTCCATCTGAAGAAGGAGTATCCATTAGAATCCTATACTCATTGCCCTGTCATTATTATGCTCCTCTACTAAATCTTATGAACGTGCTTAATTCAATTTCTAAACGTGTTTAATTCAATTTCTAAACTTTACTGTAGTCGATGTAAGTAAAATTATACTTTTATTTGACATTTCAAAATTTGGAATTTTTGGAAGGACTGATCTTAATTTCTATACATAGAAGTTGATTCAAATATACGAGGGTTGTATGGTTGAATATGCGAATGTTTTTACAGCTCATTTATTTTTAAAGATATTGTAAAAATTTAAAAAGGAGATGAAAATTTCATTCATACGGATTCATCCATATGAGTAAAATCAGAGGCAGCATTACTTGCAAAAACTGACAATCAAAATGCCTTGTTGGCTTACCCCCTCCCAAATAATAGCTGTGACGAGAGTTCATGATTTGTGTCCGACCTCACTCGTGAAAATGAATAAGTTGATCAATGACTGCTTTGGAGTCTTTGCCATCTCAGATTACCAAATTTATCGGATTATTGCCAAACTTCGAGCAGGAGAGGACCCATCAGATATCCGTGGAAGATCAGAAAAAAAGAAAAGGACACCGGAAATGATTGAGTCAGTGCGTCTAGCTATGGAGATGAATCGACGTGTCACAGTCAGTGAGGTTTCCTTGAAGTATGATCTTTCATTGTGGACCGTCAAACAAATCATCACCAAAGATCTTGGTTTCTCATAATGTTGAGTAAGATGGGTACCTCGAATTCTCACAGAGGAGCACAAAATGGGAAGGATGGAATGTGCAAAAGAATTTTTCAGGACTTTTCAGACCCATTTGAGTTATATAAAATCAATTTTGACAACTGATGAGTCTTCGGTATCCTTTACCACACCTGAAATCAAAGAATAATTAAAACAATGGGTTCCTAAAGGAGATCAGAATCCCATTAAAGCCAAAGTAATGATTATTCCATTCTTTAATTATTATGGCTTGATATACACTCACTACGTGCCAAAAGGCAAAACAATTGACTCAAATTACTTTATTCATGTTATGAAGACGTTTTTAAATCATTTTGGCAAAAAAAAAACCGGAACTGAAGACTGGAAATTGGACATCCTCACACTTCCAAGCAAACTTTTCTTGGACTCCCGCAGGATCAAGACCATATCCCACCCACCCTACTCTCCCGATTTGTCACCACCTGACTTCATCTTGTTCCCTGAAGCCAAAAAACTTCTCACTGGAAGATCATTTGGGGCCGTGGCAATGGTAAAATAAGCTTGGGAAGGGGTCACAAACCCTAAGTCGGAAATGGATTTCGGAAAGGGTATCGACGGTTGGATTCGGCGACGGCAAAAGTGTGTCGACATTGACGGAGGACACGCCGAAAAATAATATTAGTCATGTTTTCTTTTTAATTGATTAATAAATAATATTTGTAATCTTTTCTTTTCAATTAATGAATTACCCCCGAAATAAAAAATTATCATATTCAACCTTACAACCCCCGTTGTAGTATTGCAAATGCTTCATCTCATTTTTTGATGTCAACTTGTACAAATTCCCAAGTTGTTCAAAAGAAATATATAATATATAAATTGACTTATTTTTTCAAAGGCAATTAAGGAAAGAAATAACTGCATCACTTATAAAAATACAAAAGATCATTAACTATCATAATTTATAGTTTATTCAAATTATAAATTATTATTTTTGCTTGTGTCTCTTATATTTCTTTTGTTTTATTTTCATTGATAATTATTTACAAAAACTATAGATAAAATAATTATGAAGATGTTTAGTTATTGCAAAGAGTAAATGTTTGTATCTTCAGATTAAATCAATAACGTCTCAAGTTTAATTAAACAATATCCTTATAATTATACAAAAATACGTATACATATATCCATGTATAAATTTAACAGAGCGTTCATATTTTATAAATTTACTTAATTAGCAAAAGTTGATTGATTAAATATTAAAAAATATTTGCTTTTCTCTCTCTCTTAGACATTTTTATTCATTTTTTTAAATGCCATAATGAAACATGATCATTATGAAGGAAGAAATTGAAGTAAACAGTCAATTATGTTATTTCATACAACCTACATATTTGAAACATGACTTTTTATGTGCAAGCTCTCTTTGGGCTCAAACATCAACAAAACAATTTAATTGACCTTACTCAAATAAAAAGTTTCAAATAAATAGGTATCAAATTACATGAAATAACAATAATAATCAATCATAAAATAGTATGTACCTTTATAGTTTTATGAGCTATATATACTTGTTTTGTAGTCATCAGGAATCTGCAATTCGTAACAAATAGTTTTATGTCGAGGTGTTGTGCTGTAGGTATAGATTTTAAATTTAAAAACTTTTCTATTGAGTTTAAATTAATATTTTTATGTGTTTGTATTTAAAATAAAAAGCTGGAGGCCATGAAAAACCAATTCAAGTGTCTTTGTAGTAGGTTTTGGGTAATTGATTTAAGTATTGCCAACCAAATTTGTATATACAAAATCCAACAAACAATACATTGTGTAATTAAAAATTGTGGGGGACGAAATTTCAGGAATTTAGGTACAAATGAGTCTTAAAAGGTTTCGAAATTAATTAAGTAGCTTATTTATAGTCGCTTTTATCCTTTTACTTTTTCGCAAAATTAAAATTGATTTACCTCAATCAACCGTCTTACTTTACACACACTTTCCATCCAAAATGATTTTATATTGTTCTCAGCAGTGTTGGAGCAGTAAATTGATTCAAAAATGGAACAATTTATGTAAGGTGCACGTTGATTTGACTAATTACTATCTTCTCATGATATGTGTAATATATAAATGTGCTCAATAGCTCAATAAACTGATAATAGAAGATCAAACTTTTGTAAATGAAAGGCAATATAATGTGACATAAACATTTGCAATCAACTTCATCAAGTAACACATAACACAATGTTTTATTAGAATTGATATTTATTTATGAGTGTAGTAAATTTTAATGAAAAGGATTTGTATTGCAAATCCTGTAATAAAATTTTACATTATGAAAAGTCTTTATGCAACGAGTTTTTTTTTTTTGTAGTCACAATGAATTAAAATAAAAATTACATACAAAGTCTATGTGTGTTACATATTCATTTGTCCCCGCTCTTAATTGAGTACACAGCGTGGATCCTTGTTCTTTAAATCATACATCCGAAACTTTATTATAGGCATTTTTCGATTTCTCCATTCTAAGCTCCAATAGTTAGGGCTATTAATTATTATAAAATAATCCAATTATAAATTGGAATGAAGAAAGCAAAAATTGCGTATTAGGCAGTGCATCGAAACGGTCATAGGAGATTGAAAGTGAAGTATATTTAATATGAGCAATATTATAATTAATAGAGCTGAAATTTTTTATATGTACAAATATTTCTTCTTGCTTTATTTTATATGAAATCAAAACGACAGAAAATATTCAAATTCATTTTCTTATACTAAAATTGTCCATCTAATACTTTTCTAAACGTGGATTCATTTGGATATCTTATTAATGACTGCACATGGAATTTTGTACTCTTTTTAATTTTGTTACATTAAATGAGAGTTCAAAATGATGTCATATGTATATAATTAAATCAGATTGATTGTGAGGTTCAAAAATATTAATTAAGAAAATTTTCTAAAACAGCCAAACTTGTTGATGTTTTTTAATTAATCTAATTTTTTCAAAAAAAAAAAAAAAAAACCAGAGTGGATTATTTTTTTATTTTGAAAAATGTGATTTTTTTAGGCAAATCAAGTATTTGAAATAAATGTGAACATTGGTCAATTAACGATCAATCTATCACTGCCTAAAATCAGTGCTACAAAGTCCATGCTGTTGTGCTAATAGACTTACCAATAACATATCAGTGGAGCCTTGAGGTGGATTTACAATACAACATAGGTAAAGGCGTTGAATCATGAAGCTTCATCAAGAGAAGCTTTTAGAAGCGTCGTTAGCTCCAAAAGAAGAGGGTCAACCTTTAATAGATATTTGTACGTAGCACAAACTTGAGTGTTGTATAAAAAAATCAGCAGAGAAGGTCATAGTATCTACAAATGTATCCGTCTGGAAGAGACTAAATATACAAAAGTATACTTAGTTCAAGGAGTCAAGTGGACATTAGCGTTATTTTTAGCCATGTAGGTGAGTCTGAATACGCCTGATGAAGCTTCGTGACACAACACCTCTTATTACATCGATTTATAATAAGTAAAATCAGCAACTTTGACTGATTACCCACTAATTTAAAACTATCCAAAATTCGGTTAATTTAATTATATTTCTTTTATCAAATCTCATTTTTTAAATCATACAACTTTAATTGTAAACAAATTTAATTGGTGAATTCATAACTTGTATAAAATTACATACTTCAGACGAATGAATGTTGAAATTGAAGCTACATTAATAAACTAACCATATATATTACTAATATAATTTTGACTTTCAATAAAGAGAAAAATAAATCATTTTTTCTTTTGTAATACATATTTTAATTTACATTTCGTCAAAAAAAATATATTTAATCAAATTTTACTTTTGTGTTGTTTTAACTTAATTTGTTTCTCTAACTAAGTAAGAGGATTTAAATTCATTTTCATGAATACATGCAAACATAAAACTTATTAAAACTTTGTAATTAAGTTTTGAATAATAATAAAAGTAGTAATAATTACTTGTTGGATTTCTTAGTAGATTATTTCATTCAATTTCCATACGTATACATACATTTATGTAAATCCCTTCCTTTCACAAAAATGATATTTCTTAATTAAACACTTTTTCTATTCAAAGTACATAATTTGTATACATTATTTTTGTATTTTGTTACTGTAGTGCTTGATTTTGAGCATGTATATTTAGGTCTTTATAAATTCTCATTTAGTTTAAAGTTACCTAGCTCAGAAAAACACATCATAACGGATATTACATATTATACCTATCATTAAAATGGTGACAAATTGAATCTTCAAAACTATAGCTAGCAACACATTTTCTGACTCTTTGAGGCAATTTGTGGAACCCGTGCCAAAAAAAAAAATTGCCCGTATTTTGCCTCAAACCAATCATCTAGCCATTTTTTGGCTTCTATGTGATAATTTAAGAGCTGTTCTTTTAATGTACATATAGCCCATAGAAGCGAACATGTGATAATTTTATGGTGCCAATTCTGGTGGTTAAGCCGCAGTCACCAACAGTTCCCAATTATACGTCTCTACCAATTCCCAGGTCGCCCTTGTTCGATGTGACGATGAATTGTTATCAAAAAAAATTTTTTGGTGACGCCGATTGGAATATTCTGGGCGTTTTTGGCGTATAGCGCTGTTCAAATCGGTCAATTGTCGTTGGTAGCGTGCACCGTCAACTGCTTCACTGGTTTTTAACAACTCGTACCAAATCATACCCTGTTGATCTCAGAAAACACACAGCATTGGCTTGATGTTTTTTGGTTGTGGCCGGGTGGACCTTACTGTGCTCTGCATAGTGCATGTCCACCGTAAGCTTCTACAAGTATTTGATGTGCTTCAGAAGCGTTTTTCTTCTAATGATAACAGAAAATAAAGGAAGTCCGCAAATCGTAGATTGAAGGCAAGAAATTGGACATTTTTAAGAATGAACAAAAATGAGTTGTTGTATGAAACTTCACAAACAATAAACTGAATATTACTGCCGAATGACAGATTAAAAAAGAAATACTTCTAGCGACATCTGTTGCCTAATAGCTGAAAGTCTCATTTCATAGATATAGAGCTAATATATGCAGAATACTCTATATCCTGATTTCGAGCTATTCTATTGACTTGATCAACATTAAAAGTACATAGATATACATATTGTAAAAATGTTTTGTTAAAGATCTTCTTCAACACAATTACTTTTAAGTATAAAGAGTAAATAAGAGTTTGATGCAACATACTTTGATTGATGTTTGAACAACAAGCACTTCTTTTATATGGATCATACATATACTATATATATTTATGATCAATAAAGTGGGCCAAAAACCTATAAAATTAATATATTGTGTCTATATACTATGCATGGTTAGTTATATTTCATTGCAATGCGGTATAAATAAGCGTACGTTGAAAATTTCGGTATGATTGGAAGTTGTTTTAGCAGGTAATATGGGATTGACATTTCAATGTCTTATATTCTTGTTTGAGCCCCGCCAATATGGAACTTGACACACTTTCTGAGTTACATGGATTCTCGTGTTAAAAAAGATTAATTAATGATGAAGGATCTTTCAAAAATGACAACTGCACCGGCCACATTTTAATGTTTAATAGATTAGTCACTAGTCACTTTTAATATCATTTATCTTTCTTTCTTTTTTTGGAGAAAAAATTGTTAAGTTGGTTTGTTTTTTATTGAAAAAATTGAATTTTGTTTTTTCCAAGGCAGATAAAATATCTACTAAATTAAAGTTAACTAGAACTGGCTAATTTTATCGGCTCGTTTTAGCTTTAAAGCTCATATTTTATTTTATTTCTGAACACTCACTGCTTGTTATTAAATTTAAATGGGGAATTGAGAGCTTCTTTAAAACTATTTCAAAAGAATAGATGAGAAAATTCTGATTTGTAAAATTTTTGTAAATCAAAGTTTAAAAAATGAGGAAAAAAAAACTTTTTGGATTTCATTTTGAACACTGGTAAGAAAAATCCCATATCATTCATTTCAACAACTCGGAAATTAATGAAGTTTGTAACACATGTTGATTTCTATCTGTGCGCTCCATTTTTTGTTTTTCCAATCAAAGTTTCAAATAGTTATATCTTCTGAATTTGTAATTCAATTTCAACAAATAAAGTATCTTTGGTAACTACAACTATGTGAAAAAAAGTTTTTTATTCATTCTTTTGGGGTTATGATCATATGATATTAAGTTTAAGATTGAAAATTTAATTTTACATTGATTAAATAGGATTCAACTTTTATTTGTAACCTTCACCTCCAAGAATTATAAATATGAAGAGAGTAAAGTTTTTTGTTTTTGAGATGTTTCAATTTGAATTAAAAGTGAAATTTAATTTATTATATAAATATAGAATTATATTATTTATAAACATATATATTTTAATTTATTAGAAAAAATGTTTTATTTAAAATTAAGTATTCGATGAATATTTTCTTTGTACCGGTTGTATCATCAGAACTACCATACCTAGGAACCAATGGAATCATCTTGAGAGTGTTTATCATACTAAAATTCTTTAATGTACCCACCAATTTATCACTAACACTTTGATCATGTACCGTTGCGCTATTCATATGGCTTACAATTTCCAAAAAGGAACAAAATAAATGAAAATAAATACATCTGGCCGAACCTAATGCACATATTCATACAGTTAAGCAACAGCATACCCGTCTTATAATGTACTCCAAGGTATATTTTTTTATACTGGATTAACAAAACAAAATGTATGTTTTAATAAAACATTAAATATAATTTATTAAATCAAAGAAAAAATGACTGACACTAACTTATTTAACTTTTATTACGAAGGTCGATATGCTTTGTAAGTTAATATATTTGTGGAGAAGAACTTTTTGATAATATATTTAAGAGAGTCCTACTTACTTTTCATATTAATAGCTGGAATAAAAAAACAACTCCCCATTCGTGCTGTTATCAATATTTTAGCAGCCGTAGCAGTATAACATTGTTCATTTTCTGTAGATATCCAGAAATATGAATGAAATGAGTCTTACTCTGTCATACTTCAAATACACGTCTTTGTATATTTCTTAACCTTATAACAGATCAAATTTAAACATATATATTGATATTTTAAATTTGTTTTCAATCAGTTTGTCAACCTAAGTGAACATATTATTGACAGATACACATTGTAAAGTAATTCCTTGTAGAAGTGCTCTTAGCAAAAAAATAGAAAACAAACTTACTTATTCGGAATACATATAGCTTTTTTTTTTAAAAAAAAAAGTAATACCAATTTGTAAAATAAGTAATTCGAATGCAATAAAATATTTGCAAAAACTATTTAAGAAGTTTTACAATTATGACGCCTGAAAAACAAAGAACTGTGTTTACGATGACAGTGCTATATATTGAGCTCTACCCTGTTGAAGACATCCAGGGTTTGTATGTCTCCCTGCATTAGCTTATCCAATCCTCGTGGCATAGCTGAGCTGGAGGACCAAGAGTTGTAAATCGAGCGTAACATCCTTGAGATAAATGACATAATTTTATATTAGTCTGCGATGCTCGTTGCATCAAGCCAGTCTGAAATTGCTGGTGTAGGCATCCTGGATTGTCTGGGATTATACTACTTCTACTGACAAATAAGAAAGAATCAAATAGATGCCTGAAGTACTCTACCTATTTAGATATGTTGAAATGACTTCAAAATATTATAATTAAAGGCTCCAATGACGTTTGCATATGCTGTAAACTTTTCATTCATGATTATAATAATACTCTAATTAATTGCATATCTTGCAAGAAAGCAGAAAGTTCTACTTTTTCTGTGAAGAGTAGAATGTTATAGTTTTTATCTTCTAAGTCTGATAACTTCAAAAAGGAAAAGAAGGAAAGATGGAAGAATCAAATCAGTTATGTTTGAATTATTTCAATTTTGAATACTCAAATTATAATTCGAAAATAATAATCATTAATTACATTTTTTTAGGAAGTTTCGAGTAACTTATGCAAAAGTACATAGCATTAGTTTATAAATGAGCTTTTATTCCTGCTAAATAATTATGATAATTAATAAAATGAAGATTATCTGTTTAGATACTAAGTAATTTTCTTTAAACAATGCATGCAGTACTGATTATATATTTTAATTTTACTAATAAATGTTATACTTACTTCTTTTTTTTAGTATCATTTAAACAATATCTATTGCTCTGATAATAATATATGTGCTAATATAGTCCAATAGAACATTTTTTTCTAATTATAATTTCTTAACAAAATATATTTCTTCAATTTTAATTAAAAGATCATTATATTTTGTATTACGGATGATATTGATTTTTTTGATACTTTGTTTTTTATTCACATGTACGCAATTCATTTTCGATGATTTTCTTGGATTCCCTTCAATGACATTTAACGTTCTTTAACTTCATATCCCAGACTTTTTCATTTTCTTATATGAAGTTTCATTCAATTCTTAAGTCAATTAATTGCTCTTTAATCAAATACATCGCATATTTTTTACTATCTAAATAACTTTTTAGAAGTTATAAGTCCTGCATTGATTGAAAAGTCAAAGTTCTCACATTGTTTCTAGAAAATATGTTTTTTCTTTTAAAAATTATCCAATATTTTTTTTCATCTAAATACTTTAGCTTTTTTTCTCGCATATTTTTGTTTGTTTCTTGAAAATATCACTAAAAGTGCTTGAACTTGTGGCTAAGACAATAGATGATGGAGATTCCACAAAGTATTTATACATAAAATCTTCTTTAATAACTATTATTTCCAGGATATTATTCAAAATAGCCTCCATTTGAAAAATAACCTTCTCAATAAACCCCATATTCAAACTTTAAATATTGATTGATATATTAAGACGGTTGGATCTATCTTTTGATCGACATTTATTTTAAAGTGCTTGTGAGAAAAGTCTGGTTTAATGTCTTTTAAATTTGATGCACTCTGGTCCATCAAATTGACACTTTTTCTCATATTTTCTTTTATTCATGGAAATATGCTCAAGTAAAAACATAGCCCGTGTACTGGAATACGAAGAAGTGATCTTGAATTTCTGATGAGATGACGGCTCGTATAACTTAGAAAGAACCTCGTAATCTTGTTTGAACTCAAACGAAGATATACACTACACCCTTGATGCCATTTAGACAAAGATGTAATCATCTCAGTCATGTCATTATAACATTCTGAAGATACTTGTGTCGCACTTTTAACTGCTCTTTCGACAGCTTAAATGTGTAGTTGATTTTTGCCTGAGGTGAACCTTTTTTGGGTGAAAAAAAATAAACATTTTCTTCTATAACTGGCAAAACAATTTTTTGAAGCATTTTTTCTTACTCTTTAATCAGTTTTATTGTTTGAAATGTATCCCTTGCTTCGTTACTAGGAAAATTGTACAATGTTTAGTCAACATTGAAAATAGGAAGTTAACTATAAACTCTTGAAACTGCCTGAAATCAACAACAAAGTTTTACTCAACAACTGATTGCAAGGAAAAAATTTACGCACTTTTTTTTTAATTAATAAGATCGTAGAACTTGACAAAAGATATTTAATAATTACATTTGGAACATGTTACTCACTATAAGAGCACTTGTCTCTGATGACAGTCTTCAGCCTTTTTCTCTAAAGGCTAGTAAAACAAAATTGTTCTCACCAAAGGTTACAAATAAATATGAAGTCTAACCCTCTTTTCTTTTCTTTTTTATTTAATCAAATGCTTCTCAAGAGGGTATATATGAATCCCTTTAATATTGTACGTAGATTAAGCCTTTTAATTATAAAAAGTAAATGAAGGAAACAGCTTTTCTAAAGAGCTAAAATGTATTTAAAACTAGTTACATACAACTTTGTTGATTCAAGGCAATTTCAAGAGTTTCATAAGTTTAGTCAATTGTAACTTCGTATGTTTAAAGCTAACAAAATTAGGCAATTTTTCTATGATAATTTTCTACATTTCAATGTAGACAAACATTACAATCCACCATAATATATACATGTGTATTGAACGCTTCGCCAACTCCGTGTATATTTTGAAAAATGCAATTTATTTGACACATAGCTTTAAAAGCAACAGTTGAAAATGGCCAATTTTGACGCAAAAATACCCCCATTTCCATCCATAAAGTGAAGGAAGGATTAAAAATGTCACAAAAGACTTGAAAAATTGCCTATAACATTTTATTGATGCCTTTCAACATATAGTGCAAGTAAAGAAACCTTTACTCTAAAAACAATACAGTTGAGTTCAACTGTATTGTCTATTTCTGTTATATATTCTACGTCATGCAAAATGTACATGTGTGATTTTTCATTTTGGCCAAGATAGTAGGGAATGCAAATCTATGGATATACACATAGTATATGTATCTACAATGGGCATACATTTGTTCAATTACAAATAACTTGAATAATGAAGAATCAAGAGAGAGAACGAACATAGAACTACATAATGTTTTCAAGATTTATTAAATACACTTTTAAGAAAGGAGGAAAAAAAATTGATTAGATATGTATGTAGGTATAATTATTTATTTATTGTTTCCTTCTTAAGATATTTACATGCATGAATGCAGCAATTTTTTTTTTATCCGAACAAGAAGATTGATGAAGACTATTTAAAATTCGAGAAAAACAAAACATGGATGCAATAATAATAAATAAACGCAATTCGTTAGTATATTTATATATACATATGTCTTACACAGATGAAATCATTATTTTATTTTATTTTTCATTTAGATAAAATCCTTTTCTTTTATTTCATACGTTTAAATTAAAAAAGGTAGATAGATTTTGCGATATTTATTATTCTTTCTACATTTTTTTTTTTTTTTGATTGTACATACATATATTTTTATATGTAATCAGAATGATGTTGATTTTTTGCATTAGTTTACTCTTGGAAAGTAATTATTTTTTTTTTAAAAAGTCTTGGGTTCGGTGAATGGTTCAATAATGTTACTTTGAAAAACTTTTTTAATATAAGTTAGTCATATTTCAACTTTAAAGATGAATATTTGCTTGGAGCTTGAATAAATATTTGCTCACTGACAACGTCGTATAAAAAGGTAGTTAGTAGCTTACTCTTTATTCCATTTCACACCACAATATAACTCAAATTTCGAATTATAAAGTCTAATTTTCTTAGTCATTCACAACTCCAATTTGACAGAAAATCTTGTCAACCTCCGCATTGCTGACTAAATTACAGTGAATCATTCAAACCCCTTGTGACACATATCTGTATAAAAAATGTCCCCAATCATCTACGCAATTGAGTTTCTATACTTAGATTTTTAGTCATATGTTACATATTTTATGAGATGTATCCTATTTTAAGTTCAAAAATCCCTTTCAGCCTTGATTCGAGATTCATATACATATATAAGATTGAATGCATAAAAAGTAAAAAAAAAAGCGTGTTCTTTTTTTTTTAATACATGAACCTGAAGGCTCTTAGAAACATGATGGTAAATTTCATGGTCATATTCAATCTGTGAAGTGAAGCTCAAGGAACTCATTCGATATAATCACTTATGACCAACCATATAGTTTAATAAAAACTCAGGAACTTTAACACCTGCACGACTATGTCAATCTTCTTTTTTTAATCCATTCTCATCTTCACAAATGGATTTAGTATTGAGCAGCTATACCAGTAGGCAATGTGACGATTGACTAAACCAGTTTTAGCTCTTTCTGAACATAAGTTCAATGTTCGAGTGCTTGGACTTTTTCATAGGTGAAAAGAGCGTCAGGAACAATCAACACGAATTAAGTCTGGATAGCTTCACTTTAGGAGTCTTTGGAGGGACTGTGAATCCATCAGTTGTCAGTCGAGACTACATCAGTTCATCCAACACAAGGTAGCTTTATTCATTCGGTAGAATGGTAGCTGACACATAATTCCATTTACTTTTGTCTTATGGCAGATAATCATCCTCTTTCCTTAATTCGAGGAATAGGGGAAAGAAAATCTGACATTTTTAATTATATTTAAGACTTTCACGTTGAATAATTAATTCAAATTAACGTTAATATGTTACATCAATCTGTATATCCTAAAAGCATTACATAACCCTTTAGTTTCACATGAAAAAGTAATCAGAAACTTGAAAGAGAGTTCATTAAATACAACCTTTTTTACCCTTTGCTTTAAAGTTATACACTTATTATTTTGATCTGTCATATAAAGACTATGACACAACTAAAGTAGGAGCTTTTTACTAAGCAAAAGAGTCAGAAAATCCAATACATCTATGCCGAATTAATATTTAATAAACTTCGTTTACAATATTTCAATAGCGGAAACAGTTTTAAAATGACAAGTATTCAATTAAATTAAATAATTCCGATTTTCATTTATTTAGTTGCATTTTGACGAAGAACGAGTTTTTTTGTTTTTTAAGAAATTAATAGAGTTTTTTACTCATATATATAGTAAAATTTTGTTGTCTTGTATTAAAATTTGATTAAATTCAAATTATATACATACATACGTATATATATATATATATATATATATATATATATATATATATATATATATATATATATATATATATATATATATATATATATTAGAATGCTTAAAAAAAGTAAATGACTTTGAATATTAGTTTTTTGGGGAATGATTGTGCATTGCAATCAATGTACATATAAAAGTTATTGCTAATTGTTTCATAGAGTTTATATTTGTAGATTTTATTCCTAATTTGGCCATAATTGCATATAAATAAATGTATTAAAAGTAGGTTTAAGGAGAAGTATATATCCTAAAAATATAGTCAAGCATTCCATAATTACTAATCGACTCCTTGAGCGTTATATGTATATTTGTAACTATATATCATATGTGATTTTGTTAATTTCTGTACATGTTGCACCTTGTGAGAAAGCAACTTGATTGAAACTATAGTTGACAATACTTTACTTAGATGATAATGAGCTGAATAAATTTCATTTAATGTTTGATATATATATATATATATATATATATATATATATACATATATGTTGTAACTATTCTACAATAAAATTACTCAAAATACCAAATAGTTGATTCAATTGTCTGTAGATATGTGATTGTATTATACACATACATATTTGAATGAATGTTTAGAAACAAATCGTACAAAATCGTTAATGAGTCGAACTTGAATGAACCAGTCAGTTTTGTTGTAATTATAGAAAATCAAATACATTTAATTCGGTAACTTTTTGATTCTAAAACTTGCTTTATATTTGCTTTAATAACAAATAGCAATGAAAAATTTAAATATGATCTTTTAAGTGCATATTAGTGATTTAAAGGTGTAGAAAGTAAATAAATGGAAGAAAAAAAAACATACAATAGAAGTTATAGAAAATTGGTTTTATTTTTGAATAATGTTTTTACTAATTTGAGAAAATTGCATAAAAATGAGGAAAAGGGAGGAAAAATGGACCTCTTTTGGGGCTTAACGACAGCTACTTAATTTAATTTTGAATGAAATAAAAAATGCACAACTTTAATTAAAAAAGAGCATCTTCAAAAACGCCTTACTTTTAAATTTATTGGAGATAGCAAAAAAATTGCGAAAAGTGAAGTTATTTTAATACTTTGTATACAAGTACTTTGCTTCAAGTTATTCAATTCCCTTTGTAGTACATTTAAATATATATATATATATATATATATATATATATATATATATATATATATATATATATATATATACTGCTTATTGGTTTACGTATTAGAAACCAATTGGTTCTATTAATCATTCAAAAAGGATTAGAGTGCATTAATCCTGAGGGATTTTATTTCGTAATAAAATAAATAAAATGCGAGGGATTTAGCTTCTAATACGATATAAATTAATTAAAGAGTTCGTATCTAAGTCATTACTAGTTACTTACTTACAAAAAAATATTAATTCAAGAAAAAACCAGACATTTTCTTAGCAATAAACATCCCTGACCTTTCTCTATTTTTCAAGATGCACATTCAGTATCAAGAAGAAGAAAAAGCAATTTTCTTAATGTTAATGTAATCAAACGAGTTTCATCATTAAAAAAAAAAAACTTTGGATAAAGATAAAGTTAGATTTTTTTCCATCAGCAAGAAAAGACAAATAAAAAAATGCTGCAAATACAATGACACTTAAAATAGATGCATTTATAAAAAGTCAAGAATTCATTGCATCTACTGACCAATGATGTAATGATGCCAAAAACTTTAACAACCTTTTTATACTACACTATCAGAGGATCTCAAATGTAATAAAAAAATTATTAACCCTAATTATATTTTGTCATAACTATTCAATAGTATTTGACGGAAAAAAAACTAAAAAACCTCGCTATTTGAAAGTATTATGAGTAAATAAATGATGAGAGAAATAATAATAATAAGAGTGAATGGACGTCGTTATTTATTTATGAGGTTAAGAAAATCTATTTTTTAGATATACAAATTGACAAATTTTAATATGCTAAAATGTAGAGACAGACAACGTTTAGGCTGATTGGTTCTCCAGTTTGCCTGTTTACCCCAGACGACAACGAAATGATGATACAAGCATACAATGGTCAATGTTGTAGTAAATTTGAAATATATTTATGTGTATATTTCAGCACCATCTAACGTAAATAAGTGTTTATATAAAAAAGCAGGGATGGGGAAAACACATTTTATATATATCTAAAATGCAAAACTTTGTGGGCCATTTGCAGAGCAAAACGGGATACCAAATCAAATATTGACACACAAAAATGAAGGTTGCTTCAAATCTACACGGTATTTATTTATTTCATATAAGAAAATGGATATTTTTATATATATATATATAAAATATTTTGGCCCCTAATACAAACTCATTAAATTTATAATTACACACTCTTTCACTTTTAATTTCATGCAAATTTTGGTCATTAGCAAAATATACACCCGTTGTTATTTTAAGGATTAATTACACAAAGTTGGTGTATTTTAATTTACAATATTACAATGTACGCAGTCAAGTATTTGGTTGCCATATTGCAAGTTGATTGGTTTTTCCGTTTATCCAACAGAAACAAGACTATACAACATACATTAATTAATGGTTTTTACTAATAAAGAGATTACACAAATATCTAAATGTTAATTTTTTCAAAAATATTTTAGGTACTAAATCTAGTAGTACTTGAATCTGAAATTATTTTTTTCTTATATCATCTGGTTTTTGAAAATTTTTAATCTGAATTTTCGAAGTTTTTAATAATTTTTAAAAGTTTGAGCCAACTTGTTAATTACAAAAATGTTTTTTTATGAAATAAAAAAACATTTTCTTCTAAGAAAATGCAATGTACAGATAAAAAAAAATTTTTTTTAGGGTTTTGTTCGAAGTTGAATAACGTTCCAGTTTTCATTATTTTTTTTTTAAAGCTAAAAAATTCTTTTGATTAATTGATTTACAATTTATGTGGTTCTACATGGTCTAGTTTTGCAATTATATTGATTTCTTTTCAACTTTAATGATCCAAAAAAACACACGAAATTATTATTTGTAAAATTTTTTTCTAATGAAAAAAATTACATTAAAAAATGAAATAAATAAATTGACAAATAACGGAATTATGAGATATTAATCTCAAGTTTTTTTATAAAAAAACTTTTTGAAAAATCTATATAATGTCTAATAACTTCTAAATTAGATAGTTTAGAAAACAGACAAATAATTGCTACATCATTTACAAAAGAATATTTGTGTATTTTAATGACTTTGTGAGATTGGACTAGGTATACATATTGATTTGTTGTCAAACTTATTAAGTGAAAAACCATTTGAGAATGTACATTTATGAGAGAGAGAGAGAGAAGCAAAATAATTATAATAACTAGAATGTATTTAAATGTCGACAGAGGCAAATACACTTTTAAAAACCATTTACATTCAAAATAATTCAATTATATTCAACAATGCCTTTTCTAGGAATCATTCATCTATTTTTGTACATATGCATATATATCATAGTTCCAACATACTTAAATGTAATACATATTTTACTCATATTACTGCATTTTTATAACAAATAAATATAATTTTGTATATAATTTTAATTTTAACAATGTATAAAGGATTTCATCAAGGAGTAAATACTAACGGGTCACATTAAAAAATTAAAAAAATTGAAATTACACAACCTTATCTCTCAATTTTCCTACAAAAAGAGGAAGAAAATCCAAAATTACATATAACAAGTGCATATATATATAAATATATAATATAAACAGTAAGTCATTCGATGAAGTTTCCTCAGGAAATTTGTCCATTTTATTTAATAAACTTAAAAATTATATGCCACATACAATATGGCTTCTAAGACTGGGATGGTATGTTAAGCCCACGGTTTGGTACAAACTGCAGTATATCGTTACAGTACGTGGTTCGGCACGGTATAGTAGTAAAATGTTTTTTTTTTTTTTAAATAGAATTAATGTATTAATTTTATTTCTTTAATTATTTTCTCTTCCGTACATATAAATTATTTCTAAATATACTTAACAGATTGTATAATACTACTATTTTTGCAAAAAAAATGAACTTGTATACATTTTCTGTTAATAAACAAGGCCGATTAGCAGTTACAATATCGCCTGCTGTCCAAAAAATCATTTCACTTTATACAGATGTACCATTAGTTGTGAAGTATCGTGAAGCTAACTTGGAAACATTGGTAACTTTATTTAAATTATCCTTCCATCATACCACTGAGTTTTCGTTAAATGAGGTGCATTTATCATTTTGAAAGTCATTATCTTTTTTTCTATTTATTTTGGATAATGTTTTATTTCTTTTGACTCAGATTTGTAGGTATCACCGAATATTTCCGCCATTTTTTGACGTATGTTTCTATTAATGTTGAATAATTGGGGATTTTGTTTCAAAAATCGCTCGAGCATATCATAAGTAGTATTCAATCGGGTTGTAACATCGTGAATTAGATAATTTTTATATATTTTTGAAAATTTGACTGACAGTTGTGCTTCTATAAAAAAAAGTTACAACATTCCGTATATGGCCAAGGAGTCGAGAAACACTATTTAAAGATATAACGACTTTAAAAGAGAGGTTTAAGAAAGGCACAAAACAACTAATCTGGGGGCCAGCTGTGTCTTTGATGGCATTGACAATATTTTTTGTCACTGATAATGTGAGATTTGTAAAAAATAATAACTAAGTTTTATAATATCAAAATTTGTTAATATGTGAATATACATATATAATAGCCATACCAAACCATATCGAGGGTAAAAATGAACTGCTTTGCTTCGATTTATTATGCAATCTCTGCTGTCAGTGTCTCTAATTATATACCTACAACTACAAACGAAAAAGATTCAATTGAAGCTCAACAGGTGGACACAGTGGCACCATCTATGTAGGTGGAGTTCAAAGACGACCAATCTACAGGTGATACAAAAAAATAAATAACCTTTCATGTTAGTATAACATTTGACTATTTAATATTCAAAGAAGATGTTTCACAAAAAAGAAATATCTACATATATTATGCTATATATTGTTTTTGAAGATTAATGTAGCATTTTTGAATGACTCACATTTTATCATATAAAAACATATATGTATGTATGTATATACCTTTTAAAAGAAAGAATGAAGACGTTTGTAGCATTCAAAAATACATACATACATACATTAATAGATATGAAAATCATCTTACATGCTATGTACATATAACATACATAAACAAACAATTCAACATATAAGTGTGTAGGTACACATAACAAATAAAAAAAAGCAATATATATTAAATGCAGTCATCCACAAAAGCAAAAAAAAAAAAGTTGTGCCTGAATTCCCCATACGCACTCCAAAGGGAAATATGATATATATTAAAAATACAGACTTTTTTATGAGTACATATATATCAGACACAAATCATGTTTATTTATCACTGCGATGATGTTGATATAATTCCTTTGGGTTAACGATATGGAAAAGTAATTAATATCTCATATCTATTTATTTAGCTCCTTGACCGTAAAGAACAATGAACACAAAAGTACTATTAGAATACTATATGTATATATATATTTAGATAGAGCACAAAACTGTTTACACACAGCAAAAGAAAATGTCGTTTGAGCCCTACTCAATGTCTGGAAATCATACTCATATTTACTTTTGACTATATTAAATATAAGGACCTTTGTAGAAGAAGAAAATGATCAGTTTGTTTGAAATGGTTAGAAATATAATAATAAAAAGATGTTGTTTCATGGTGTTGAAAGACAGCTTGCAAAATTTTAACTCTCAAAAATCATTTTTTATTATTTTAGCTGTCGACATTAGATTAATGTTCCCTATTTTTTAATTTTGTTACAACTATTTTTAATTATTTTGATACGTATAGAGGAGTAATACTTTTATAAAAATAATTTAATTCTTTTCATAAATATATACCAATCAATTTATTATTATTATTATTTATTTTAATAACAACAAACATAATTAAATAAATAGTTTATATATATATATATATTAGAGGTTGCTGACAGATTGAACTTGATTCTTAGAGTACTAACAAAATATGATTTCTAGCCAAAACAAATTTACTATATGGAAAAAAAATACTGGAAAATTTGTTTTTTCCAGGGGGGGGGGGAAGGGGAGAATTCCCAGGGGGATAAATGTTTTTGTTTTTATGTTGCCACGACTGTCACTCACATCTGTGCCAAATTACACGTCTTTTTGTGAACAGTTAAATCGAGTTTTAAAAGTTTTTTAAAATGTCTGAAGGATAAAATTAAACATATGTTCTTCTTCCTTGAAGATACCATAAATTAAGTACTCAGACTGCTAAAGAGGTTCGCTTGATGTCCTTTTAAATGTTATGACATATAAATTCCATAGACAAAGCTTTTATTTTCTGTCAATTTTGAGACTTTAAATATAGGGATTTTCAATACAAAATTTGATGAAATTATTTAATTTGACCACCTATTGACGGATTATATTTTGTATTCGAACAAAATCTAAATATGATGTATGGATTTTTATTAGAACGAGTATACTCGTATTTGGCATTTCCTAAGCATTTTCAGTGTGCTTGTTTTACGTAGCCAATGTGTTAAATATATATTTACTACATATATTATTGTTCTTTTCAGAATACGTTGAGAGCATGAATATTTCAGTTGAAGATGAATTAAAAATATTTTTAAATATAACTACTCTTTAGTCAAGGTATTTAGAATATCGTTATAGGACTCATTACTAGGTAAAGTAATTCTATTACAACAATATATGCATATATTACAAAGTAGAACATAGACCTATTCCTTATATATTATGTACCAAATAACGTTCCTTTTCGAATAGAAACTTTCCACGCAAAAATTCAAATCCATGCATAAAAAACTAAGATCCCTACTCAACCCCCGTCGCCAACTACTGATGTCAATTCACGGCTTTTAGTGCACCTTGACACCTCTGCATATATATATATATATATATATATATATATATATATATATATGCATTTATTTCTCGATGGCATGTACCTAGATGTACTCATAAATACTCAAAGAAAAAACGATAAATACCCCTTGCGAGAGTAATTTATAATTTATATTTTTTTTTTTTTTTTTCAATTTACCCCCCAATGAATTTTCATCATATGTATATATAACAACTGACTACCTATGGATATAGGTAGTTATTTATTCGTGCAAAAGTGAGAATATAGGAAGGAAATAAGGAAATTAAACATACCTATACACACATTCTATGTGCATGTACTCCTTTCCAAAACATTAACATAATCTTAGAGCCTACTTACTCAAATTCACTATCAAGTAAAGCTTTCACTTTTCACAAGATTTACACGCTTCTTAAAGATTCAATGTTTTGTAGATAAACAAATGATAAATATAAGCACTTATCTAATGAGTTTATTTATACAAAGAGGTACTTTCTGTAAAGTGATTACATTCAGGCGTACATTTGTTGTATGTAAATATATGTATAGATTGAACATGCGTCTTTAAAAAAGAAAAATAGATAAAGCATACTTTACTTGACCTTGACACAATCGGGATTTATTTTTTAATGTCGTTTTTACACTACATAGGTTGACATATGTTTACTTGATTTTTTTTGTCAATTTTGTCAATTATAAATTGCAATTATATTAATGTATTTACAAATTAGAAAGGAATCGTAAATATTACATTTGAAATTTGAGTATGTCTGTAATTCAGAAATAAAATTGCAAAATATCTTAATTTGGAGAAAGAAACTAAAAAAACATTTTGGGTGATAAATGATTGTTCAGAAGCATGTAACTTTTTACGTATAGTCTCACTCAATTTCTCCACAATTCATAGTAGGAGACTGATCCCTTTCGAAGCTCAATTGTATCACACAAGCACTAACTATGTTTTTTCTTCCATCAAATTTAAATATATCTAATTAGGTATTATGCAAGAGACTAAATTACATGCATAGTCAAAATTCACTTTGTTTGATCTTGCTTTATACGTATATGGGTAAATTATTAAGAAATAATTTTATAAAGAAAAAAAGGCTGCAAGATTTTTTTCTATCTTTTTTCTGCTTGAAATAACAATCATTGCCAGATCTCTCTTTACTTCCTAGTAGTTATATATTAGAAACTGACTAACCCGAAACTAAGGCATCACACCAAGAAATATAATTAAAAAATTCAAATCTAGTTAAGATTGTATTAACTGGATACAGTAAATATCTAATATTACAGTTTTGTAATATTACATGTAAAAAACTTTTTTAATACAGAAAATAACTTTTTTGTCCTAATAACACTGGTCAACAGTCAAAAATCCAAAGGGGTATAAGTATAATAAAACTTATTCAAATTTGCAGACTGATTTCAAAACTGTAACTTTTTTTGAGAGAGAGAATCGACAGTTTTGAAAAATTGAACCTTACTTCTTGAGCTAATTTGGTCCATGTTCCAACTTCTATTTCAATTTAAGTCTAGAAGGATACTCATTTCGTATGTACATTAAAAAATAATTATCCGATAGTGTATTTAATGCAAATTCCATTTCCAGTCTTTGTTTTGACTTAAAGAAACTCCTGGGGGCATAGGCGGCGGGAGTAGGCCCAAAAGTCGGCCAAATCCTTTGTACTTAAATAACCCCTTGAATATTAGATGAAATGGATTAATAAGGAATTCATTAATGAGCTGAGACCCACAGCTTTCAAACGAGATGTCAAGTGCTCGATAAGAATAATTTAATTAAGAAGAAATTGTCCATCTAAATATGTAAGTTTTCATTCACTTTTGAGGAAAAATTCGCTAGAAATCCAAGACGCATGGTTGAGCTACTTAAGTAGTAAAACTGCAAAAGGAGTTCAGCTGGTTTTCTTAAATAAGTATTATGATCTTGGCTTCACCAACAGTCAAGCGTATTTATATAAATAATTTCCTCTATTGTTCGTGGACAATCAATTATAGTCATATAATAAATTGTGTGATAAAATTTGCATTTTTATCATTTTTAAAACAATGTTCTTTAAATACGGACAAAATATATCTACATAATTTGATTAAACCTTTTATCAAAACCCTGATGATAAAACTAACGTTAAAGGGAAAGTAATAGGGAAACTAATCATACATACATATATCAAATAAATTGACCAAATATGAATAATAATATTTGAACAAAGTCCGTGCTCATAAAGAATACTTAGATAAGGCAAAGAAGCATCGATTTTGAAATATATGAATAAATAAAGCTCATTTTAATGTGGGGGAAATATTTGCATGAATAAAATATGTGTAATATCTTTTTATCAAAAGTGATCTCAGCATATTATGTTTTTATACAGTTTGAGGATTGAGTAAAATATGAATGGAAATATATTTTACAAATGGGATTCACTAAGCACCTACATACATTCACGACATCCTCTATTTAAATGATATATGTTTTAATGGTAAATATAACCTTTATTTGAATCATGGCTATGTAAGTAGGGGAGCCAGAAAAAGTTTCATATTCCACTTACAATTAACATAAAGTACTCATTAAGAGTATAACAAGCGTAGTGGTCACTACTACCTCATCACCCAAAAACGATACCAACACGGATCTTGAGAGCCACATTCCTACTTAACCCTTAGTGATGATATCCTAACATGTCTTTACTAGACGCATTACGAATATAGATGAGTCTTAAGTAAATTTGGGGTAGTGCTTATCTGGGTAATATTTTTGAAAAGGCAACAGGCTTGAAATCGATATATGTATACAATATAGGAGTGGTATTTTGAAAAAGATTTTATAATCAAATTGGACCTACTACTGTCTTAGACCGGATACAACACCATGGTATTTCAATCATACATTAAAATATTTTACCGTTGTATTATGTGTACTCCGATTGATTATATCATACCTCTAATTTACCCATTAAAATACTTTTTTGAACTGTTCAAAAATATACATATAAACTAAATTTACATTACAGTGGAGTCAAACGACTCCTGGGAACTCCTGATTTTTCATCAAAATGAAAGATTTTGCCGAAGAAATCAAGGAATAAAACGTGTCAAACGCAGATCATTGTCAAGTTGCAAGGAGATCTGGGCAGCTGAGAGTTATCCCAAATAAAGACCCAAACTAAATATATTTTATATCAGTATCAGACGCCTCTTTTACAAATTTATTGACTCAAATATCTATAAGCAAATGATCAGCAAAAAAGTTGAAGAAATTGATTTTCAAATTGTTTACGCTATATTTTTTTTTTAATTTTAGAAATTCACATTTATACAGTTGATCTGTTTTGACAGCTGAAGTCAAAAGCTAAGTATTATGGTCTTGCCTCTATATTTTTACATTTTGAATGGTTCCTAGTAAAGCTAACAAAGACGTCACATAAATTTGTGAGTTGTAAAAGAAACAACAATAAAAAACCATTTACATATATTCTTTCAAGCTACAAGAACCGAATATGCGTCTTTTACAAATCGGATCTGACCTGTGACTCGTGGTATTACTAATACTTACTATAGTATAATAAGGAATCACAAAACTGAGTAAACTCATGATGGAGATTACATAATTATACAAAAATAATAATAATCTATTAAATATCTACTTATTGATTTTGATCAATCAAGCATGAACTTTTAAGAATTCAATATATTATGCTCTGCTTAGAGTCTTTTAATCAAGGCAAATCAAATTATTATTTCTTTCAAGGTTGTAAGGAATAACATTTCCAAAGATAAATTTTGTTTCACGACTTTTGGCTTAAAATTTGTTTTTCTGTTTTTAAAAGGATTCTATACATATATGTATACATAACCATTAGTCTTTTTTTATATATATAACCTGTCGACTCTCCTTGTTTGCTTTTGAAAAGAAAGAAAATCTTTTCCCAGACAAAAAAAATTGACAAATAGTTTTAGAAGAAAAAATACAATTCCCTGTACTTCTCTCCTTTGGCTTTTGAATCAATTCCTTGTGTGTTACCTGCAAGTGAAATAGTTTCTTACAGAGAACAAATTTTTTTTTTTAAAGTACTAATATATTTAAATTCAATATTATCAAAATATGAGTTTACATATAATAATTTAATATGATATTTCTCGTGTATAACATAATTCAATCCCGTTATAAATGAGATTATTCCTTTATATAAAATTATATTTACTAATAATCTATCAGCTAAAAACTAATATGAAAAGGTAAATATCAATTGAATTATTAACAGGAAGCAAAAATGCAAAAAAGTTAAACTTATTTAAAAACAGCCATCAAGTAGTTCTTTGCATTCATTAACCTGGAGCCCAAAATGGGGCTTTGTCCTCACTTTATAATTTTATCCCATTATAAACGAAACCTGGTTGATTTGAATTTACATGAAGAGTGGAATATTCTAAAGTGAGGAACAGAAACAATTGTTTGAGGTTCTAGTTAAAAAGAGGATTGAACTTTAAATGTAAATCAAATGTGATGAATTCCAAATCAATCTTTTCTCAGGAGTCTGGAACATGTTTCATTACCACATGGACAGTTTTCTTATCTGATGGATAAGAACTGATAAGTTGATTAAGAATGTGTTTCAAGTCAAAAATATTGCTACATAAGCATCTATTGACTACCTTACTCCCTTTCACATCAATATATGATTATAGACCTATTAAACTCCAATGTGAAAAAAAAATTTCTACACTCTCCTCCCATCAAATAAAATTGACATAATAAATATAAGTAATGATGGAACTAAAGTATATTTCGTTTCGTGCTATGTTACTAAGATGAAGAGAGGTGACACATATGTATGTAAGCCTTTTATATAAATAAGATACACATAATCTAATTATAAGCTATTACGTAGATGATTTCCAAGAGAACTCTGTAGCTTTCTTCATCCCAAACATTAATTTCCTTATCTATATGGGTGTAAAATTTCAAGTTAATGACATGAGACATTAGATAGAAGCATTTTTTATATATGAAGTCATTTTACTTGTAAATGTACTAACAAGGGCAGTTTGAGTATATAGTATCATGTTACATCAAAATGCCGATAGGTATTACTCTGAGTAAATTGAGTATATTAGGAATGGATAGCCTTAGTGAACAGCCAATGTTTTATTTGAGAACAAGGCTGTACCAAAGCTAAAAACAAAGTGATAAAACGCCAGGAAAGATTCCGTGAGACTTAATTTATCCCCCGTAAGATGTCACTCTTTAAGTGTATGAATATATTTATTTCTTCCTTTTCTGAGAATTCACTTTGTTTATGTGTATCAACAAAATCAAGAAGGTTGCATAGTTAGTTACAGAGTAATTCATTGCACCTCAAGCGTTATTAATGGAAAATAAGTTGGTTCGTACCCAAATAAATTTGTAAAAAAAAAAATTATTACGTGGTATTTTAATAATTCAGTCAACATTCGAGTTGATTGTCCTTCATAATCTTTTATTTTTCCTCCTCCCATAGAATTTGGAGTGCTCCACTACTAATCTAATTTTGATATTTATTTCATCAAAGTATTGAATTAAAGTTATTATTTTGTGGTCATATATACGTATATTATATCACTCAATCTCTTTTTCTAAAACAAGGGAAAATATAGAGAGTTATTCGATATATAAGAAAAAGAGACTTTTTGGAGACGACGTGATCAAATATATGGTAACACTTAGAGACTTAGAGTTAGCTATTATGCTGGCGTCTTTTCAATAACTAAGGGGGATAATGAAGTAGTTGTCACTTGCTGTCAAAAGAGTTTTTCAAAATTTAAACTAATTAAAAATTGTTTAAGATCTAAATCGAACAATATAAAATTTTTGTCTTCAAAATATGTGTAACTTCTTAAAAAAAATAGTCCATAATTAGACAATAATAGACATACATTTTTTGACATAGCGATGTTTTTATTAAGTATAAACTAGTATAATTATTACAGCTGTAGGATTTGGGTAACTTTAGACTATATTAAATCAAAAAAAAAAAACCAGGAGTTATCCTATTTTAAATTAACTTTTTTACATTTCATTTCTAATTTGCTTGAAAGTTTTATCAGGAAAACAGATTTTACGAGGATGTCGTATTTTTCTAGAAAGAAGAGATTCCTATATTGTAAATCCAAGTAGAGTCCAAATTATTTATATATGTGCAAAAATCATATTTAACGTCATTCCTTTCACTCAGTAAAAACATTTTGTTGTAGATTTTTAGGGAAAGAAACCCCAAGTGAGTTTAAAACCTTTTGATGATTCGATAATTGTAGATATGTCATCAAAAAATAATCGTTTGAACCTTACAAATTTTGAATTAATTATAGAGCAAAAAAAAAAAAAGGAAAAAAAAAGATAATTGCACATGAAAACCGTAGGCAATAAAAACCATGTGATATATGATATTAATTTATTGATTTACAAGGCCTCCAGCTGATATTTATTTCCTCTTGCTATATTTATGTTTCATTTATATTTTGATATATGTACCTGCATAAATACCTATGTATCTACGTGATATTTTAATAACTGTTAGTGAGTTTGTATAAAGTTGTTTTGTAAAATATTGCTCATTAATAATGAAGTACAGAGCATTGCTTTAGTGGGATCTCATACAGGAACAGAAAGACATAAAGTCATTTACATATTGAAATACAATTAAAATATAGCATAATATTTTTTGTTGTCTCTTTTCTGAAGAACACTCACTGCAAAAAGTATTGATTAAAAACTTGAGGGAATACTTTTTTCATCCAGTATTTTAAAATATCGTTTAATACACTTTCATTTGAGCGATCCCACTCTAAACAAAAATCTAAAATGGTTCAATTAAAACATATCTTGTTCGAAGTCAAATAATTAAATAGCCAAAGCTAAGATATGGCTGAAATAAAAAAATAAATTTTCCATCCGTTTAATCTATTTAAATGTTTTCTGAAGGCCAAATGATGGTAGCTGATATACCTTACCATACCCAATTGATCCCAGAGATTACGTCATAGACATACAAGGAATACATATTCAGGTATTTTGTTTTCCTTTTTGGATAGCCAACACTTCTGACAACCCATTATAATTCTCATTAGGATCCCAAGTTTGAAATATCCTCGTGTTTATTCAAACTATTTAATTATATTTACACAGCAATCTTGAGTTCATATCTCATACTTAAACGATAATAATGATATAAGGTCCAAATAACTTATTTGCTATGTAAGGGATTACGTCTTTCTACTCGACTGTTGTACTGTTCTCTATTTAATAATAATAATGAAAAAGGATATTCACAGCTAACCTAAACAATATATAACTCGAGTTGAACAAAATAACGATCAAAACACCAATATAAATATTAAAAACTGACAAAATATAAATAAAATCGGTGGAGTTGTAGCAGTTCTTAATATGGGTCTTAAAATATATATCCTCTACTTGTTGTCAGTCCTTTAAAAACATTACATATTTCTCAGAGCAATCCACAATGCATTATTCCCACTATTTTTATTTTTATAATAGATTACTTATGTTTAACAATTGAATTCATTCATTAAAATTTTATGTCTTTTACATACACGAGAAGAATTTGTTATTGTTCTTAATTTAGGCTAAATTATCATTTCTATAATTTAGGCTCCATTAAAGTACTTAATACTCTTGTACATATTGAATGTTATACTAAGGCTCAATCAACATGGATTTTTTAAGGACCAATACTTATAAAATACTTTCTTTTTTTTTCAAATTAACTTATGAAGTTCCAGTGAAACTAACCACACAAAACCCAAGAATGACTGCTCTGATTTTCTTCATAACCGAGGTAAAGCAAATGAACTGCCACAGTGGATCCTGTTTATTTCTTATTGGTTTTGAGAAATTACATCTTAGAATTTTTATCCACTGCAAATTTTTAAATTGCAAATTCAACTTTAATTTATTAATGGTTAAAAGAAATTTCGCATATCCTAAATAATATTGATTGTGAGGGTCAAAAGTATCAATTAAGGGTAAAAAAAACTCTCAGAAATGGCTGCACTGACCACGTCTGGGTTTTTAAATGGGTAAATAGTCAAAAATTTAATTCTATATACTTTTTTGTTTATTTAGGGCTATAACATATTGGTGATAAAATTGGTCGATTTTATTTATCTGTTGAGCCGTAGTTTATACCCCAATTAATGTAGTCTGAATGGATTGATGATGATGTCACAGGCTGAGATATATGATGACGTCATTTAGCAAAAGTTGTATCATGAAAGGGCTTTCCTTTGACGTCTCTTTTCCTGATATTTTCCCCCTAACTCTTTCGTCAATGGAGAAAACTTAAATACATTGACAAGAGTAATTTCCACACAAATCATAATATTTATTACTAGAGTAAATTATTTGACTATGCTAATTCAATTGTTGAAATGAATGAATGATTGAACGGCATTGCTGCACACATCGTATTCATATGATAATGATTATAATTTTTAAAAATATTCATATAATCAAATATGTGTTTCAAAATGTCACATACATTAATAAATTATTCTTATTTATGTACACATAAGGACAATAGCCTTTTATTTATTGTTTGTGTGTATGTGTAAATCTTTGTTTTTCGGCATTTCATTCAGTTAATAAATAAATATAAAAGGGAGGAGGATACGTCATGTCATATTCAAAATTAATTGTAGCATCCATTACGACTAAGAATTAACTGGGTTCAAATTGAGTGCCACAAATAATAATTACTTTAAAATTTATTTTAATAGTAATGGATCAACTATTTGAAAATGCGGGAGTCAAATCAGTGATGATCATAAATTATATTGTCTACTTACAATTAAGTAATCAAAATAAAATATGTTATAATGAATATTAAAATTTATGCACAAATGAGTTCATAGTAATCATTGGGTTCATAATTATTTTATATATTTTGTGTTTATTCAGAAAATGTGATGGTAACGGAAGACAGCCTTTAGTTTAGTGTACTCAACGTGATACATACAATTTTTTTTGCATAGTTATATTTCTTTTGAAATGGAAAAACCAATTTTGTGGGGTAACATGGAAACATTTTATAATAGATAATGTGTAGTTCTACAAAACTTTCTTTTTTTCCATTCAGCTACATTGTATTTCATTTAAATAATTACTTTTCCACAAAAGTAATTAATTTTAGCTAGAAAATACGTACAAAAACCTTAATAAAATGCATATTTCTTTAACTTTCTTAATGAAACATTAACATTGTTTAGTGATAATGCAGCAATACACTTTTAATTTTATAGGCTTTCTACAAATTTCTTTCTTCTTGTCAACATATTGTAGCTCAAACTTTTATTTTTGAGACAATAAAAAAACTAGAAAGTTCGACACAAAAGGACAATTTACTTATAAACGATCAGATAAATTTTCTTCAAAATTTCAAAATACAAAAATTATAGACATTAAGAAATATTAAAAATCTTTTAAAAATTTTGGGAATGATTTGACGATTTAAATCATATTTCTTACAATCGTATACATATTTATATACCAAAAGTATAAGTAGTATTGTCATAATTTAACAAATGTTATCGTCACCCCAAATGTATTAATCATAGAAGAAGGTTCACAACTTCAAATAAGATTTTGGGATAGCCTCGAGGGAACGTATTCTTAGATTTGATTCAAAAAGGGATTATAAGTAATGTATTACTGCTTGTGCATGCATTAGTTGCAAAAATTTGTAATGTATGGAAATTTTCTTTTTGTTTAATAGATTATGTAAGCCATTATTTAATTCTAAAAAAACTATACATAACGATGTTATCGATTATTTTATTTGTATATATATGTATACCAAACAGAAGAAAATATAGAAATGATTGTATTTCATTTTTACGCTACTTTCACAGTAGAATGGACCTTCTTTTAATCTACAAATGATTTTACATGTTTTGACGTCTTCATCATGAAATTTCTAGAAAAGTAAATTGGTTTTGTAATCCTCACCGAAAAATAAATTATTTTTTCTATGAAAAACTTATATAAATCGGGGAATCCCACACGACTAAGTATTATTATGTAGGTGTCTATTGATAGAAGAACAGGGTTTTCCCTTCTCTTAGACGAATGCAAATGCGAATCCGAAGTATTTCAAATTATATCTTTTTATGTTTAAAACAGAATAATAGTTTGTTCTTCTTTATATCTTTTTTTGAGTCCTCTAAACTACAAGCTTTTACAGAGCTTAAATTTTGCATGAAGGTTTATAATAGTCCAAAGCTGGTTAGACCGATGTTTGAAAGCATTAAGCTACATAGATATTTGCAAAAAATGAAAAATTTTGAAATTTTCTAACAATCTAAGCCTCATTTTAGACATTTCTTATTTATCTGATTCATTGGGGATCTGACTCTTGAAGGAGAAACAAGACATGAACTTGATCCGTAGGCATTATGCTAATTGATATAGTAGCAACTCTATTCATGTTTTGTCATATTTGTATAATTGGTTTGGACAAATTTCATTAATGCCTTCATGCAAGTGGTATTCTGACAGTTTTATATATATACATATATATATTAAAGCTATGTATGTCTAAGACTAACAAAACCTTCAAAGCTATAATATTTGCATGTCAAAGCAAAATGTTTTTTTAACCAAGTACTTATTTGTATGGGTACAAGTTACATAATAATACAATTATCCTTAATTAAAATGGATCTAATTAAAAATTATGTATGTGTACCTATATGCCAACTAAATTCAGAGTATCATCAAATATCATGTAATTTAGTGAATTCTAATACACATTGTTATCATAATTATAAAGAAAATTAGTAAAAAATGATAATAATTTTGAAAGACTTTTAAACAAGAGGGGCTTGAGAACTAAATTATAAGTGAGATGATCATTTTTATAAAAATAACGTCATATAATAATCATTCAAAATGAGACAAATGCACGTAGCTTTGATATATTTGATCATGGATGCATAAAAAAGGGATTCTTTGTTAGGATTAAATGAGAGGAATGGATAACATTATTTGTAGAATTTTTTTATTTATTTATAGATTATTCCATGCCTACATATGCCTGGGAGTGAATTTACTCTAGATTAAGTATACCTAATCTAATACATAAATATGTATAATATGTTACCTATCAAAATATTTTATTTTTTTCATTTTATGAAGGTATGTGAACGAAAAAACAGTCCATTGTCTAATTAAATACCAGCTTATCTTACCATTTCTATAAAAATAATAAATTATATTATCTATACAATAACATATTTTCAAATTTTATCAAAAAATTAAATGGATGTCCCTACGAAACAAACATCTAAATTTCAAAAATTTATACCTTAACTCTTAATTTATTCATTGATTTTTTATAAAGAGTTATTTTTTGCTCTGAATGAACAATGAAATAATTTTTCTCGTCTAAATAATACTTTTGAATCAAAAAATCAATGTTGCAAGTGAAGAAGATCCGATGTAAACAGCTGCACAGAGCTCCATAGTCCTAGGAAACAGGGGTCTATAATGCATATATATATATATATATATATTATATATATAATCAGTACCACCACTTAATTATTTAAAAAAAATGAAATTGCAACGCCCTCTAGCTAAAAATTGCTTCCTTGTGCTCTGAGCTCAAATGTAATAAAGGTTCATGAATACTTTTTAAGGATACTTTCAAGCTGTAAGCAAATACATCTGTGGCAAAACCTTTTGGCTTTTGACCCTACCTGCTTCTATAAGAACATGATCCTTTGGGAAGAAAAAATTGAAAACTTAATGCTTTAAGCTCAATTTCCTACAAAAAAGAAAGGAAAAAAATCAAACTTGGATTGAATGTTTGTGGATTCCAAAAGTGTCTCTTTGATCTTTGATCTACTAATGTATGCTAATGGTTAATATTTTTTTATTTTTTTTACATAGAAAGTACTTATATATTAATTATATCTGTGGTATTATATATGGTTGTCTTCTACGTATAAAACAGCTGTGTATATTGAGCTAATTTTTGTAATGGGTTTACTTGGAACAATGCAATGAACAGGATGTTTTTAGGTGACTATAAATTTTTGAACTTTTTGTTCTATTTTATACACTCTCGGCAATTCTGATAAAACATATATTATAAAAAAACCTCTCAAGTCCTTGTCTGAAGTTTGAACTGAGTAGCTGAAAAAATGAGAACTCAAGACTTAAATAAGTAATGACTAAAATGTTTTTTTTTCTGCCCCAAGCGTCTAGGTAAAAAAATATTTAACTTGTTTTCTAAATATGATCAAAGGCTTTTGAAAATGTAATTTGTTCATTTTAACATTTGACGATGGGTTCAACAAGTTACTAATGAATATAAAATAAAAAAAAGGTCTGAACTACTAATATTCACTTTCACTGTGGTTTTGTTGACAATAAGTTGGTGAATTAATGCAGAAAGCCCGATTAGCTAAAAAGAAATCGTCTCGAATAAATGTCGAAATTTTTTATACGTGATTTCTAAAATACAATGAACAACAAGGAGCTGAACTGTTGTCGTACTAACAAAGCATCAAGAGATGTTTGGTTATCGATTTGTTTGGACCAATACTCATAACTTGAACTTATATGCAATTAATTATTCCAGTTTTTTTCTTCAAATTAACATTTCAGCTCTAACTATAACTAGCCACATTACTTTTACAAAGCAGATTCTTTCCTCCAAATTTGATAAATTTTTCTAACAGGAATTCAATTTTATGTTATTATTACTAGTGTGGCCACATTATTAAAATTATATAATTTTTTAGCTGTTTGAAAACAATTTGTTATTAATTTCTAAAAAAAAAAGATTATGAATGTTAAAAGTGATGTCACTAAGGGAGTAAACTGTATAACTATCAGTGCCAAAAATATTAATCAAGGGCGGAATAGCTTTTGAATATGAACAACTACCTATGTTTGGGCTTTCTATGTTGATTCCTTTTTTTAAAAAAGTGGATCTTGTTTATTAAGGTACAATAATAGGTAATTTTAACTGTTTAATCTAAAACTTCTTAGAATCTGCAAATTCCATTGGCTCACCAATTGATATGTCTGGCACTAGTAAATATAATATAATATGTTACTTTAAATATATATTGGTATGGATTATATAATGTAAAACCATAACTTTTTAGTATAAATATCTTTCTAGAGATATAATTGAACTCATTTAGATCGATTAAATATTTCCAAAGTTGCTTTACTAAAATAAACTTTAACATAATGCATACATTTGAATTACAATATATATAACTAAATCAATAAATGCTCTACATAAATTATCTCTCTCTCCTCTTTCTTAAATCATAAAAATGGACTAAACATGTTATTTCTCTACATGTATGAAAAAATTAAATATTTAATAAATTTACTTCGTATGTACTAAAACTTATTTAATCAATCAAATGAATAATTCACTCATGAAATTAAAAGACCTTTTCAATCAAAATTGAAGTTCAAATGATAATCATGACCTCCTTTGTTTGATCCAATGAGTCAAAAATTAATAAATCAATCACAGCTACTCATAGAAGCAGTGGGGTCATTACAAGTCAAATTCCATTTGTTTTATAATGTTTGGAACCTCTATCACCGGTTTGATGATCATTTAGCTTCTTTGAATATACATATGGGTATGGGTATACAAAGAATTGAAGGATTTTTTAGAACTTAAAATATCTCTTAATTATAAAAAATGAATGTGTGTCACTTCATACTTATCTCGAAATATCAGTCGTTCAGCGAAATGTTACTTAATAGAGTAATAAGTTACTTTTTTTTCATATTACTGAATAGAAACTAAATGGTGTTATAGTTCGTTTTCAGAATAAAGTTTCAATCCAGATTGATTTCTTAAAGTGTAAGACACTGATAACTCATTTTCACTGTAGTTAGATTCATATTCTCCAGATTTGGCATGATTAGCTATCCAAATTCATTTTATATTTGAAGCAAAGTTATTTAAAATTGGCCAGAAGGATTCGTTAATAGGTTCTTCACACATAATTTGGGTTGTTAATATTGGTCCAGGCTTTTTCTATAGATATATAGTCCTTCTAAGAAATTCTTCAGGAAAACTAAACAGATATCAGGAAATAAGAGGAAGCAATATGTATTTTTTTATTTTAAAAAATGAATTTAACTTATTTATAAATACTATAGTTGAATTAGTCCTAGAACTGATCCAACACCAAGAAAAGAAGAAAGATTCTTTAAGAATTACTAATGTCTCTATTTTTATTTTATTCATGTCATAAATTTACTCGTTTAAAGCGTCAATTAATGACTTTCTACTTTAAAAAATTGAAGTAGTTTTAAAAATTACGTCAAAACCAATCCATTGTGAATACTATGTTGAATATTCCCTATTATTTTAAACATTTAAAATACATACTTCATGTGTCATTATTTTCTAATTTTAAACTAAACAATTCATTATCTCGAATTAAAAATAAAGAAACTAGAAGAACATTTTTTAAATCATTCAACTCTTTTATAATTTAATTTGTGAACATTATTTTTTCTATTGAATTTCTTTTCAGCAAGTGTCATCCCTGCAATGACACTCATTTCATCGAGTATTCCTTTCAGCGATCTTATTTTGATTCAAGAATATGGATTCTTTTTTAACCACTTATGCAATGTAGAACCTATCAGTTTGAGGGTTTAAATACAAGATTACATGCAGTCTAATTCGAAGTAGCAATTGATTTTGCTACTTCGAGGCACTACTCTGGAGACATAATTAAGGAAATTATATAAATACTTTATTTAATTGTATTGAAAGATTTTCTTATATTTAAAAATGACGTCATTTAAATGTTTATTATATGAAAAAGTCGCTTAGTTGACATTAACTGCATAAAAAACCTTGTTCAAATGATTGAACACGGTTTTATACATTGCATTATTATTTTTCAGTTTATTTTTTTATGTAACAAATGGTTTCGATATTAATCCCGATTAAATAAAAAAAAACTTCAACTTTGACAAGATAATTTTTGAAATTTCGTGTTTTATAAATCAAATTGAAATAGAAATCAGACCTAGAAGAAAAGCACTAACATCAAATTTGTATTTTGCACAAAGAAATAAATGCAATTCATATATTAAAGTCATTGTAAAAAAAATTGCGTCAATACCAATATATATGTGTATGATGTAATCAATGAAAAGCCTTTAAATATGATATTTTAAAGTATTATTAATAAAAAGAAACGATATATAATTATTATATAATTATTTAGTTTTAATATTTAAGGGAAATAAAGTAAAGCAGATAATCATGTGAATAATCGATGAATATTTCAAAAAGTTCCAACAGACATTTTTACTAAATATACTATGAGAGGCAGCATATATTCTCTAACAAAAGAAATTGGTATACTCTATATAGAAGTATTCTACACATCTATGTAATATTTTATGACAAGTTATTACAAGAATATAAGATTGAGTGAATAATCAATGATGTTCTTACTTATCATGGATATTCTTGTATGATGATAAATCCACTTATACAAAGGAGTAGAAAGGCACTTGAGATTGGTTTTAGAAAAAAAAAAAAAAAAAGATTTGGTATTGAGTGTCCACTCATAAATTGTAAGCATTTGCAATAAATCAAGTTTTGTTTGCAACATAAATTATACTATGAATATGTCGGCTTAATGTTTCAAGCCATTTAATTTATTCAAGAAAAAAATTGTTTGATATTAATATGTATACTAATTATGTGTTATTAATATACCTCTATAATTCACAACTTATTTTTGACAATAAATAAATCGTTTAGTTTGAGTTTTGCTTTTGTACGGATTTTTATTTCATAACATTTTTAGTATTAAATTTACAGCGCAATGTGATCTTCAGGTCCGGAGCGCGGCAATCTTGCCTCTTGAAGGAAAATACGAGAACGGGCTCTTCCTTTTGTATAAAATGAGCTTTAATCTTGGAATTTATTATCTTTAGAGACACAAATCCCTCGTTACCACCTTTATATTATCATTAGTATCAACGTATTCTAGGTCTAGTATTGATATTTAAATTTTGAATTTAGACAATAAAATAAACAGAACCGTAAACACAACATATGTTCCGGTTGTAACTTTGTCAATTTATTTACATTATCTCTCAGCCTTTTTCCAAAAAGAGAGGAAGGAAAGGATTTGACATAAATCAGTTCGTAATAGGGCAATCATGCCATTATCTCTTCAATGTTGTATAATTATTCATTTTATAGAAGAGGAGCAATTCACGAGCTAATTTGAGTTAAATAAATCATTGTTCAAAACACTGATAAGTGACTTTTGTAGAGTGTGGAGAGAAAGTAGGAGATAGACATGATATTATACTATTGATTAGGGCCCCTTTGTGAACATCAGCGTCATGGAGGAATAACAAGGTATTATTACTACTCTAGAGAAAGGGAAATCTTCCATGTTTAAAGTAGCTTAGGTATAGGGGAAATATATTTTAAGTTTTGAATATTAAAAATGCTTGATACACTTCTTGGAACTCATAATCCATGTTCTTGTATTTTTCTTTAAGAAAAAGATGCTACGACCACATCAATCTAACTTGAAATTAACATAAATTTAAAAAAAACTTTCTTCCTTACTAATAAGGCAATGTTAATTAACCTTTTTTTAGGGGCGTCAGATAATTTTCATTGAAGATCCAAAAAATACATATTATTTCCTTTATGATAAGTTTTTGTATCTTAATTTTTCCCCCTACCTTTCTCACATTTTTATAAGACACACCAGATAAGTTTATTACGGCTATTCGGCAGAAAATCCCGGGTATAAGGGACAAAAGTGCAAATAAAAATTATAAATGGGGTAAATTAGCATGTTTGTGGAAGGACACCGCGTCAGTGACAGATTAATATCACCTGAAATTTTATTTCGTTTCTCTTAATGTTGTGAAGTTTCATATTATAATACCATATATTGCATAAACTTCAATGATTACGTATTTGATTTTAATGAGGGGTTATGATTTATTAATATGAAACTCAACGCTGTCTAGCCTAGTTTGTATTATAACTATGACGTATGAAAACAAGACAATTTATTAATTTACTCATTATGATGTTAACATAGAAATAACCCACAAGACACTTATATCAGTTTTTGTAGCATGAAAAGTACTTGACAATACTAACAAATAACAAATCATCATTGTTAATAATAAATTAACAACCTATTGATGTAATATTTAGGTAAATTTAAATGTATTTTATTAATACAGAAATATTGAAAAAATAGAAAACTATAATTTATTTGCAAATTGTTTTTGTGGTTTAAACCCCTGAGTCCATGTCACTTTTACCTTTTCCTTCTACCACAGTTGAGTTTAAATGTATACTACAATGCAATGAATAAGGCAAAAAAACATGGGATGAATAGTTAAAGTAAGTAATTGATTATTTATTTTAATGTTAAATATCATTTAATTTATATAAATATATTTAGATAAGTCTTTATTAATTGTGTTGAAGAGATGAAATGATATTTCAATGGAGATTATGGATGAAGATTCGTCATTTTTGGTTGAGTGTTAATTTTATTATTGTTATAATATTCATATAGTTGAATAGCATGGATGAATCCCATTGAGGTCTTTCAACCTGTGGATGAGAAACTATTATTAGACTAATTATGCCTTCCCGTATACCATATATAGTACTTTGTCAATCCTGGTATGTTTCCCCCCCCCCCCAAAAAAAAAAAAAAAAAAGTTTCCCCGAGGTTGTGTGATTTTAGAACTTTTGTTTTTACAAATAACGATAAACGGTATATGGTTGATGATCCGGCTGAAGGTAACATGTGTAACTTCACTCATTATGAACAAAGTGGTGTGATCAACCTTGGTCAGATTGATAGGTGGTTCCCTTCGGAGGTGGTTAAATTGATCTCACTGGAGAAGGAGTACCAAAGTAAATATCCTTTTCTTGTTTGTGATTCACTTGTCGACTCATAATCCAAGTATTTTCCCAAGATTGAAAATCAAGAAAAGGATTGAATCCATAGAGCACAAAACCCTTTTGGTGGGCAATGGTCTACTAAATGATGCGTGGACACCCAATAGAAGGCTTCTCCATCCCATCTTTGCCTGGACGTGTTCTTTCATTCAGCTCTGATTAGAAATGGGGTCCCATCTGTATAAGGGAAAGAGGTTGCGTTGCTACCCTCCAAGTGTGTAGTCCATGGGGAAGTCTCTTCACCAATTTCTACCCCTGATAATTCGTTGGGTTAATACATCTTTTATGTAATACGTTGATTCGTATGTTCAGAACGGTATAAAAAATGTGATCCAATTAAATTGTACGATAAAACTTTTTATATCATTTATTTACAAATTAAGATTAGCCCTAAAAAATGTAAAAGGAGGAAAAAGAGATTTTATTTTCATATTTGATTAAAATGATGAGTATTCCAGTTGCTTCTCATTTGCCAAAGAAATAACACTATTCTTTGGCTTTAATTTATCCAAGAATTAGCCGATAACTTGGGTTATATGTTAGAAGATAACTTTTCCTCCTAAAAATATTTTAAAGAAAAAAGTATGAGAACCACTGTTTTAGCAATATGAAAAAATAAATAATTAATAGCAGAAGGTTGAATTCTTCACGTTTCTTTTACTGAGAATAATGGATCATATTAGGAAAAAAATGATAAATTGATGATGCAAGACTAAGAAGAAGAATATTAATTCACACTCTTAAACATACCTATAATTAATATCCATCCATATGTATATTATAGGCCTCAGTAAAGGTGATGGATTTTCAGACATGAGGAATGCCACAATTAATGTAGGTTTCAACTTTGTCTATAATACTCATAAATGAATACTAAAAAGGTAACGGTATGGTTTTATAGCCATGATTGTATATTTTTGAGGTGTTGGCTATATATCTGTATGAAAAAAAAAATCATAGCCTTGAACTTCAATATGAATACTTCGTGACGAAGTATCCATATTCAAAAAAGATTAAATAAATTTTTGCATAAATAAAACATCACCTTATATTTAATTATTTTGATCTCTTTAAAATCCAAAATATGTGAGAAAGGATTCTATGTACCATTCATAGCCCATTAATATGTCGGAGAAATCTATCAGTCACTCAGCCATCTACACCCCTCATAGCCCTAATATACTCCATATAATGTAATATGAATCTCATAGAATATATATGTATTTAAGCGAATATATGTACTTTGAAATATTAAATAAATTTTTTAATTGTCAAAAACATTATTTTATAATTTTTATATAAGGAAAAGCAAGAAAAGGAACAAGATTTATATGCAAATAGTATATATATATATATATATATATATATATATACATGTGTATGTTTAAATGCAATATGATTCTATATTATAGAAAATTAATGTACTATGGACCCATATAATGCTTTTATTTTCCTTGAGCATATTTTTATTTTTTTATATTCTACATATATGTACAAATATGTACGTTCGTAGTGCTATCATATACTCTATTCCAGGGAGACAGAGTTATATCCTCATTTATAGTTACCTTCATGTTAACTATTCATAAATATTGCTTGTGTGCATTAGGTCGGTCTTCCTCTGTAAATAGGTTTAGAAATGTAATATAAATAAAATGTAAAATATCAGGATGTAGCTAAATATGAAATAAATGAACACTTTGTCACAGTACAATCATTTTGATATTTGTTTTAATTTTCCTTGCAATTACCTTGTGATAGGCACAGACCTGTGATCCATTCAATGAGCTAAAAATAACAGGAAATTTAAAGCAAATTTCTTCGAGAATTCGAATAGGGATAAATGTTTTTGATTTTAAATTGACAATACTCCCACTGACATCAATGTTAAATTACACGTCAAAATATTTATTAGTTTTTTGTGAACAGTTAAAATTGAATTTTTCGTCTTTTAAAATGTCTGAAAGATGATGAATAAAATGGGGTTTAGATAAATGTTAATTACTCAAGTTCATATGAGCCCGTTTGTCCTGCTGAAAAAAAATCATTTTCATTACATTTTACAGTGTAGAAATCCCCCATTTTCATGTCAAGACCCATATCTACAAAATTGATCATGGGTAGAGTAAAATTTCCATCCCTCAATAAGCAAAAAATCAAAAAAATGTCGTAAATTTATTGTTAGTACATACTAATAAGCAACAATATATTAAAATTATTATTTTACTCGGGTTTGAATAGTTATTCTATACTTGTTTTTACCTATGTCAAATATCATGAAAATGAAAAAAAAAAAAATAATTCTTTTGTGATCTAGAGATTTATTTATTTCTTACATTTCTTGTGCATATTTTTTAACATATTATCTAAAGAAAGGAAATAAACATGTAATAAAAAATGAAAGGGAAAGGTTTGAGTTTGTTGAAATGGTTTTCTTTTTCTAACCTTTGTTTAAGTATGTTGAAAAATAAGTTTGAATCTTCAATATACATACAATAAAAAATCAATTTGTAGAACACAATAGAAAAAAAAATGAATTTAAATTGTCAATTTTCGTTAAAGGCAAATGGTTATAAAAAATATGTCAATATAAAAACTCGAGCAGAAAAATGTTGTGACCTAAATGCCCTAATAAAATTTCTGCAAACGTATTGATTCTGATTAATTTATTAATATTGATATTAAAAAAATAATAAATTAGCAATCATTGAACGTGAAATTAAAGGGAAATGAGAAAGTTAAATATTTCATTGATCCAAGGTTGAATGTTAATTGTTTTATACATAACCTTCAATGATTGAAAAATTAAAACAATAGTAAATCTTTTAATTAAGTGGAGTAGTTTGAGTAGATGCATTACATTAAATAAAACACAGGAAATTATCTGATTATTTTCTCTATTGAAATACCGACTTCAAAAAACATTGATTTTTTTTAAAGAATTTTTAGATATAATGGACCTCAATTTTGACAGATACAATCCTGCTACTAAGAAAGCCCTTGTGGACTTGATTGGATGTAAAGTATTGTATCAAGAGCTGTCAAGGTTTTTTATCTCTTCAAAATGTTACTTTAAATCTCTTAAATTTCATGTATATGCTCAAAATTAGATGAGCCCTCATGTCTTGCAAAAACTATGTCAGTCAATGGTTATCCTTTGCTTCTTTTTCATTTCTATTTCAAACTCTTTAGTTCTACAATATTTTTGCTACTTTTCTTTTACGTACTCATATAACTGTGCGCAGCTTTTGGAGAATAGTCTTTTTAAAAGTTTGTCTTGTTACTCCATTGAGTATCAAATTTAGTATTTTTTTATTATGAGTTTGAAGTAGATTTCAAGGGTTAAAAAAGGGTTTAATCTCTTGAATACAAACATTTGAGAGCTTTATATATATATATATATATAAGCTCATTAATCATTTCTTTCAAAACTTGTATTTGTTTTGGGTTAATGATCTCTATATAACAAATTACTTTAGGGATACATTGCTTGAGCTCATGTTTATAAGACTCATTCATCTAGTCTTGTTGTCTAAAATTTACTTGATTCAATTCCATGTAACTAGTCTATAAGATGTCTTCTACTATAAATATAATATTTACATATAAAATGACTTGCTATTTCTAAATGGGTCATACGTATTACCTAGATACTTAACAAGTATATACTAACTATTGTAATTAACCTATTGGTAATTCTTAATACAAATACATATCCAATAAAGTTATTTCTTTTAAAATCTTTCACGAATTTATGAACAAAAATAGTTTAAAATTTAAGTTTTTCTTTTAAAATATATAATAAATGATTTCAATTTCAGAGAGTTTAGATTATATCATCTCAGAATATCCAGGGATCCCAAAATTTTAGAGATTGGATTCCAAGATCTGATAAAACTATAATTTAGTTAGGTAGAGGTATAATTGATCCACTTAAATCTGATATTTGTGAATGTTTATGAACTGAATTCATTTCACTAACAAATTTATAACTTGTATAATGGTTATTATTTATATTTATACCATCTATAACCTTTTATGGCCTTTATATATTGAATATATAACAGCAGAGAATAAATATATAAAAGAATGGTTTGCTAACATCCAGTCTTCCCTTGATAAAGCTAATAATATTATATACTTGTAAGAGTCTGAAGCACTGAATAATAATTTTCTAGATACATACATCTTTTTATTCTCTTTAACAAGCAACTCGATTATAGAATTATGCCTATAGTCAAAAAAGAAAAAGAAAAAAGATGGACAGTGTTCCTCTCATAGAAATTAATTTCTTCACATTTTCATATGAATCAACTCTTTTTTCTTGCTCGTTCCAGATGGGAAAATAATAATTCATTTAAACTAAGGGTTCCTAACCATTGGCTTGTAGGCCCTTAAGGTGGTTGCGAGTAATTTGATTATTCAAGATATTTCTTTCCCTCTCCGTCATGGAGAATAAAGCTGCTGATAATTATAAGCCATTAGTTTGGAATACATTGTATTTCAAACTTTTAGGACAGGGGTCACGTGGGACAAAGGGCTGATAACTCCTTATTTAAGCAAACGTAGGTGGAAATACATACTGAACAACATTCATAGTTTTCGAGTAGTCATTTCCAAATATGTAAAGGATTTTTTTTGTATGAAAGATCCCCAAAGTCCATTTTGGCACAATTTTTCAGACCTTTTAAGTTCAAAAAGTTAGATAGAAAAATATAAAATGAACCAATTGACGAAATGTGGACAAAATGTGTCTACATATTATAGCATCGTTAAACGAAATTTACGTCGGTTTATAATAATGAAAAAAAGAACCATTTTTTTTATTTAAAAAATTAACTGTGTAAATCAAATTTTAGGATCACTAAAAAAACGTTCTTTTAATCTAATAAAAATGGGGGAAAAATTTGGGAAAATTTTTTACAACTCGTACAACTCAAGATATGACTAGATAGTAACAACAGCTAATAATTTCTAGTTGCCATCTACATTAATAATTAAAATAATAAAGTTTGATAAAGTTGAGTCAACGTTTATGACATTTTTTTTTTAAATTGTTGGAGTATCCATGATTATATATGAATATAAAATTAACTTATAATTATTTAATATATATATATTATTGATTATTCTAGATTAACTAAAATCAAACTTTTATCTTACTTTTTTTCCCTCTACAGACTGGTTTTTTCTTCTAAGAACATAAATATTAAATGTCATAAAATATTCATTTTCCTTTCAAATATAAAATGAAAAGAAAAATTGAATTACATATCATATCATAGAAATGATAATTTAAAATTATTTACATAAATATCTATTTAAAAAACCATTGTATCCACTATTATTATTTAATTAATTATGTGGGTAATTGGTAATTACGTGTACATAGTAATCATATTCTTTCCAGCAATTATAATGAAATGAGTTCACCGTGTGTCTGCGTGTGTGTAAGTGGAAAAGTTTTAATCAATTTTAGTGCAACATTTTGTGGATAGTTAGTTAAATAAACCAATTGTTTTTTGTCTCTAGGCATTGATTGACAAATTAAAATAACATATTTTTACTAATTTAATTATCCATAGGTAATGCAGAAACGTCATTATTTAGGCAAGTATGATTCACTTGCAATGAAAACGTTTTCAATTTTTTGATTATAATCTGGACCCTCATTGACTTTATAACAAAGTATACGATTAATAATAATGTCTGTAGTAATAAAAATTAAAGGTCACGATCTATAAATAAGGTCTGTCCACTAGCTCTCTCTTCTTCCCCCCCCCCCTAATAATATATAAAATGTAAGTATTTGTAGTTTAAGAGTCACAGCAATATCAATATCTGAGTTCATGTTTAAGTTACTTTCTTCAACAGACTTCAAGTTGTTAATTATGCAATGATTATTATTATCTATTTTTGAACAGATATTTATAAAATATCTAAAAGAATGGCCGGTCATAAAAATGAATTATATTATTTACTAATAACATTAATTAGCTCATGAATTTGATCAGTTTATTTGATTAAAGAGTGTCAAGATGTAATTGATTACATTAGCCCTTTGAAAACAAACGCTTTTGATTCAACTTTTTTGCTTTTATATGTGACTTTAATTGACTTAGGTGAGAAAGTCAAAGTCAGCAATTGGAATATCCTATATTTCGAAGGCCTTGTTAAAAGTTCCCCTGTTATATGTAGAATTAGAACAAAGAATAAATTATCTAGCAAAGAACTCCAATTTACTTATTATAAATTTTCATATTTGCCACAATATTATTTCACCTTTAATGAGTCATTTTTTTAAATGACAAGCTCCTCCAATATTTTTTGTATCATGATTAGCTTTAAAGCAATACAAATATGCTTCATAATTTGGAAATAATAAAAATAATGATGTAATTTATAAAATAGTGATGTTATCTAACCGTAAATGTATTTTTGCATCTCTCCACTGTTCTATTTATGTATGACTGTACATGTTTTGATGTTAAGTTTGTGAAAAATAAATTCAATGCTATAGTAACTACATATTTTAAAGTAAAAATTATGAATGTATACCCCTGAGAAAAGAACGAGGCTTTTATCTTTCAGCAAAGTTACTTTGAGCTGATTAATGGTTTGTTTGTTTTTTATGTACATACATAAGGAGAGAAAGTAAGAAGAGACTTCCTTAAGGAATTATTAATCTTCTTCTTTTTTTTTAAAAAAAAAACCAAAAAACTCCATGTTAGGATTTGCTGAATATTAAAATCAATCAATGCAATCTTTCTTTCATTAAACGTCTATGCATTAATAATTTAATATTTATTTCTACTTTTTTAAATTCGATGATTCTAAGAAATATATTTGCTTTAAATAAAATATTTAAAGAAATAAAGGCAATATCATGGGGAGTATGAATTGCAAGTTGGATTTTGCATGCAATATCATGTTTGATTAGTTTACCTATCTAATTACATACATGTACATATATCAGACATACTTTTTTTGTATAGAAAAATTGAAGTAATTGAGACCTTTCAAAAATATCAGGGTTCTGATTTATAGACAACTGATGAACTATGTGACCACGGTGGTAAAAAACGGGATATAGGTTTCATTTGAGGTTTTTTAAAACTTTTGAAACCATTTGAAATAATCATTATTAATAAAAGGGGTCATAATGAATATTAGTCTAGGATCAAGACTTTCTGCTGTTTTTGCAATTTTGTAAATATGATTGATACTTTCAAATACAGATACAAATGGTTAATCAAGATTCAACTCATCTAAAAACAGATATTACAAAAAAATAAGTATTTTGGTCTCTTTTTGATAGAAAGACATTTTTTAAATATGTACTTTTGTCTCTATTTTTTAGAAGGGTATTTTTTCAAGTCTTTGGATACATCAGGATTTACATGGAGATATTTACAACTGAGACTATTTTGGTGTAAAAAAGACTCACTAGGAAGGATTCCTATTCTACATTCCTACAATTTTACGTAATGACCAAATATAAGAATATTAGCCGCGATTTAAGTCCCCGGTTATTTGCTCTACAAATAAAAATTAAAAACCCTTATGAAAATGGATGTTGTTCCAACATATTGTGAAAGAATAAAAATAATAAGTTGTCCATCTGTACATAATCATTTTCACTTTTGATTTAATGGCGCTTCGCTTTTCATTCATTTGTAACTAAGGAAGAGTAAGAAAATACAGAAAGACATTATTTTATATTTATCTAAATGAATTAATAAGGCTCACAAAATATATTTCCTTTCTTTTTCTAACTGGTAGCATATATAGAAAGACATTGAACAAAGAGAGAAAGGACCTCTTATCATATCCAGAGTAATGATTTTATTTTATTTTTTATGATGAAAAAACATAAATTATATAAGATTCTTTCTTCTTTTTTTTTTAATTATTTCTCAGTCTTTTTATATATTTTCATTATTTCACGATATTTCCTAGTAAAAATAAGTGGATAGCTGTAGCTGAATTTATTATCTAGAAGTATGTACGGCCCTCATTATGCTCTACATAACGGCTCTGTGAATATACGTACAATACATGTACAATGTACATGATAGCCATGTGTTCATATCTGTACATATGTACACTTAAAAACAATATATGATGTATAAAGTATAATTCCATTTAATTATATCATTAAGCTGCTCCTCCTCGGAGAAGGGTAAATTATGAAGTTAAATACCATAAAGGAAAATTAATACACAACTGACTTACTTTAATTCTCAGAGCTCCCGTCACTAGGAAAATGGAGCTTTTGTTGTGAAAAAATAGATTTTTATAATAAAATAAAAGAAGAAAAACAGTAGGTATGATTTCTCTTTTTTGAGATTAAGTTAACTCTTTGATAGACCCTCGGGGTGAAAATATCTGCAATAATACAGTTTTGTGATTCGAAAAGAAATGTAGTTGAAATTAATAAGGGTATTAATTCAAAATGACCATAAATCTTGATAAACCGCCTCCTCATCGTGCTCTTCAAAAGTCTCATCACTAATTATAATAACATGCAGCTGATGTTATCAAGAGTGTTAATTCAGTAGTACCATAGATCTCTCTTCCCCCTTTTCTTGGCGCTCCACAAAAGTCTAGTTCCTAAGTATGGGACTCTTTGTAGAGCGTGAGGATACGGTTGATAAAAGAACCCTTGTCGATATCAACTGCCTCTTTTGTTGTGATTCTGTTGGATAGAAAAATCCATTATCACAACCACGAGGACGAGAAACTTCTACCTTTAAAATAGCATTAGACCAGGTTGAATATTATAATTATATTTATATTATGGCTTCAATATGCATTTGTAACCAAATTTACTACAAATGTAGAAGAAAACTCTTTAATACTTATTTGAGAGGAAGATGTTTCCTCCACATGATTTAACGAAGAATAGAAATAATTTTCTAAAAAGGAAGAAAAGTGTCAACTATTTTTCCTTTTCCAACAATAAATCTATCATTTTTATTTACAAAAGTCCTACTCCCATCACTGTATCATGGAACTCCATCATCAAGACCTATACCGCCGTCTGCCTACCTGTAAAATCATCATTATTGGCCATCACGAATAAAAGTTGTTGTCTCAAGTTTTAAGTCACTGTGTGTGGAAAGTTCACCTTGTTCCTTTCAATGTCAAAAAGTTTGCAGCACTCACTTAAACGAAAGAAAAGTTAAGTTTTGAGTATATGTAATATCTATCTAAGAAAATGGTAACTCAATCCATTTTTTTGTACAGAATATGCTTCCAAACCATCGCTACTTTAAAATAAAATAAAAAAATACCAAGGACTTGCTTCAAATAGAAGATTTTCTGTTTAAGGATTTCAATTGTTGCATAAATCAATATTTGTTAAAGGCATTCATTATACACCATGTCAGATATACACACATTTTCAGATGTATAATTTCCTTAGATTCTTTATTCTCTAAAATTGTTTTCAAGCCTAAAGGAAGAGAAAAAATAATTAAGAAATGGTTGAAATTGAAAGGATAACTTTGATCCAATTGCAAATTTGTGTTTCAGGTCTCTCAATTGATTAAAATTATCAAAGTATTTTGGCTCATTCCGTAAGTTCAATACAATTATGGAGCATGGATAAACTATAAAATATGGTTAAAGTTAACTATCTATGATTGGTCAAATAAGCCTTACTCTGTCCATTCCTATGAAGCATTTTCAATGGTTGCATCATAAATCAAAACAGTGTCATGTTGAAGGTATAGAGCTGATATATTTATCAAATAAAAAGGAACAAATTTGCTAAAAACTATAAGGAAACTTCATCAAATGCCTTTAAAAAACAAACAAAAAAAAGCATTTGTATTGAATATAATTTGATGCCTAAAAAAATGTTGATATTTGAAAAAAAGAAAAAAGAAATACTAAAAATACATATGAAATGTCTAGATTTTTAGAACTCATTTTATGCCTGATGGATTAAGGAAAATTAAGATAATTGGAGACAAATATCTGATCCTTTCTAAAGTAATAGGTTCCGCAATTTAATCTAGAAAGATCGATTTCTGATCGACAGTAAAGCATCAAGTTCTTTTATTTGTCGGCTCCATTGTTAAAATCCAAATGCAGGGCATTTACTCACCATTTTCCTCAATTTTAAAGAAGCTTTGTATTCTTATAAAGTTTGTTTGTTTATGAGATGGTTAAATTACAAGTTTGAGTCACAAGTCATTGATGTCAAGTCAATTCAAGTCGAGATTAAAGACCTTCAATAATTTTACATGCCGAGATAGAAGTCATCAAATAAAAACGACTCAAGTCCAAGACATATGACTCGAGTCCAGAACTAAGATATGTGCTTCTCAAGATCCCTTTTGATCTTGCCTTGTTCTTTATCCCTCAAAGTTTTGATCTTGTTTTGCTCTGCGGTTAAGAGGACTTGACAGCAATATGGGCTCTAAAAGATCATATAATTTCAAAATAAGTTGAATACTATTGCAAAGTATCCATAAGGTAATCTCATAGCAAATGAGTTATGATGAAACATCTATGTATAAGGCATGTAGTAGCATGTACATACATAGAACCATTTAAGTAGCAGGGAAAAACAACAAATATATATATATATGTAATAAATTAATGCACTAATTACTTATTGTGTATCTATTCTATAGTTATATGAAAATCATAATTATTAAACGACTTAGAAACAAAGCTACTTTATCCCTTGAAAAACTATTTCTATTAAAGGAGGGCAATTATATCCACAGGCACATCTATTTGAATGAATGTGCTATGTAGGTTTTTTACTCTACATACTTGTGCAATAGAGTATTACAAGGGTAATTGACATTCTTTTCTACATAACACATAAATAAGTAGATGAACATTTTTTATTTAGTACCCTCGTATTTCCGTTGAATGCTTACCAATTTTTTTTTCTTCATTCATTGCATTTATTTTTAAACGTACTCTAATTTAATTAAATGTCCTAATATAATCAATGAAGCCAAATGGATTTGAATCTTAAGAAGAGTACTTTAGTATAATGTTTCGTTACTAGGAGGCTCAAAACTTATTAATTGCGGTCGAGAGGAGCTGATCAAAAATATAAAAGTCAGAGTAAATAAACTTTTTATGGTGTAATCCTGATATTAGGGACAATGAGTAAATAATGGTCTTAGTATTAAAACACTTGAGAGGCCCTGCTCTTGGACATTAGATAAAGTGAAATATGAGTCTCTTTGTGTCCTTTTCTCAGATCATGATGTGCATAGTGATCAGTGTCCAAAAATATTTATAAGTAGAGCAAAAAATTACTATTTAAATATTTGGTAATTTCATAATTTAGTTGTACTTCTTATTACTGAGAAGTAAAAGTTTTAATATTATTAAATTATAATTATAATATTATTATCAAAAAATGTATAAGATCTGAAAAAAATATTTTTTCTCTTTTTTTGAGACGATTTCAAACTTACATTTTGACAATAACTTTTCTACCACTAATCTCTACCATCATTTATTTTCATGAATCATATCCCTTCATTGTTTTTATTTCGTATCTTTATATTCTAATTGGCAATGACGATTGTTTTGTGACTAATAAAGCCAAGAGAATAAGAAAAACAATTGACAAAGACTGCTCCTTGTCATTTTTGATATGATAAAGTCATTGTAATAAGAACATGTCCAAGCATGGAAATAAATGGACTGTAGTATTCAAAACATTTATATACTTAGAAGCTTACCTTCTATATACAACATTAAAATCCAAGTACATCCCTTAGTGATTAGGAAGGATAATGACGATGAAATGAAATATGCTTCATTTTAGAAAGTCATAATAAAAGTTTTAATAACCCAAGAGATATTAAACATTTATGGGCTGTATATTGAAATTACATGCATAGATATGTATGTATGTATAACAAAAATGAAAAAGATAGACTTTAAAATTAGACTCAATCTATGTATGTATGTACATTCGCATAAAAACTCGTTTATTTTTTGAAGTAATGAAGAACTAGGGAAGGCAAGGAAGGAGTGTGTGATTGCTTCAATTGGTAGTTTGTGCTAAATGTATCCTCATATATAAAAGCATACATATACCTAGGTCTTTGCTATGGGATTAAGTTTCTTGCAAAGGCTATATTTAACTTCTTTCTTTGGGAATAATTTTGATTTATTAATATTATAGAAATTACATATTTAAATGCAAAATTAAAAAAGACATGAGGGAATAGCAACCGTTTTCATGTATAATCAGTACATTTTATGGTTGTACTCCCTTAAAAAAAAAGAGATACAAACATTCCTTTGATTCAATTTAATTCAAGTGTTTGATTCTTTTTTTTCTTTTTTTTTTTTTGCATATGTTATCATTAAAAAACTTTTTTAATTATTTCAAAAATGCAATTAGACAAAAATACATTAAATATATAGTTAAATATTTATTTATATAAAAACATTTTTCTAGGGTGTTATTGTTGCATATATTTATGTGAATTTATTGCAACAAACACATGCTGTTGTTTTTATTCAACAGCTACTATATTATATACATATTATGAAGTTAGTTAGAGCACTCTTGTTCTCCATATATCTATTTAGAAAAAGTCTTTTATTAGAATTTCCTTTTTCATATTCTTAGTTCTCTAGAATATGAAATTTTCTATTGTTGTGTGATCAACAAGAGTGAGATGAATGTAAGAAGGAAAGGCTTCTTCTTTGATTCTAGAGAAATATATATATATATATATATATTTTACATACTATATAAAGAATATTAATAGTATTTAGGCTTATTTCTAACTTTTATTGTGTACACGTATCCCTTATTTTTTTCGTGGATATAAGACGTACTCTATCCTGGTAGTATACAACGCAGAATAAGTCACAAATGTGGTACAAAAACAACGTCTAATTTAGCAGACAAATAAACTTTTTGCTTTCCATTTTTTTGTTTTTTGTTTAGAAAATAACTTATTAATCTTTTAATTTACGTATATATAGAAACTGGACATTATACAACATGTACAATGATTTCAGTCAATCATTTCTGGCTTTAGTTAGTATTAATGTTACTTAAGCTTAATGAGTTCTAGATTTGATTGTTTCTGCTACTACAAAAATAATATATTGGTTCTCTTCTTTTGATGATGATTTTTGTTTCCTCTTGATTAACATGTATTGGGAATCCCAACTGGGGTCATCATTTCCATTAAGTTTAATAAATTAAAGAAGAAAAAAAAGTGAAATACACCGAAGATAATTAGGGTACATAATCCATAACTTATATAATAATAATGATAATTTAAAGCAAAAATAATAGAAGTATATTGAGACACTCTCTTCATTTGATCATAATTATCTTTAAACTGCACCGATTTATTCAGAAATTTGTTTGTTATGCATAAATTAACTATTTGTAAAATAATTTTCATATTTCTTTTTGAAAAAACAATTTTTAATCCATGAGCATTCTTTTACAAAAATATGAGGGTGGAAATAAGTATATGTGAAGAGTGAATTTTGATAACACGGACAGCTTCAAGCAAGAAAATCTTGTATGGTAAGCAATATTGAAATGAAATTTATCTCTAATTCTTCTTAAAAAAAATTAATTGGTTAGATGCAAAAGAGGTGTTACAATCAAAAGGGAATGAAGGCAATTATTGAATTTTGGTAATAACGCCTACGAGTAGACAAATTACAGTCTTTTCCCATATATAAGAGATCCTTTATGTACATGAGAGTAAGTGTTTTTAGCTTCAATATATATTTACAGAATTTTTGTTTAAAAATTGACAGGGTCTCTTATACACGGGAAAATACGGTAATCATCCCAGTTTTACTTATAATTATTTCCAACAAAAAAAAATGCTCTTTGATTGTAAATTATTTAATATGAATTATATTTGATTTATGTATCATATAAAAATTATCTACGATACTACTCAAGGGTTCTCTCCTCCACCTTATAAAACATAATTAAGTTATGCCCTATTTTATTTAAACATCCTTATAAAGAGGAGGAAGAAATTAGGATTGCTATTTAGTACTAAGACCAGCATCTTTTTCAATAACTTTCCCCAATCGACAAAATATTATTTTTTTTGAGAAATGATTAAGTTGAGCTAATAGCAAATCTATTACTATTATAAATATTGTTGTAAAATTGATTTCCATTGTAGTATTTCTTTCACAATAATAAGCAGGGGATACTCGATCTAAGAAAAAATTAGGATTTATTAGAATTCATTATCTAAGTATGTACTATAATTATAAATGCCAGCAAATTGATACATATTTCATTTAATCATCAGAGATCAATCTGAGTTTTTCTTAGTATATCTTTAATTTATTACAAAATCTACTTATAATTGATTTTTTTTACTGAGGTCCTTTACTATTGAAGTGTTTCCGATTTTTGAAATATCCCATTTCATGATGTATGTATGTCAGATTCAGATTTCGTGTTGTATTTGGATTTAGTATGGAAAATACATTAAAAAAATGAAATTAGATCACTGACAAAAAAAAAAATGTGTTAGCCGGAACATAATTTTATTTAAAA